>OZ004706.1:9247255-9619755 GCA_963924515.1 Vespertilio murinus
TTTTTCTCCTGCTGTCTGGACGCTTTTCTGCTGAATTCCCCATTTGTCATTGTTTCCCTGCGATTCTCTTTTGAACTTGGCATCTGTTTGGGCTCCATCGGGTCCCCGCCTTCTGCGCTCTGATGCTCAGATCTGTTCGCAACCTGGGCACCTGGTCTGAGGGCAGAAGGGGGTTCCGGCGCCCGCAGCAGGTCTTGGGGATGGAACCAGGGGTGGGAGGGGCGAGGGCAGAGAGCCCGTGTTCACGCGCTGGCCCTTCCTGACCCCAAGCATGAGGCACCTGCCTCTGCTGAGAGTCCAGCCAGCAGCTTCCCTTCCTCCCTGGCATCTCGGGGGGCTGCTGTGGGCTCCCCCTTCTCCAGGAGGCGCAGCTGTCTCTCCCGTGTCAGGTTCAGAGCAGCAGAAGAGCCTGGTGTTCCAACACGCGCTTTGGAGCCAAGCGAGCCCGGGTTTGCTCCTGGCTGAGCATCCTTCCTGGTCTCCGCCGGAAGCCTGCTTCCCGCCTCTGTGGAATGGGGAGAGTTCTGCCAGCCTGGGGATCGCCTGAGGGCGCAAAGGCATGGAGCCTGGGATATGCGTGCAGGAGGAGCCGAGCTCTGGGCCCGGCTGGTGGAGCCTGCATCCTGGGTCTGCCAGGGCACATAGGCTAGGGCAGCCGTGGGCAAACTTTTTTACTCGAGGGCCATAATGGGTTCTTAAACTGGACGGGAGGGCCGGAACAAAAGCAACCTGACCATGCTGGCACTCTCATCTTGGGCTGCTGGTGAAGAAGCGGAGGGGAGAGCAAGAGAACCCTCCGCTCTTTCGGCTCCGCGGGCCGGATAGAACAGCTGAATGGGCCGGATCCGGCCCGCAGGCCATAGTTTGCCCACGGCTGGGCTAAGGCCTCTCTTTCCTCATCCACATGATGGGAGCAAGACCTGCCTTGCAGAGTGGAGGGGAGCAGTCAGTGAGTTTATGTATCTGTCAGGAGCCTAGAACCGAGCCCGATGATTCGCCATCATTCACCACCGGCATCATTCCTGTCCAGGAACATTATTCTGGGGCGAGGAGAGGGCCCAGGCCATGGCCCGGTCAGCAGCCAGGGCACCTTGAGCACCAACCAGGTTCAGCATCTGGGCTGATCTCTGTGTGCAGGTGTGTGGGGGGATTGGGGGTGTGTGTGAAGGGGTGGGGGGAGGATGCAGGTAGAATCAGAAGACTCAGGTTTGAGTCTCTCCCCTTGCTATTGTCTGGGTGGATTCCAGCTGGTTACTTCCCTACCAAGTTCAGTTTTTCTTTTCTTTACCCAGGAAATTAAGATCATCTCTCCCCTGAAGCATTCCTGAGAACTAAACAAGAAAATAAACATTAAAAATTTTTTTTTGAAAACCGAAGCACAGCGGACTGATTCCACACATTTGTTTAGCATTTCTCCACCTAGCTTCTGCGTGGGAAGCACTGCTCTGGCCCTGGGGCCTGGGTGAAGGGGCAGGTCGGATCCAGTCCCCACAGAGTCCTCTCCCTAGAGGGGGCCCAGAACAGCCGGGAATGAACTCTCCATGGTGCTGAGATAAGCGCTCAGCATGGAGGGCTGAAGGTTGTGGGCAGGAGCCGGCAGGGAGGTTAGGAGAGGAGGTAATGTTCGACTTGACAGCTGAGTGAGTGGGCACAAGCTCACAGATGCATGGGGCCAGGGACTCACGGTCAGAGGGAAGTGCGGCATAGAAGGGGGCTGTGCAAGGGATAACGAGGGGAATGTGGCGTCTGCAGGGCCTTGAGGCCAGGTCAGAGTCCGGGATCCATTCCAAGGGAGGCAGGAGCCAAGGGGGGCTTGGGCAGGGGAGGGACATGGTCTGGTGGGATGTTTGTCTGTTACACTCATGGGGTATACGAATATTGTTAGCCGCCTGGCGGGGTGGCTCAGTTGGTTGGAACGTTGTCCCATACACCAAAGAGTTGCGGGTCTGATTCCCAGTCAAGACACATACCTAAGTTGCTGGTTCTTTCCCCAGTAGAGGCACGTACGGGAGGCAACTGATTGATGCCTCTCTCTTAGGCCTTCCTTCCCCTGGCTGCCAGCATTGCTTTTCCTCCGGCATTCAGGACCCAGGCCTTTGCTCTGACCGCCACCTTCTGTCTTCACTCTGGCAGGAGCCCTCAGTCTTCTCTGCTCCAGCAGGAGTGCTGCTCCTGTAGCTCTCTCTGTCCCTCGCCCTTCCCCTCATAGCAGGTGTCCAGCCCCACAGGCTGCTTTGCCCCCGTGTATGCAAATTAACCCACCATATTTGTTTGGTTAATTTGCATACTCACTCTTGATTGGCTGGTAGTGTTGTAGCAGTACATCAATTTGCATATTTCTCTTTTATTAGTATATATATTTTAGTTAGCCCATGATGGGTGACAAATTTTCCCATGAGTGTGTGTGTGTGTGTGTGTGTGTGTGTGTGTGTGTGTGTTGTGCATAAACACACATGGCAGGGAGGGTGTTTGTGAGTGTTTGGGGAGGGTGTTTGTGAGTGTAGGGACACTGCTATGATTTAGAGGACACTCAAGAACAAGAAAAGAGATACTTACCTGACAGGGGAGAGGCCATGATCACGAAGGAGGTTTCCCCAGGGCGAGGTTCCTCCATTGCGCTCCGGCTGTGCTGACCCCTGCGATTTCCCCAAATGTGGGAAACTCACTGCATAATTTATTGTCCTTGGGACTGCATTCGCACACTCCTCACCCCCACAAAAAAAAAAAAAAAAAAAAGAACCAGAAAAGAATTGGGTGAGTTAGGGTCTGAGATGCTTTTTGACTCAGAGACTCTGATTTCATGAAGAAACAGCTCTGTGGCTTGTTTTCCACATCCCCAGATGGGGAGCGAAATTGGTCTAATGAGTGGGATTTAGGGTGACGCTGGGTGTGAAAGGCGCTCGGTGGACTGGTCAGCAGGGGAAGCTGCCAGAGTCTTGCTTCTGCGGAGCAGGAGGTCTCAGAACCCCCGGGGGAGGGAAGGGAACGGAGACAGGACACAGAGAAGGAATGGATAAAAGCGGCCGGAGCTACCGTGTTGGGCATTTACTGCGTGCGGGCTCCGTGCTCGCTCTGGCCATGAAATCCACCTCCGGGCCCTCACACCGCCGTGAGGGGCCGGTGGGGCTGCCCTAACGGATGGCTGCAGCCCAGGTGGTTAGGAGCAACAGACACCCATTCTCCCGCACCCTGGCAGGTGGGAGTCTGAGATCAAGGTGTCCTTAGGGCACGCCATCACCCAGGGCTCCAGGGAAGGCTCTGTCCCCGCCTCACAGCTTCTGGGGCCGCAGCAATCCTGGCATTCCTTGGCTAGTGGACACACCGCTCCGTCCCGCCCCTGTCGTAGCCACATGGTGTTCTCTCGGTGTCTCTGTGTGATTCTCTGTCTGTCCTCTTATAAGGACCCCGGCCGTATTGGGTTAGGGGCCATACACCCAAAAGCAATATTACCTCATCTTTAACCAGCTACATCGGCAAAGACCTTACTTCCAAGACCACCTTCTGTGCTGCAGGTGGGTGTGAGGGCCAGGACGCTGCTCAGCCCAGTATACCGACTCTTTCGAGGGGGTAAGGGTGTCATCCCAATCTCACAGAACCTCCAGAAGGTGACGCAACCCACTCAAGGTCACACAGCTGCAAAGCTGGATCTTAACCTCGCTTCCACAGAGGTTCACTCTCGTGCCAAACCACCCGCTGCCTCCCGAGGGACTGGCATGGACGCCTGCGGAAGGGCACAAGGCACCCAGGGGTGCCCAGGGCTCCCCAAACGGATTGGTGCGCTGGGGTTTGCATGGTGGGAGATCAGCTGAAACGGAGTCGGTATGAGGCTCGGAATAGGCGTGGAGTGGCAGAGGGTCCCCCTCCTTTCTCTCCTTCTGCACCTTCTGGATCCTTCTGAACCTGCCATAGACCACCTGCCCCCTCCCAGGGTCCCTCGCCCTGCCGGGGTGTCAGCCCTGCTCCCGCTGCCCAGCCTGGCTGCCGGTGTCTCTCTGGCATGAACCCGTCCTCTTTGCACCTTGTATTCCCTGACTCGGCGTCACCGTGATGTGTTCCGGGCAAGAACTGGGCTGTGTTCTCCTGAGCTCCGGGCGCTAACCCAGGGAGGGGCACGCTGGGGGGCACTGCACGTTCCCTCGTTCACCCACAGGGAGCTATTGGCACAATGACCTGCTGGAAACTGGAACCATGGACCGGCATGCTGGGAGACAGACACGCCAACTGGCCATGGGGGAGGTGCAGGGGATCATGGGATCCCAGCGAGGACTCTGGTCCAGAAAGGAGAGTGGAAGGGGGGGGGGGGGAGGCAGAGAAGGCGTCCCAGAGGAAGCGACTGTGGAGCGTGACAGGGGGGGCGGTGCGGTGACACGGTGACGGGAAAGGAGAGGGAAGGTCAGTGCAGCTGGCGGAGCAGCAGGTGCAGAGCGCTTCACGAAGCAGGAGAGGGGCTCGGAGCTTCCAGAACTGCGGGCGGCTGCTGAGGCCGGGCGGCAGGGACAGGGCGGGGGGTGAGGGGGGAGGTCCAGGGAGAAGGTGGGCAGGGAAAGAAGGGTTGCTGGAGGAGTTCAGATGAGGTGGGGCGTTCTCCTGGGATAGCTCTTCCCTTGAGACGGACAGGAGGCAGGCGGCACTGAGGACTTTGGAGCCGGGCACGGAACGTGGCAGAGGCTTTTCCCGGTAGCGGATGGGGGAGGCTGGAGGCAGGGAGGCAGCACGGAGCCCGTCCTGTGATCCGGGAGAAAGAGGCCGGAGGGCTGAATGCATTCGGGGCAGGGCGGGTGCTGCAGAGGGGAGAAACTTGGGTCTCAGTAAACGCTCAGTGCCCCGGATTTGGATTTGACCTCAGTGCAGGGAGGAAGGGTCTGACGCACCCCTCCCGAGCCCCTGCTGAGCGGAGGAGGGTCCTCCCCGCTGGGTGGGGAGGGGAGTGTGGGGTGAGCACAGGGAAGGCCGGAATGCCGTCTCTGGGTGCCATGCCTTAGTGATGGCGCAGGCCTGCCCATTTCCTGGGACCGGGCTCCCTCCCTTCCCCACAAGCCCCCACGGGGCTGGCGTGTCTACAGAATCCAGGTGCACACTGCGTGGCCCAGAGCTTAGCAACCAGGACACTTAGATGTCAGCAAGAGAGCCCAGGTCTGTGTTCACAGCCACAGCTTGGCACGGGCCACGGAGGGGTCCTTAAGATGCAACCCTGAAACAGTCCGTGCCAGGGCTAACACCTATCGCTGGCTCACTATTCACCAGACCCCACCGCAAGCGCTCTACGCGTTATCTCATCTGAGCCACCTAGCAGCCCCACCAGGTAGGGACTCATTACACCCATTTGACAGATGAAGAAACTGAGGACCCCGGAAGGGAAGTGATTTGCCGGACATCACACCCCTTGGAAGCTTTGGCAGAGCTGGGACTGGAACGCTTGTCTGCAGGACTCCCGAGCCTGGCCTGTGTCCTCTCCCCTCCCCCCCCCCCCAAACCTGGGGAAGGAGCCATTTTTCCAGGAGGCCGCTGGCTCTGGAAGATCACCTTCACCCCAAGCTGCAGAGCAGGGTGGGAAAGCCGCCCCCCCACCCCCACCCCCGTCCCCACGCGTGAAGGAAGACTGATGGGCTGGCTTCCTTTCTTTTCCTGGCTTCCCGGTACCAAGTATATATTTTTTCTAATCGGCCCGGCTGCTGATGGTTATCTGGCTTCGCGAGAGAGCGAAAGAGACTTTGTGTCAAATGCTGAAAAATGACTTTTCAGGCAGCCTCTCCGTCTCCTGAAAGGAGGTGACGTGCTCGGAGCATACAAATCACTCAGCGCCCGGGCATCTCCACGCAAGGAGGGAGTGTGTTTAGATTGTTAAAACCATTCCCGTCCCTTCCCAAGGTCACAGGCAGGCAACCCAGCGTCCTCGGGGCCTGGGGGGCAGCGAGGCCCAGAGGGGAGAGGTGACGTGACCCCGAACAGCGAGCTCAGTGGGCTCTGGGCCCCTGGAAGGGTCTCCTGGGTGCAGGAGGTGTGAGGGCCCACGAGGGAGTCTGGCCTGGGCTCCCAGGTCTCCGTCGGCCCGCGTAGGCTGTGTGACCTTCGAGGAGTTACCTAACGTTTCTGGGCCTCAGGAAACCCCTAGGTGGACATGGTCCCACAAACTCTGACTTCAGCTGTGCCAGTCATCCAGCCGAATGTCCTAGTGAGTGAGTGTCCTGATGCTGACTGGCGCCCAGAGGTCCCCAGGCTGTGGGACTGACCGAGGTGCCACTGGGTGGAGGGAAAGTGGGGGGACCCGAGTCCAGGTTCTGGGTTAAGCAGCCTGCTTGGGTTCAAACCTGGCTCTGCTACTCCCACTGTGTGACCTTGGGTTTGTGGCCCAGCCACTCTGAGCCTCAGTTTCCCCCTCTGTCAACTGGAGAAATCAACAAGTCCATCTCATGGGGCCTCCGGTGAAAGTGGAGGGTCTGGCGCGGGTGAGTCCTCAGCGAGTAGCAGTCCCATCTGGTGACTGCTCCTTAGCTGCGCTGGCTGGGCAGGTCCCCTCGCCTCCCCACGCCTTGGTTTCTTCATCTGTAAAGAGAGAGCGAGGATTTGGAAGGTCAAAGTTTTTACGTGCTTGGCACACAGTAGGCTCTTCATCACTCATTGACGATGTGGTTCTTCTCAGAAGGATATTTTTGAAGACGATTCTGGTGTTTGGCTGTAGCTGATGTCTTGCATACCCTTTGGAAATGTATAACAAAGAAGTGTCTAATGCAGCTGTGGGCAAACTATGGCCCGTTTGGCTGTTCTATCTGGCCCTCAGAGCCAAAAGAGCGGAGGGTTCTCTTGCTCTCCCCTCCGCTCCTTCACCAGCAGCCCAAGATGAGAGTGCCAGCATGGTCAGGTTGCTTTTGTTCCGGCCCTCCGGTCCAGTGTAAGTACCCATTGTGGCCCTCGAGTCAAAAAGTTTGCCCACCCCTGGAATGGAATGTATCTCAGTATCAACACTCGATTGACTGGAATGCTCCATTTCCCAAGTGGCCATGGGGGTCCCCTGGAGGGGGAGTGGTCTGTCCACCTGTGCGGGAGCCTGGTGGAGGTCTGGGCCTCAGCAGGCCACGGGAGGCCCAGTCTCAGACGTAGCGGTTCCCGCGCCCACCTGCGCTCCTTCCTGGAAGGCGTGGGAGGGGGGCCGGCCCCCACTGCGCAGAGCCGCCGCCAGGGAGAGCGAGGCGGGAGATTACGAGCCAGGCTCCCGGGCTGCTGGAGGGACATTTGTCACTTGTCGCCCCGTTTTTATCTTCCTGGCTGTAAAGCGAGAGAAGCCACGTCGTCAGGCCTTTAAAAGTGCAGACGGTCTCCGGATGAGCTTGTGATGTTAGACAAGGCCTGCCAGGAGCTTGCCTTCTGCTAGACCAAACGAATGGTGGTCCCCGGCCAGGGAGCATTCTAAATTTAGGGAGAGGGCCTCTGTATCAAATGCATGGGGGGAGAGAGAGAGAGAGAGAGAGAGAGAGAGAGAGAGAGAGAGAGAGCCCCAGGCTCGGCACCAGGCAGAACACAGGCCTGGTCGTCACTGGATGGTGGGTGACCCCAGGTCCCGTCCCCTCCCTCCTGGCCCCACTGAACTCCTGGGGTGCGTGAGGATCTAATGAGATCATGGAGGCAGAAGCTTTACTGCTTAAAAGGATTAGCATACGCTGATGGTGGGAAGCCATTCCCACTCAGCACAGATGCCCACCCAGAGCTGGGGCCTGTGGCAGCAGCGGGCTTCATGGGGCGGAGAGGGTGGTTCGATGAGGCTCTTGGTCAGTTCCTTTCCCCTTCCCTCTTCCTGGCCTCCCTCCCCGGTGGGTCCTGGACCGAGGCTGGGAGGCTGAACCGCAGGTGCGGGGCCAGATGGGGGCTGGTGGCCTGGCAGGGGGAGCCAAGGAGGGCCCCGCCAGGAGCACCTGGGAGAGGGCAGTAGCAGGATCCCCATGCGGGTTCGTGGGGCTGAGTCGCGAGGGAGCAAGCGTGGGGCACGAGGCAGCGGCATGCGGGGCACAGAGCAGGCTGGACAGACTGGCACGGAGGCTGGGCCCAGCAGCAGTTTTCTGGGACCCCGTGGCCTCAGCCCTGGGAGGAAGGAGGCCCAGACCAAGTGTGGAGGCGCCATGATTGTAAAAGAGGCAAACGAACTAGACCGTTCTAGCACACAGCTTTGAATAGCACCCCAAACTGTCAAATACATAAAAGGGGAGCTGCCCTGATGGAAGGGTGGGTTGGCAGCCCTGACCCCACCTGTGAGGTGCCCCAAGTTCAAATGCTGCCCCTGCCATTTACTGACCTCTAAGCCTCTGTTTCATCACCTGTAAAATGGGAATACTGCTAGGACTTAACCTCCATCGGTGAAAATTAAGCATGGCATGTGCCTGATCCAGGGTAAAACTGCCGCAAACATCCCCATCCATGGTTGTATAGGACTCCCTCACGCCCGGCCCACCCTCAGATCCCTCAGCTCTGCTAGGCTCAGCCCTTGGAAACATCTCGAAGATGGCCTGTCGCTTCCAGCATCATCTGCCTCAAAGTCCTCAGCATCCCAGCCCTGTGGCTCCATGGGTCTCTGAGTTGGCACTGCTGCCTTCCCGTGATGGGAGGGTTGGGCCTGGTGCCCCCTTCCCTGCGCTGTGGTAACAGAGTCAGGGTGGGGGGGAGGGTGCCGCAGCCCCTCCCCCCCGCTGCAGGCCCCAGGTCCCCCTCCTCCACCCTATCGCACCTGCGGCAGTCACAGCCCCACGCTCTATTTAATCGCCTGCATTGTCTGCTCCGTGCAGGGTAATCTCGGCTGGGAACACGTGTTAACAAATGGGCAAAGTTTTATCGGGAGCCGGGCTCCCCTCGCTGCTTCCTCAGATAAGGTGCGCCCGCCCGCCCGGCGGCTCACGCTGGGGAAGCTGCTCCCGAGGGAATCGATCCCCCGGCAGCGGCACTGTCTGCAGCAGGATAACTAACGGGCAAGGTGAGGGGGGCAGTTCCGGGGGCTCCTGGAGCCAGAAGGCCCACTCCTGGCTTCTCCTGCTGCTCCCGGGGCGGCTAGGGACCCTTGGGGACTCTGTTAGCTGTGAGGCAGGGGGAAGGCTCAGTTCGAATCCCACCTCTGCTTCTTCCTAGCCATGGGCTCTGCACAGTCACTTCCCTTCTCTGGGTCTGCGTCAGCTCGTGAGAAAATAAGGAAAGCCATTGATTTTTCTAACTCTCTCTCTCTCTCCCTGTAAAAAATCAATAAAATATATTTTAAAAATAAGGAAAAAGCCATCTGCCTCATCTACAAAGTGCGGTCCCATGAGATTATGGACGTGCCATGGCCTCCAGTTTGGGGCATCGATAGCTGTTCCTTTTCCTTCCTCCCTACGTTAGTTTCTGGAGCGGCCATAACTGACGGGCTGAAAGCCGTGGGCACCGATGCCCTCACCGTCCTCGAGGCGAGATGTCCAAAAGCCACGCTCCCTCCGAAGGCCCGGGAGAGCCCTGCCTGGCCCTCCCCGCTTCCCGAGGCTGCGCCGTCCTGGCGCCCTCGGTTTGTGGCCGCATGGCTGGACTCTCCCTCCGCGGTCACGTGGTGTGCTCCCTCGGCACATCTGTGTCTGTCCAGATGTGCCTCTGCTTATAAGGACATGGGTCGTATGGGCCGAGGGCCCATTCTCATCTTAACTCAGTCGCCTCTGCGAAGACCCTATTTCCAAATAAGGTCACAGGGACTGGGGGGTGAGGACTTCCACATATCTTTTAGGAGAGGGGAGACACAGTTCACCCCACAATCCCACCCTTTGGCCAAGCCCTCCAACTCGCGCAGTGGGGATCCTTGTTGCCCTTGGATACAGCCTCTGTCACTAAGCTCACCCTGCCCAGAGGGTCATCTCCTTTACGGATCCTTTTTTTAAAATTTTTTTTTACGAAAAGTGTGCTGTATGGGTCCCCGTTCTCTCCTCTGCCGCCCCCTTCTGTTCTGAGGCAGGGATAGATGGGTGAACAGATTACGGTGTCTGAGTAGGGCCATGCCAGAGAGATGAGCACGGATGGGAGATACAGTGTCCCTTCTGCACAGACGGGGAGTCACATTAGCAAGCTCTTGAGGGATCAACGGAGCTGAGCCCCGAAGGGCGCCGAGATGAGAAGGGCATTCTGGGTAGAGGGAACAGACCAAGCCAAGGGCAGGAAGAAGGTGGTGGGCGGCCCCGGAGCCTGGGCTGGGGACTGAGTGTGTGCTGGGAGCGGAGGGCGGTCCTTGGAGATGAGGCTCGAAGGGGAAGCTGGACTGACACCTGGAAGGGCCGGGCTAAGGAGCAGATCGGTCCTGGGCACTGGGGAGCCAGTGAAGGTTGTAGAGCAGAGAACATGGTAGGCTCGGATCTGTGGCGCAGAGGGCTAACCCAGCAGCAGGGACATTCGAAGGTTTTGCGGAGGGAAGGCTTTTCTACCTAGAGACACATTATCGCTGGACTTTTCAGGAGCTGGACAAGTCTGTCCACAGGGAACTTCCCAGCGGGGCCCTCAGCGCAGCTGGGCAGACAGCAGCCACGTGACGCAGCCTTCTGGCCCTCATTTCCTCTTCGTGTTGATGCTGGACAGCAGCTTTGGCCCAGGATGTCCAGAGAGAGAGAGAGAGAGAGAGAGAGAGAGAGAGCGAGCTGGGACCTGGCCCCCTGAGCCCCTGATTAGGGCACGAGGATCTGCCCTTCTTCCCTGGCATCCCTCGCCCACCTCACTCCCAAGATTTCAACATTTACATCCAAGACTAAGCCCTCCACATAGAAGCTTCTAGAAATCGGCAGGGAGAGGCCCCATGAGTCCCCGGCATCCATTTCCGTGCCCTGGAAGTGGACTCATTTATTTCTGTCTTCTCATCCTGACTAAACCCACCTGCAAATGAGCCAGGTATTAAATCCACGACCTTCATCTTCCCTCCCTCCCTGACCCCCGCTCCCTCTTTTCGCCCCCAGCATGGTCCATTTTGTCCAGAGGAGCGCCGAGCGGTGGAAAATTCCATCCCAGGCCCGCTCAGCTCATTCCCACCGCAGAGCGCCCCGCCGCCTGACAGTTTCACTTTTAACTCTATTTACATTCCAGAAAGTACATAAGATTTCTATCATGTACTTTCCTAATGTCAATTTCCCCATGATGAGAACAGGCTGTAAACACCCATATTCTCATAAGCCTATTACGGTTCTCCATACATTCAGAGTAGGTGAGCGATGCCATCTCCAGCTCCCCGGGCTGGGCGGGGCTGATGAGAACCGGAGGGGTCGGGCCCGGGAAGCCAGCCCAAGGCGAACACCAGGAGCTGGAACTCATAGATGTCACCTTTGCTGTTCCCTGGGTGACCAGGCCACAATTGGGTGGCCCCTCTTCCACACCTAAATTGGCACAATCTCCATGTATGACTGGCGCCATTAAAACCCATTAGACTGCTTAGTCAAGGGAATGGACATACCCCCCCCAAACCGCATGCATAGAGCATGGATCCCCAAGCCCTCGTCACCCTAGGGTGGTGCCTTGGCCTGGCCCCCTGGCCCCACGCTGGGTTGGGCTCTGGGAGAAGGACACCACCCTGATGCTCTGTAGGGTTCTGGGACCATGGGAAGGGACAGGACGCGGTGTGACAGTTGGATTGAAGTCCCTGGGCTTCTGGGTGGTGGGTGGGTGAGCTTTCCCTGGAGGACCTCAGCTGTCAGTCATCCAGAGGGGTGTCCTGATCAATTTCATCTTCCCAGAGATCTCGGCTCCTCCTTGCAGAGCCCAGCTGCTGCAAGGCTCATGGGTTGGGGAAAGGGGGAAGAGGGGTGCTGGTGGTGGGGACTCTAGGTCCAGCAATGAGATGGCCTGTGTCTCCTTGACTGTAGGCCTCATCCGTGCAGAGACATGGCTGGTTCTACCTCTGGTCCTTGGTAAATAGTTGTTGAATGAGTGAGTGAGTGAATGAATTAATGAATGGTGTTTGTATACCCTTCCGTTTGGGCTAAAGGAGAAACATTCATTGGAAGGAAAGCCGCAGAGTCTATAGGAATGGGACCAGTTTGGGGACAGAATCCTGCCTCCAGCCTTTCACCCTTTCTAAGCCTGGGGTGGGCAAACTTTTTCTTTAAAGGGCCAAATGGCTTTGCGGACCCAGAGGTAACATGGAAGCTATTATGTGAGTACCATTTATAATGCAATCATTAAAAATCTATTAAACATCACCCTTAGCTGGTGGGCCCTAAGAAACAGGTGACGGGCTAGACTAGTGCCTTTATTGGTCTTATTTGGCTCCCCGATTACCTCCGAAGTGACAAAAGCTGGATCCTTTGGTTTGCCATCTCTGAGCACAGGTCTGGGGACAGAGGGGAGAGGAATAGGAGGAGGTCCCCGAAGGGTGAGCTGGGCTGGAGGGTCATCCAGTTCACAAAGTCACGTGCAGACCTTGTAGCAGGAGAGCCAGATTCTCTTCATGCTGCAAAGAAAGACCCAGCAGGGCAGGATCAGGAACTAGAGGGAAATGGTAAAAGAGTGGAATTCACTGCCAATTCATGGCTGGAGGCAGGGGGTGGGGCAAGCTGGCCTCTCAGGGCTGCCTCCTGCCTCCTGGGAGCCTGGGAGTGTGTATCCCCCAGAGAAACTACTTGGTAGGCGTGAGTGTCCTCCTTCCAGTGCAGCTGCTCAATCCCCCTTTTCTTTTCTTTTTAAAAGAAATATTTTTATTGATTTCAGAGAGGAAGGGAGAAGGAGAGAGAGATAGAAACATCAATGATGAGAGAGACTCGTTGATCGGCTGAACTGGGGATCGAGCCCCCAACCTGGGCATGTGCCCTGACCGGAAATTGAACCATGACCTCCTGGTTCATAGGTCGACACTCAACCACTGAGCTACACTGGCCGGGCATCCCTCACCACCTTTTCAATTCTGTTTAAAATGGGCTGAGGTTGGAGAAACAGGATCTGAGAGGGTTTGCAAATGCTCCCTCTGTCTGCATTCGTCTGGAAGAGGTTTAGGGTATTATGGTATTGGTGTTGTAGACTGAATGGCTGTCCCCCCCCCAACCCATGTGATGGCATCAGGGCCATGGTGGGGAGGGGGTGGGGGTGGGGGTGGGGGTGGTGATTAAGTCATGAGGCTGGAAGCCTCCTGAACGGGTCGGTGCCTTTGAAAACACCTTGGAGAGCTCCTTCACGCTTGTGGGGACACAGGGAAGGGACATCCATCTATGAAGCAGGAAGCGGGCCCTCTCTATCACGCCTTGATCTTGAACTTCCCAGTTTCCAGAACCGTGAGAAGTCAATTCCTGTTGTATATAAGCCACTCGGTCTATAGTATTCCACAGTCCAAACTAAGGCAGAAATGAATGGAGTCATTAGCATCTTTAAATCTAATCAGGTTAGAGAGCCAGTTCCAGAAACTGCAGAGTCAATTAGGAAAACCCATCCTTAGGATTCTCTTCTTTTAGAAGAAGCACCACAGTCTGCATGAGTCCGAGGTCTCCAGAGAAACAGTGTTCAGAGGTCCTGTTGCTGGGAGGCTGGGGGGTCCCAGGATCTGCTGTCCACAAGCTGGAGGCCCAGGAGAGCTAGGGGTGTGGGTTAACCCACGTTCAAAGGCCCAAGGAGCTGACTTGATGGTGACAGCCCAGTCCAAGAGAGGAAGAGGATGCTAGGAGATGCTCCCCGATCAGCAGTGGAGCCGTTTGCTCTGTGCAGTCCCTCCATGGGTTGGCTGATGCCCGCCCACCTGGGGAGGGTAACCTGAGGGACTGAGTCCATTAGTTCAAATGCTGTCCCATCCAGGAACACCCACACAGATACCCCTCACCCCGAAATAATGTTCAACCTGGGCTCCCTGTGCCCCATTCCAGTTGACACATAAGACTAATCCCACCACCGGACAGGAGAGGGTTTGCCTTGACATGTCAAATGAAACTAGTGTCGCAGAGTTGTGCTAAGAAGTCGATAAAAAGAAAGAGAAAGGGAGCCCTAGCCGGTTTTGCTCAGTGGATAGAGTGTCAGCCTGGGGACTGAAGGGTCCCAGGTTTGATTCTGGTCAAGGGCACATGCTTGAGTTTTGGGCTCAATCCCCAATAGGGGGCGTGCAGGAGGCAGCCTATCAATGATTCTCTCTCATCACTGATGTTTCTACTTCTCTCTCCTCCCTTACTCTCTGAAATCAATAAAAATATATTTTTTTTAAAAAAAAAAAGAAGAAGAAAGAGAATGGGAGACAGAGAATGAATGAGAATTCCAAAAATACCAACAATGCCTTTCTCTGTCAGATGGTTTACAGGAAGGAATTTAGTTTCCTGTACAATTACGTGTATCATTTTTTTATTTTCTAAAACAAATAAATATTCATCTTGAAATCCCCAAAGGGAGCAGCCATTAAAGACAAAAATCTCAATAAGCGCAGAGCTGTATCTCTCTCTTCCAGAACCCATCGGGAAAGTTACCTTCTCGGTGGAAAAACCACTGTGTGTGCTCAGGGGGTGTTTGTCAGCCAGGCCTCTCCCTGACTTCCCCTTATCTTGCCGACAAAGAGAAGGATGGCGAAGGGGCCCTGAGCGAGTGGAGCCTGTGGGCCATGACTCAAGCAGCCGCCGTGGAGGGAGGCCATCACAGGAGTCAGTGTGGGGGACGAAATACAACGCCGGGTCTGCTCGCCAGGAGATGCCGGCCGAGCTATCCTCCTCGGAAACCCTCCGCGGAGTCCCGTCTGAGCTGGGGACAACTGACGCAAGGTGACCGCTCTGCAGGATCCTAATCAGAATGTGGACTCAGAGTCAGGGGAAACCGTGTGTGCTGGCTGTCCTGGGCTAGCGAGAAAGCTAGGGAATCCTGCCTACCGTGGGCCTTGCTCAGTCAGGTGATCTGCTCTGACGGAGAATGGTCGTGTTGACGTGTCCTTTTTTTTTTCTTTTTTTAAAAAAAATATATTTTATTGATTTTTCACAGAGAGGAAGGGAGAGGGATAGAAAGCTAAAAACATCAATGAGAGAGAAACATCAACCAGCTGCCTCCTGCACACTCCCTACCAGGGATGTGCCTGCAACCAAGGTACATGCCCTTGACAGGAATCGAACCCAGGACCCTTGAGTCCACAGACCAACGCTCTATCCACTGAGCCAAACCAGTTTCAGCTGACATGTCCTTTTTATTAAAGCTACTGGATGGCACCTGATACCGTGGCTAGCGCATCAAGGGTGTTGCTACAAATGCCAGTGATTCCCAGGTACCATTCCTGGTGCTGGAGACACTACAGGAACAAAACCAAGTCCATTCCCTCAGGGGTGGGGGCGGGGCTGACATTCTAGGGATGGTGGAGTGAGTAAGAGGGTATATAGCATTGACAGTAAACAGGTGGATAAATGCAAAATACAGCATCAGGCAGAGAAGTAGTGTCGCAAGTAGTAAAGCTGTTTTAAGGAGAGAGGAGAGAAAAGCTGGGTGGGAGTTTTAGAGAATTTCAGAGGAGGTGGTCGAGGATGGCTTCTGGGGTGACATGACAGTGAGCGGAGATCAAAGTGAAATGAGTAGGCAAGCCATGTGCATGGCTGGGATGGAAGCGTTCCAGGAAGAAGAAACAGTCCGTGCAATGGCCCTGGGGTAGGAATGGGCTTGGGTGTTCAGGGAAGAGCAAAGAGGTCAGGCTGCACTGGCTGTCACGGGTTAGTGAGAGATGGAATGAGCCAGAAGGAGTGGTAAGAAGTGAGGTTGGAGTGAGGCCAGGGGCTAGATTATCCTGGCTTTCAGGACCATGAGAAGGCTTTGCCTCTCATTGTCCATTTCGATGGGAGCTACTGAGTGCTTGGAGCAGAGGAACGGCATGATTTGATTGAAGCTTCCAAGGAGCCTCCTAGATGCTGGGATCTCAGGAAACACCTTGTATTAGTCTGCTATTGCTGCATAACAAGTTATAACAAACTTAGAAGCTTAAAAAAAAACACACCCATGTTTGTTTAAACTCATAGTTCTTAAGGTCAAAAGTCCCTAAAGGCTAGGCTCACGTCTCTGCTCTGGGTCTCACAAGGTCAAATCCAAGGTGTTGCCTGTCTGGGCTCTTATCTGGAAACTCCGGGGAGAGTCCATTTCTAAACTCATTCTGGTTGTTGCAGAATTAATTTCCTTGTGGGTGTAGGACTGAGGATCCGTCTTTGCTAGCTGGCTGTTGACCGGGAAGCTTTCTGCTCCTATAAGCTGCCCATATTTTTTCTTCAAAGCCAGCAAGGGTATGTGGGGGCCTTCTTGGATCTTGAACTTCTTCCACCTACACAGTGTGACATATGATTTAGCTCTGCCTGTGCCAACGCTATTTGGGTATGTGCAGGTCTGTAACGTGGACCTTGAAAATAATGGAGTTACAGAGTTGACAAGACCAGTCTCCATTGTACTCTTCTGAAGCATTTATTAAGCACTGCTGTAATCCTGAGAGTGTTGTGTATTATGGAAGTATTAAAAAAAATAAACCAAACACAACAGACAATTTTGTCTCACTGGGGAGCTGGGACTAATGATGCAGAGAGCAGGCAGTGGATGCGGTAAAATATAAGAGAGCTCAGTGCTAAAGCTGCAACGCGGGGAGGATCTGGCAGGGGTGTGATTCTACCTCCTCGCATCTCCCACCAGACCGATTCCAAGCTCTTTTCATGGCCCAGCAGCTAGCAGGTGCTTCGTAAATATTTGTCTAATAAGTGAACGAGTGAACGAATCCACTTGCTTCCGCTTTTCTATCCGGAAAACAGGGTGCTGACCTCCCCGCAGGCTTGGGGGCTGATCAGAAACAGGAAGACGCGTACACTTGGCTCAAAGGCAAGGCAGGTTCAAGGTCATGACATCTATTTAGGGAAGTGTCTGGGCTGGCCTTGACATGAGATGGGAGGGGGGGGGGGATTCACATAAAAGGCAAATACATTGCCAGCATTCCTACGAGGTACCCAAGGTGGAGGAAGGGCCATGGTCCACAGGGCTGGGTGGGCATAATGAAGGCAACTCTCTTTTTATCACCCCCCCCCCAAAAAAAAAAATCCAACAAAGGACCTCCCTGCCCGGAGCTGGCTCAGGACAGGATCCGTTCTGTCCTTAGAGAAAG
This sequence comes from Vespertilio murinus, assembly GCA_963924515.1. Taxonomy (NCBI): domain Eukaryota; kingdom Metazoa; phylum Chordata; class Mammalia; order Chiroptera; family Vespertilionidae; genus Vespertilio; species Vespertilio murinus. The sequence continues at coordinate 9,264,300 of OZ004706.1, forward strand.
GCCTTTGTCCCTTGGGCCTTAAGAAAGTTATTTTCATGACAACAATGGGCTTTATCCATAATATCTCCAAACTGGGAACTCCCCGAATGTCCCTCCAGGGTAGGATGGAAGAGCCCATTGTGGTATTTCTTATCATGGACTCCTTCCCTGGGAACATTTTTTTTTTTTTTAAGCACAAACTACTGATAAATGCAGCACATGGCTGAATGTCAAAACCATCATGTTGAGAAAAAGTAGCCAGACACCAAAGGGCACATCTTGCGTGATTCTATTTATAGGAGGGTCGAGAGGGAGCAAGGCCAAGCCATGATGCCGAGGCCAGCGCAGAGGTGATCCCGGGGCGGGGACTGGCCGAGGGCGCATGGGAACTAACTCCCTGGGGGCCTGGGCCTGTGCTGCATTTTGACGTGGGTGGTGGTTGTGTGGGTGTGCAGTACGTAGAGTTCCACCGAGGTGTTCACTGGGGACTGGTGTACGTCGCTGTTAATCAGACCTGTCAAAAGAAGCAAATCCGTCCCGACTGTGGTAGCATCCCCCAGGATACACTGAGTGATACATTGGCCCTGTGCATCCATTCTCTCCGGCCCTGGGGGGCAGGCATCCTGATTCCCACCTCATGGATCCAAAGACGGGAGCTTTATATTCCAAGAGCACAGAGTTAGGAAGAGGCAGGGCAAGATTCCAACTTGGTTCGGTGGCCTGACGCAACCCCTTTCCCATCAGAAAGGCAGCTGGTCTGGGCGGGGGCTTACCCGATATATGCTTGCACACAGTAGGTGCACCATGGTTTCTAAGTTGAACTAGAAGTATATCCAATTGTTGGGTTCCCTGCTCTCTGCTCCCTAGTGATAAACTGGCCCCAGACATGGTCGGTACCACCTTTGCCTAGAGCAGGGATAGGCAAACTTTTTGACTCGAGGGCCACAATGGGTTCTTAAACTGGACCGGAGGGCCGGCACAAAAGCAACCTGACCGTGCTGGCACTCTCATCTTGGGCTGCTGGTGAAGGAGCGGAGGGGAGAGCAAGAGAACCCTCCGCTCTTTCGGCTCCGAGGGCCAGATAGAACAGCCGAAGGGGCTGGATCCGGCCTGAGGGCCGTAGTTTGCCCACGGCTGGCCTAGAGGCTGTCTCTCTGCCTTGGGCCCTGGAGGATGGGAATACAGTGCCCCCTGCTCACCCCGCCCCAGCCCACTGGCTTCCCACCTGACCCCTCCACTCAGCAAGATGCCTACAATCTCCCCAGTGGCCTCCAGCGGGAAGGAGTCAGATGGGGAGCGAATCAGGCCCCGGTAGCCTCCGGGTGACACGCAGGCACTCTATAACTGAACAACGGTAATCGGCTGATGTTTATCTTGCAGGATGGGTGCGTTTAATAAAGCATTAATATGAAGCCCAGATTGCTTTTCCTGCCAAGCAGGCAGAGCGAGATTAGCCAGGAGGGAGCCGGAGCCGCGGCGCCCTTCCCCGGGGAGGGCTGGGGGGGGGGGGGGCGGAAGGCGCTCCTTTGTGAGCTGGGCCTCCTTTGCTTTGCAGAACGGATGCGTCCTGCCAGGGGTGGCCATAGGAGAACTTCCTCCAAGGAGGCGCCTTTCACAAGAGCGAAACGGGTCCCGGGGGGCAGGAAGGATGCTCTCGCGAAGAGAGCTGATCCCCTGTGATGAGGGGGAGGTTTGAGGGGAAGTGGGGGTGTGAGGCACAGCTGGGGTAACAGAGGGGGAGTTTTCAGCCACCTACACTCCCAGCTCCAGAAGGAGGTCCTAGATCAGGGATGGGCAAACTTTTTGACTCGAGAGCCACATGGGTTCTTAAACTGGACCGGAGGGCTGGAACAAAAGCAACCTGACCATGCTGGCACTCTCATCTTGGGCTGCTGGTGAAGGAGCGGAGGGGAGAGCAAGAGAACCCTCCACTCTTTCGGCTCCTCGGGCTGGATAGAACAGCCGAACGGGCCAGATCCGGCCCGAGGGCCGTAGTTTGCCCACGGCTGTCCTAGATGCTTGGGGACTCTCTCTGAATCCTGGGCCTTGGCTCTCTCTGCTGCAGGACCTCTTAACCTTGGCACTGCTGGCTTTCGGGGCTGGACGCTTCTAGGCTGTCAATGGCATCCTCTGCATGTAGGATGCTTAGCAGCAACCCTGGTCTGAACCCAACAGATGCCAGTAGCATCCCCCACCACCAGCTGCGACCACCCAAACATGTCTCCAGACGATGGCAAAGGCCCCGGAGGATTGGGGGGGGGGGTCCCCCCTGGCTGGGGCCATGCTGCCGTTATTGGGTTATTTGGAACGGCTGCTAGAACGCAGATGCAGACCGCGCTGGTGGGCTGATAACTGAGCTGTGGGCTTGACGAGTCTGGATTCAGAGATTTCCTTCTGCAAAATGAGCCCATTCCCTGGTCCATCGGGGGGAACATGCTGTCACTCGAGTTTATTTAAAACGGACCCAGATCCAGGGCGCGAAGCCACGCTTCCTTCAGACCATCTCTTAAATGAGTAGCCGGAGGGAGACAGAACTGTCACTGAGCAAACTCCCTTTGCAAATGGCCAGGCCCTTTGGTACCAACGTGAGAAAACCCAGTCTTGTGTGCGTTGCCTTGTGGGGAGAGGAAAATAAAAGACCCCAAAAATTAAGGATTCCTTTATTGCGCCTCGAGATTCGGTGCGCAGCAATTAATTCTTCCGTGCTAACGGACTGTGTGTTTACGAGGCATTATTTTTTCATGGAGGCCCATTTTAAACTGCAATTTTTTTCATTAAGCTGCCTCGTTTTACTGATGAAGGCCAGTTTATAACCTCACTTAGACTGTGTTCCTTGAGTCATAACTATTTTTCTTTTAAAATATTTCTTAATAACCTTCCATCCATATTTTAAATTTTTTCCCCAAGTCAAGAGAAGCCTTCTCATCGCTCAGGAGTCTGTTCTCAGGATTCTGGGTCCTGTCCAAGGACTCGGGGCTACCAGGCCCTCAGTGCACCCCGATTTACCCCCCCTCCCAGAGGAAACCAAACAGCCTCGGATACTGACTTCTCAGCCTGATGCGTTAATGTATTCTGTTGCCTATTTATTCATTTGTTCATTCGCTTTTTCCTTTCACCAAGAACCTCGTGAGTGCCTACTATGTGCAATGTGTTAGTAGGATAGCTGCTGTACAAAGCACTCCAAAGTGTCAGTGGCTTAACACAATGATATTTTACCTCTCACTCCTATCCCTGTCTGTCAGAGACCATGGGAGGGCATCACTTCATGCTGTCATTGAGTTACCCTCATTCTTTCTATCTTATGGCTCCGCCCTCTTCCGGGTCCTGAGAGCCCTCTCCATCCAGGCAGCAGGTGCAGAGAGGGGGTATGAACAATGGCACGGGAGCAGCCATATTGTTGCCCCTACCAAGATTTAGTCACTTGGCCCCACTGAACTGCAAGGAAGGCTGGGAGCTGAGAGGGGCCGGGTCACCCCGAGAGGATTCAAGACTTTTTCTGTGGAGCCCTGGAGGCTCTGAGGGCTCGAGGAGGCCAGGGATGAGTGTCTTAGAGAAAGAAGTCACTGTGGCTGCTGGAGGAGGAGGAGGATGGGCGGGCGGGGATGGAAGCAGGAAGTCCAAGACAAATCCTGATCTCTCAACGTTGTCTCTTAATCTCCCCCATCGTCTGCTGACTACCCCCTGAACACGCAACAGGGAGGAGGCCAGCACTCACTCCCAGGGCCCCTGCAGCTGGTCCAGGGAGGCGTGGCTTCCCTCATATTTGACGTGGGCGAAGAGGAGTGAGTGAGCTACCAGGGCCACCCATGGCCGTGGCGGGATTAGAACTAGGGTGACCACGCTGCTTCAGTTTGCCACCCTGGTCTCAGAAAATCCTTTGGTCCTGGTCTGAGAACCTGGGAGCAAGGAAATGGAGTTGGGGCACACACACAGCACAGAGCAGGGACTGGGACAACCAGCAGGATGCGAGGGTCCAGATGGAGATGTGATTGGGAGGCCTGGATCCGTCTCCTGCGGGGACCTATGCCCTCCATCCTGCTGTCAACCCAGGACATGCTGCTGCCCACGGAAGGCCTCCCCTTACAGACACCCCAGGGCCACGGCACTGCCTGAGCTAGTCCTCCCTTCACTGCCGAAGTGTCTCCCACCTTACAATGGGGTGAGAATGCCCCCACCCGGCTCTCCAGGGAACTGGGGGAAGCACCGGGTATCTACAAAGGACCATGGAACAGCCCTCTCAAAGCTCATTATGGATGGTATAACCACATCATTATCAACAATGAAACAAATTAATAATACATAAACAAACTAATGATAAGTAATACATATGTCAGGAGTAATACATTAACACAACAAGGCTTTTGAGCACCGATGGCCTCTGACAGAGGAGGATCCGCTTAGCTGTCTGGAGATCACACGGCGGGTGTATTCCAGAAGAGCCCGGGAGACCAGGGCGGGGGAGGGAACCCCGAAAGTGGCAGGCATGTCTCCCTGCAAACGCTGCAAAGTGTTTGAGGTCCCTGGTGGCCCAGACCCGAGCTGGCCTGCTGCTGGGGGGGAGGGGGAGGGGACCAAAGTGAGGGTGGGGTCTCCCCCTCTAGAGAGTCTCCCCTGGCTCAGACATAGGGTGGCAAAGGCACAGCCCAATCGCATCAGAATGGGTGCTGTGGCCACTGTTAGGCCAGAGAGTTTAAGAATTTAGTCATCATGGATTCGTGCATCCGTTCAACATGCCTTCGATGCCAGCGGTGTGGCCAGAGCAGGCTAAGCACTAATAGCAGTTACTGAGCTAGGCTTTATAGATATAGATATAGATATAGATATAGATATAGATATAGATATAGATATAGATATAGATATAGATTGATTTTTTACAGAGAGGAAGGGAGAGAGAGTCATCGATCGGCTGCCTCTTGCACACACCCCCAGTGGGGATATGCCCGAAACCAAAGTACATGCCCTTGACCAGAATCAAACTTGGGACCCTTCAGTCTGCAGGCTGACGCTCTATCCACTGAGCCAAACCGGTTTCGGCTGAGCTAGGCTTTTGCCCTCTAGCAGCTCGCAGTCCACGGGATAGCAAAAAAAGGGTATCCCCAGGCAATGGGGTAGGGCCGTGGCAGATGCCACAAGAGGGACACTTAGCCCAGGGTTGGGGTGCTAGGTGTGGAGTAGGTGTTAGAAGAGGCCTCTAAGATAGACGCTAAGCTATGACTATAAGGGTTTATCAAAGCTGGGGGTGAGGGGTCAGGTGGGCCAAGTGACGGTAGGTGTTCCAGACAGAAGGATGGTAGGTGCACAGACCCAGCGGCCAGAGGAATCCAGGCGTATCTGGAGAGCTCAGGGAGACCAAGGCAGAGAGATGAGAGCTCAGGGCGACCAAGGCATGCGAAGGCAGAGAGATGAGAGGGGCTGAGGAGGAGCAGGCCAGGAGTGTGAGAGGAAGGGTTCTGGACTTCATCCCAAAGGCAGCGGGAAGATGAGGAAGGGCTTGGCCCCGGGCGGGACAGCCGAGCCTGGACTGCAGCACGATCCCGTGTATCCAGGGCTCCCCCCTCACCAAGCCCTGCCTCTGCCTCGGTGTTGGTCCACGCATTCATTTATTCATGTAGCGCTCTGGCGAGCACCTGTCACGTGCCAAACGTTATGCGGGGAAATGGAGATGCACACCAGGTCTCTGACTTTAAGAAGCTGCCCGTTCTAGGACGGAGCCACACAGAGAGAGGCATATGTCATGTTACCGTGGGATGCAGACAGGCTGTGATGGAGATGTTTACCCGGGGCTGTGAGCTCAGAAGAGGGAGCATCGGACTCGTATAAATCAAGGACCGGGCGGCTGTGGCTCTGAACCTGAAGGGATGTGTGGAAATTCCCGCAGGTGAACTCAGAGGAGGAAGGCAGTCCCGGGAGAGGAAGTGGCACAGGCGAGAAGAGCGGGTGGATTCCATGGTGGCGCACAGGCAGTGTGAGGCGGGCTGAGGCGGAGAGGCCAAGAGGCAAAGTCACTGGGGCCCAGGTGGCCATGACCGAGTCTGAACTCAATCCTGAGTTGGAAGGCAATGGGCTGGCTCAATCCTGAGTCGGGAGGCATTGGGCTGGGAAATGAATGGCATGCACCAGAGAGGGGTCATCATTGCATTTACGCCTGAGAAATATCGTGGGAACACCAGTGTGGTTGGAGGGATAAGGTCGGAGGCTGGACACCAGCGAGCTGGCCATGCAGGGTCCTGGGGGAGGTTGGTCAGGGCCCAAACCCAAGTAGGATGAGTGTAGGGCAGGGTCTGTTGGGCAGGGTCTCCTGTCTGGCCCCCACATGAGGCCCCTGGATACTCCACAGCGGCTCCAACACTGATCCGAGCAGACGCTGTCGGAGAGGAGGATCGAAGGCACCTGAGGTCAGGGGAGGCGGAGGCCCACAGGGTGGGGGTGCTTCTGAGAGGGCTTTTGGGGAATGCCACCCACTCTGATGACGACAGAAGGGGCAGGATTAATTAGTTCCTGCTTTCAACACACACTCTGATCCAGGCGCTGTCCTGGGCACGCAGGTCATGGGTCGCATAGCAAATAGAACCGGTGAATGTGCACTGACTGCGCCACTGCAGGTGGTTTCAGTGTCCTGCGGGCCAGGGGGGCGGGTTTGGGGGACTGATAGCCTAGGGATCGAGGGGGAGCTTCTTGAGGAAGTGAGGCTCTCGAGAGTCCTTGAAGGATGAGTGAGAGTTGCCCAAGCAGAAGCAGAGTGAGGGCTTGGGATAGAGGGGACGGCGAGACAGGGCGGGGGAGGAAGAGGAGGACACAGCAGGACTCGGATGGGATCCAGGAGCTGAGAGGGGCCAGCAACACCAGAGAGCTGGACGTGGCCGGCTCACCCCAAGAGGATCCTCAACTTTTTCTGTGGAGCCCCGGGAGGCTCTGAGGGCCCGAGGAGGCCAGGGGTGAGCATCTTAGAGAAAGAAGTCACTGTGGCTGCTGGAGGAGGGGGATAGGCAGGAGGGGATGGAGGCAGGAAGTCCAAGACAAATCCTGATCTCTCAACATTCTTCCTTAACCTCCGCCATCGTCTGCTGACTACCCCCTGAACACGCAGGCGCCAGGGAGGAGGCCAGCACTCACTCCCAGGGCCACTGCAGCTGGTCCAGGGAGGCGGGGCTTCCCTCATGATTGACGTAGGCGGAGAGGAGTGAGGGAGCTACCGGGGCCACCCATGGCCGTGGCGGGATTAGAACTAGGGTGACCACGCTGCTTCAGTTTGCCACCCTGGTCTCGGAAAGCCCCTTGGTCCTGGGCACACTGAGACACCTGGTCACCTTAATATAATTTACATCTCTTTTCCGTGCACTCCCCCCACGGAAACCCTCACTGACTCCTGTCCACCCACGGGCCCGGCAGGAGCCCCTCGGAGCCAGGAGAGGGGAGGGAGGGGCAGGGCTGGGATATTGCAAATCAGTTTCCGGACAGAGGGGCTATTTGTCATCACCTCACGGGGAGGGCGCCGGTTCCTAAATATCGCCTGCGATTTTGCTAAATGTGTCTTAAGGGGAGCCGTATAACTGCTGTCGGAGATAGAGGGAGAGTGATGGCCGCCTTCGGGATAATGAACTACTTAGTAAAGATGAAGCCGTGCCACTCCCGGTGCTGCGCCTCAATACCAGGGGTGGGGCGTGGGGGGTGACGCAAGGGGGCTGACTGGTGGCAAAGTCAATGCCGAGAAGACAGCGCCTGTCTTTAGCTGGCAGCTGAGTAACTGGCAGACACATCTCAGAGAAATGGCAGTGAGAAGGAAGGCGGCAAGATCCGGGCTCTGTTAACATCGGGCATGGGACTGATTAGAGCAGCAAGGCCCCCACAATCCACCTCACCCCTCAGTTTACAGATGAGGAAACTGAGGCCTGCCCGAGGTCCCACAGCTGGTCGGCAGCTGAGACCAGAACTCATGTCCTACGTGACCTCAGCACGTGGCATGCCTCTCCTCCCGGTGATCTCGGGGGAGGGGGGAGAGGGGAGGGGGTGGAATGAGACTGGCTTCAGGGTCGGGCAAATCTGGGTTCAAATTCTGAGTTTGCAGCTTATATCACAGCCATAGAGCAAGGCACTCCGAGGCTCTGAACTGCAATCCCTCCTGCGACAGGAATATCCACAGGGTGGGGTAAGGTGGGGTAAGGATGGAGAATGCACACGGGAGAAAGCACAAAACGCAGCTCGTGTCTAATTCTGATTTCAACACTGTTGAGAACGGAACTCCAGTTGCAGAAGGCGAGGCAGATGTGCAAACAGGCAATTACACTCCAGTGTGACATACACAGCGATCCCTAGCATCATGGAAGGGGGGGCACGGGCTGTTGCGAGAGCCGATGAGAAACCTGAGTGAAAGTGCTGGGAAACTGGAAGGTCCCATCCGTGCACCAGGAAGGCAAGTGGCTCCAACCCTCAGATCCCAGGCCTCCTACTTGCTCTGCAGCCTGGAGCTGCTCCCCAGTCCCCGGGAGGCTGAGAGGAGGAGGAGCCTCTGCCAGGAATGGCTCCCCCTGCCCTCTGCCTCTGCCCTCTGCCCTCTGTGGCTCTCAGTAGGGGACCTCCGGAGCCAGAGGCACAGTGACTTCTGCCTCAGCTTGGAGAGGTGCTTCCTGATGTGGGTTCCCAAGGACTCCAGCAGGACCGGGGCCAGGGGCTGGTCCTCCTTGAATTCTGCACCGTGGGCATCTCCCTTGCTTAACCCTCATCCCGGCTCTGGTTGTCATCCCACAAAGATGCTTGGTCGGAGATGGGCTCCAGCGTGTACCAGGGCACGAAAATCTTTCCTGCCAGGGACCATGGACGGGAATCCGGATGGGACTAGGCCCCAGACTCCTGCCGTGGTCTCCCAGGGGCACGCCCCTCCTCCCAGGGTTGAGTGTGACGTGTTTGCCCTCCCCTTTCCTCACCTCACCCATCGTTAGCAAGCCTGTGCACTCAGCATGGTAGTCATGAAGGAGCAGAGGGTCTGGGTTCGAGTTCCAGCTCTGCCCTAGGGCTGTGTGATCCGGGCAGGTGCCTTGGCCTCTCTGTTTTCCCAGTGGAATGTGAGAATAATACCTGTACCTCTCTCCTAGGGTGGTGAAGAGGGCAGCCTCTTGGTCAGGGTTTGGGATCCCCACTGGGCCTGGGGACTTTCCTGATTGGTCAAGCTGGGCAGGTCCCGCATAGTCCCCCACCTTCATCCCGCCATCACCTCCCCCACCACCCGAGTGTGAACCTGTGTTCCCTCAGCATTCCTGGAGGGCAGGAGACGCCTGAGCCTCCTGCTTCCCAGATCCGGTCCAGCGCCTGTGCAGAGCAGGCAGGAGCCAACACTGTGGCCGAACGAAGAAAAAGAGAAGGAGGCGGAAGGCCGGCCCCTCTGACCTCCGTGCTCTCTGGCCCATGGCCCTGGGGCTCCCTGTGTGAGCCCCACATCTTCCCCGCTCCCCCTGGGCCGTGGCACCGGAAGCCTTGGCCTGTGGAGGCCGAGCCTGACTTCAGCGTCCACATTGATCCTCCCGGGTCGATGTCTGTGTTTTCCCCTGGAGTGTTGTAGCCATTACGCTCCAGGCAGGGGCCAGGGCCCCGGGCTCGATCTGCTCAGGTCGCCTGCACAATTGAAACCCCCGAGCCCATCCTGGCTAGTTTTCCCATTAAGACGATTGGACTGGATTGATCCATGAGGTCGATGGCTGGACATCAGCCGGTGGGAAGCCAGTCGGATGAGCCTGGATGATAAACCCAAGAAGGAGGCCCTCCGCTGAGCTGGAGGGGGCATCCAGCCCTCTTGGATGGGGCTCAGGGAGGCAGGGGACATCAGAGGCCTCAAGGTTGGACTTGGTGTGGGGGCAGCTCTGTTCCCCAGGGCATAGCACCAGGTGAGCGCCCCCTGGGATGCCCTGGACAGCTGTGGGCGAGAAGTAACATCTGGAGCTGGCAGAGGTTTGAAAGTCCTTCCCAGGCACTCAGCCCATAGTCACCTCCACCAGGTCACCACCCCCAGGGCCAGGGTTGGGACTGCCTCTCCCCTTGCAGGGCAGGGGGCATGCAACACGGGATTTGGGGTCCAGGGAGCAAACAGCAGTCTCCCGGGGCACTCCTTCCTTTTCACCAGGAGTAATTGGGTTGCGAGGCTGGGAATGGAGGGATCTGGCACCTAGGACACCATATCCTGGTGTGGGCTTTGCGGGACCCTGGCTGCATGGTGCTGATGGTGTTTAGGGAATGGCTATGGGACCTGTAATCAAATAGGTTTGGCAACGCGAGATGAAATGCATTTTAGCATGCTCACTTCCTGCATGGCCCAGCAGGCTAATACACATCTGGGGCTCTCTAAAAGGGGTGGGGGTGAGTGTTTGACCTCAGACGGGTTTCCCAGGGAAATCTTGTAGAAATACACAGCGGCCCTCCTTCGGGTGCCAGCAGGCACCACTTTCACAGAGAATTCATCCCAAGAAGAAGTGTTGGGATTGGAGGGCTCCACCAGAGCCAGGGAAATTCCCAGAAAGGGAACACCAATGAGAAGGAAGAAGAAGATGGTGGTTAACCATCACAGAGACTACAGAGAACAGCGCCCCCTACAGAGGTGCCGGCCCTCTCCGCCACCTGCCCAGATCAGCTAGCCCTCCTGATCCGATTTTGCCCTCAATTCCTCATTCTCCTTTTTTCCCCCTCCATAGGCTACCTGACTGTCAACATTGAGCCTCTCCCACCCGTGGTGGCTGGTGATGCCGTGACCTTGAAGTGTAACTTCAAGACAGATGGACGCATGCGTGAAATCGTGTGGTACCGGGTAAGTCGCCGCCACTGTCCCCTTCCCTCCCCTGGCCAGGGCTAAGGGTGGGTCCCCAGAGCCCGTCTGGAGACCCTCCCAGGGGGAGCTACGCCCTCAGCCATCAGCCCTCAGCCAGCCCCGAGATGTCCTGTGCCCTCTGCCAGGTGGGGATCCTCCGCCCACACCCTGCCCCAAGACCGCCTCGCTCCGCCTTTACTCTGCTCTCAGACCTGTCTCGTTCTGGTCCCTTGGTGCCCATGATGCCGCTGTGCCTGGGAAACCGCACAAGCACCCAGGATGTTGCGTGTGGGCCCTGGTGCAGGGGACACCCAAGGGGTGTTGACGGGTGGAAGTTCAGGCAAGAGGCTTTGTTTGGGTGCTGTTTTGGGCAGGGGAGAGAGAAGGCCAGGACAGCTTCCTGCCTTCTTAAAAACCAGACTACAGAACTGGTCTGCCTTCCAGTCCGTCACGTGGAGGACTCGTCCTGGTGGCTGGCACCCTCAGTGTAGGCCCGAGAAGGGGTGTCGCAGATGCCCACTGGCCAGGGCCCTGGAGAGGCAGCTGGAGGACCAGCTTGTGGTCTCGGGCACGAGTGTTGGTCTCTTCAGGCAGGGATGGAATCCTTCCTATGTCTGCACGGGGAACCCTGGATGGGATGCATTGCCATCCTCTCGCAATGAGCGTCAGGTTTGCCCAGAGCGAGGCACGGCCGTCTCGGTAACAGGATCAGCGGAGGGCTCCCCTTCCATGATCTAACACAGAGGCTGGCGATTTTTTTTTTTCCAACGAGGCCCAGAGAGTAAATATTTTCTTCACCACAGCGTGAAGATGGCAACAGGCAGCGTGTGGATGCGAGGGCATGGCTGGTTCCCAGAAGACGTTCCTCGTGGGGGTGGCAACTTGCATTTCACGTCATGTACACATGCCGCCGAGTATTCTCCTTCTGTGTCCTTTTCAACCGTTGAAAACAATTTTTGAAGACATTCTGGTCTTGAAGGCCACAGGAGACAGGCTGCAGGCGGAATTGGCCCCATTGTGCCATAGTTTGCCAGCCCCAGGTGTGAATGGCACTTCTCGAACCTCTATAAGCGGCACCGCCCTCCCAACGTGACCAAGGATGACAGGCAAATGGAGCTGCTGTCCATGGTGAGGGTGGAGCTGGGAGGAGAGAGTGGGGGCGTGGTGGGGAGTGGGGAAAGGGGAGAGGGTGGGCACAGCTTGGTGATCAGGCATCTGCAACTGGTTCCTTTGATCCTCCGAGTTCTGTGCACACCCACGGCCACGGGGCAGCGCGTGGAGCCTGCTGGCTCACCCCTCGAGGCCGGGACTCAGAGCCGCTCCCCTCCACTTCCTTCCTGCTCCTGGTCCGGTCTTGCTTTGAGGCATCCTGCCCTTGCGCTTCCTCCTTGCACTTTTTTGGTCTTTGATGCATCATTGGCTGGTGACAGTTGTTTTGTCCGCTGTGACCCGGGTTCCTTTGAACCAATATTGTTGTTCTCCGTCTTCACATGGTAGCTCCCCCCCTTAGATTCACCTCCAGGGCCCTCCACCCAAGCAGCGGGGCCCCCTCAGGTGTGACGCTGACTTCCGGGGGGCCCCGGCGTTAGAGGAGGGCTCCATCCGAGACAGATCGGCGGGCCTAGAGCGCGGCTGAGGCATATGTTAGATAGCGCCACGAACTGCATTGCTCTGAGGCGTGTTTACACGATACAGGAACTGCTTGGCTGACACGCTGTGAGCATCTCATTAGCACCTGGCAGAAGCCCTGGGATGAATTAGCTCCAGCTCCTCGCTGCTGCTGACGATGGGGCCCGTCTCTCGCTCCACCATCCGGAGATGGGGTCTGAGTGAGGGGCAGTGAAAGACCTGCCCAGCCCGCTGAGACAACCAGGGACACCCAATGGGAACAGTTAATGGGGGAGGAGGTGGGGGATGGGGAGAGCGTGGAGACAGAGAAATACCAGCGGGCACCCCACTGCCTGCCCAGCCCTTGGAGCAAGTATCCTCGCTCTTGTTTGAAATCAACGGTCACAATCGCAGTGGTGAACATCTCTCTGGGTTGGTCGCTGCCAGGCCTGGAGGTAGAAAACCGGGAACTGGCCTCCACATGGCTCAAGTCTGTGTTCTCTGAGGCTGGGGGATGGGGCTGGGCAGGAGGAGAATGCCCAGCTTCCAGTGCAGACAGGGACTCTCCCTTCCCTTCTCCACCCCCAACACGGGGCACCCCAGCCCACCCCATCCCCGCCGCAGTCTCACCTCCCGCCACCACCCGGGCCTGTGATCGCGTAGATTGCTTTAAGAATCTCTTACGGTGTCAGGCCCTGCATATCAGGCCATGGTAGGCTGCACTAATTAATTTATTTCATTTCACAGCCTTTGACGGAGAGCCTCTGGAGGGGAGTGGGGGGAGATGCAGATGTATGCAAATCGCATGCAAATTGCCCGCCTGATCAAAATGCTTGGGTCCTTTTGATTCTGTGGCTGGACTGAGGTAGCAGCTCAGCTGACTTGGGACTCTCCCTGGGACCAGGCCCTGTCTGTGTCGGTGAGGACGGAGGCGGAGGATGGCAGGAAGCTACAGGGAAATGGCTCCCGGCTGCCAGCTCCCTCTGCCTGCTGCCACTCCGCCTTCCCTCACACATTGCCTCTTTTCCCAAGGAGCCGACTGAATGGGGAGAGATAAGAGGCTACCAAGATGGGGGCACCAGGAACCACGTCTGGGCAGGGCTTCTGGAGGGAGTAGGAGAAGCATCCACAGGAGCCCCAGTCTCCTTCCCCAGCTAGAGCCCACCCCCCACCAGCACGCCTCACCCCCAGCTCTCCCACCCAACCAGGAGCCGCCGAGCCAGTGTTGTTTGTTTTCTGTACATGTGTTTGCCTCCCCAGCTTCCTTTCCTCTCCTCCGTGAATGAGCTTACAGAGCCCGGCTTGGAAGGAAATGAATAGATTACACAGGCCCAGCCAGGGCCGAGTCTCCAATCCCTTCAGAAGGCAAAAGCAGGGCATTGTGGCGAGGCCACCCCTGCCCGCTCAGCCCCGTGGGCATGGACTGGCCCAAAACGCGTGGAAAGCCCAGCAGCCTCTCCTCCGGTCCCGAGGACGTTGTCTTAGGAATGGGGTCGCCCTGAGCTTTCAGAAACGCAGTGCGTGGATCGGATTCTTTGGGCAAAGTGAGGGAGCTGATGAAACTGCCTGGAGCAAAAGGGATTGCCTCCTTGGGGTTAACAAGACCTCTGGCTGGATATTTGGGAAGGTCTTGCCTTGTGGGGGCCCCGTGGGAGTGGGGTGGGGGGCAAGGAGCACAGGAGGAGGTAGCCAGGGTCCGCACCTCGGACACTTTGCCCCACAACCTGGCCAATGTGTAGAAGTTGCCAAAACTGTAGACTAGACTCAAGGGATGTACATGATCAGAGCCCCCGGGCCTATGCTATCCAGTGTGGTAGCCACTAGTCCACGCGTGGCTATTTAAGTTTAAATTAAATCAAATCAAGTTAAGTTTAGAGTGTTTTTCCTCGGTCAGAGCAGCCACATTTCAAGAGCTTACTACCATACGTACTCAGTGGCCCCCCTATGGGACAGAGCAGCAGTATGGAGAACATTTCCAACAGCACAGAAAGATCTACTGGGCAGCTTGTTATAGATATTTGAAAAAATATTTGAAAAAAAGGAAAGCAAGTATATACTGTGCTTTCCTATTAAAGAAATGACCATGGATTTCATTGAACCCTTGTCCCAGGAAAACTCACTCTCAGATAAATGAATCGTATTTGTTTTGTAACCTACCATCATTAGACTGTGGGGCATGGGGCTGGGTGGGAAGGCAGATCATCTTCTCAGCAGACTTCTTTGAAAACATAGAGATGTCATGATCGTTGTCAGGCCCTTAAAGTTCTGGGCATCTTCATTGTCTATCAAAGCCCTGTTCACCCTAAGGATGCTTCCCAGCCCTTTTCACCACCTCCCGATGCTTTCCCCCCTGTTCATGGGTTCCTCCCCCAGTTTTGAGTCTCCCGGGCTCTGTCTTCACAGCTCAGCCACATAGCTCTCCTTGTTCCTTAGAACAATACAGTGGCTAATCGAGTAGTGGTGCAATTCCATTTATGGCCAGTAGGAGGCTCTCACTTAACAACCAAACTACCTTAGCGTTCAAGTCAGGACTTGACTTGGTTCTAGAAAATGAATGATAAATAACATCCTTTACTTAATCATTTCTATTCATGTATATCTATAATTGGAGTTTATTTGGGAAGGCTGCTAATACCTTCCCAAATAAACTCCATTTGAGTGGCTAGCATTTGAGCCTTTACTATGTGCCATGCATACATGCCTACCTTTTATTTTCCTGTTGGCATTGCGAGGGAGGTATTATTGTTAAGCCTATTTTTCAGATGAAGAAAGTGATATCGTTCAAAGAGACTATCTCATCTCATGTTGCCGTCCCTGATTTCTAAAGAAAGTTCTAGATACTCCCTACTCCATAATCCTTCTTTGTGGGTCTACACTCCATCATCAAAACACCGGTCTACCCACTGAGCATCTTGAGCCCAAGGGCCAGCCACACCCTACTGGGTATGCCTAGTAGTCACCTCAGGGGGTCTTTGTCAGGTGCACAAATGGAAGAGCTGTAAATACAAATGCATGTGCACATTTGACCAACCACACCAGGTACCCACTTCTGTTTCCGGTGGCCATATGTATACAACTGATCGCATCATTCTACTTGGGGCTGAGTGTGAGTCTTTGAATACTCAGGGCTTTGTGGAATACGGATAAAAGAAACATTTCTTATCGGGGAACACTGTCTAAACTCATTTAGTTGGAGGTCCAGCAGGCAACGCAAAGGTCTGTTTAGATCATAGAAACCCATTAATCAGCCATAGAGGATCATGGGAATTTAACTGTTCATAGCAGTTTTTATTATCTCTCCATTTTTTAAAAAAATCTCTTTCCTTCACAATTTGTTCCCAAGAGCTGCGCTGGTCCCATATTACAAGGCACAGTGAAGAGAGCCATGGAGCAAGATAGTGAGAAGATCTACCAGCAATGGCACTCCCACTTTCAGGATCCCCTTTTCTGGCCTCTTTCATCTTGTGGGGATCATGTGCCTGGGTGTTTGTTTCATGGTGTAAATGCCTCCTCCGTGATGCTACCTGGCTGCACAAGCACCCACTCAGGGGCTCTCTGCTGGGTTCCTTTGAAGTGAGAGCCCATGGCTGTTTGGGGCCATTAGAGAAAGGGTGAGGCGGAAGGCTGGGGAGGGGAAGGCAGACAGAGAGGGGACTTCAGCATCAGAATGCCTGCAGATGAATTCAGGGTGTGTGACTTTGGGCAGTGGCCTGACCTTTCCGCATTTCAGAAACCTCATCTGAAATTGGACACAAACACACCCGCCTCACAGACTTAAATGAGGTAATGTCTGCAATAAACAAGCCCAGGGCTTGGCTCACTGTGGCACCAATTCAATCATTGGTGTCCGTGGTCCTATTCTGTCTCTTGGTAGCTCAAGGGATCCAGAGAGGAAAAGTATGAAACAAGAGTGGAAGGTGTTTGGGGGAGGGTCACCAAGATCAGACTCCTTGAATTCCACCCTACCACCTACATTCCCAAGGCAGGTGGGCAGAGACCATCCTTTGTGCTGGAACTCTTTGTCTCTCTATGTGGTTCTGCTGGTGAATTCATTGAATTTCAATTCTTGGAAATACCATTACATAGCTCAGTCTTTTCAATGGGTCTTAGCTCTCCCTGAAGGAAGGAGCTATTTCAAAATGGCTTTACTGGCATTGCCTCTGTGAATCTCAGTCCTTGACTCGGTCCTTTTGTTGTCTGAAACAAAATAGAAAATGATTATCATAAAGGGCATTACAGTCCGCTGGCCTCATAAGAGCAAGAAGGCAGGTACACTCTTGGTGATGCTTGTAGACCAGGGCCCACGTTCTGGAGCACAGAGCTGGACCTCCCCTCTAGCCCCTCTGGCTTGGAGCCCAGTATGGCAGCTACTCAACCTGGCTCCTCCTGGCTGCTCCCCTGGACCCCAGCCTGATCCTGGGCTCACAGATCTTACAGCTCCAAGATCTGGAGAAGGAAGGAAATAAGGAAGACAAGAGATCTCCCTCACAGAGTCAGAGCCACGCAGGCCCAAGCTGCCTTGCCCCCCTTTATTCCCCCCCCCGCCCTTAACCTTCCAAAGGGGCAGACTCCTGTGATGAGCAGTGTTCCCCCACCCAATCTTATCACACCAGTCAGATAAGAGGAGATAGAGAGCCCAGCAAAAGACAGTTGACCATAAAATCAATATAACACATAAAGGAAAAATGAGAATATGTTTCTAAGTCTAATTCCATTGCAATTCTTTTATTCTGTCTTCAACCATAGCTTGTATCCATTCCAGACCCTTACAGCTCCTGCTTCCCAGATGGAGTGGTGGGAGAAACCTTCAGCTCCCCCTAGAGGTCAGAGTGTGAAATGCAGTTATTGCTGCCCCATCCATAGCCTTTAGTGGAAGCTTGGTTGTTAAGGGGTTGCCCACTCTGGCTGCTTTTTAGAATGTTCAGAGGGGCCTGTAAAGATACACTATCGGCTGGGCCTCCTCCTCCAGTTATGGAATGAGAATCTCCAGGATGGGAGCCTCAGAGCATTACCTCTGGAGATGGTAATGCCCTTGGCTCAGTCAGGGACCACATTCTGGTGTTTGGGAAACTGAGAGAGAGCGTGGCTCCATTCATTCAATGCATTCATTCATTCAACATTAATTCAGCACATGGTTCCTGAGCCAGATGGCTCCAGACACTGGGGGCACAACAAGAAACAAGACAACGAGATCCCGAAGTCAGGCAGTCTACCTTGGGGGAGGAGTTAAAAAGATAAACAAGAAAATTACGACATAGTAACAAGGACAGCGCACACAGTGAAAATAGGCTGATGGGATGGAAAGGGATTGGGTGGGCGGGAAAAGACTCATTTAAACCAAAACCTTAACCTTTTGTACGTTATAAGCATCTTAAAGGCCACAAAGAACCCTCAATGTCAAGGGGAGGAGATGGAGCATTCCAGGCAGAAGGAGGAGCAAAAGCAAAGGACCTATGTTAGGAACAAAGAGCAGAAGGAATCCCACCCCGTGGCCTTGGGAATGAAGCCAGTGAGGAGAGGGAGAGGTGAGGCAAGACGGCAGGTGGGCAGGACTGCTCGTGCCAGGCCCCTCAGGGACCTGGAGCTGGAGTTTTCCTAAGGGCAGCCTTGGAGGGATTTAAGCAGGAAAGTGACAGGACCTGGTTTACTCAACGAAAAGGTCACTTCTTGGCAGAGACCGGATTGTAGGGGAGGCACGGCTAGAGCAGAGACCACGGTTCAGGCGAGAGGCAACATTGACTTGGGTGAGGACGCGGATGGTGGTGACGATGGGGGACAGAAACGCTGCTGAGCCTTGCAGGGAGAGTGGAAGGGATGCCCGCGTGTGGAAGGGGTGAGGAGGGAGGATTCAGGGTGACGCCTGGCTTTTAGGCCTGAGCAGCCAGGTGTGGGGGACAGCGCTATTCACTGAGACTCGGAGAGAAGAGGGAGGAGACCTTGGAAAGGATTCTCTGTGTTAGGGTCCACGGAGCTGTGGAGGCTACGAATAGAATTCTGGGGAGATATCAAGATTGGAAATTTCTGCTTCGGGGGTCATCAGAGTATGGATGGATTTAAAGCCACGAGCCTGAGTGAGAAGACCAAGGGAGGGGGTGAGAGAAGAACACCCAGCGCGGGACCCTTGGCACCCACGATTCACAGAAAAGTAGCCCAGCCAGGAGACTGAGAAGCAGCAGCCAGCGTGAAAAAACCTAGGAGGCAGTGCCCAGAGCTCAGGGGAGAACAGTCAGCCCCGCCCAGTGCTGCAGCGAGCTGAGCTAAGATACCAACGGAGAAATGACCGTGACCTTGGCAACATGGTGCCCTCTGGGGACCTGGACAAGAGTAGGCTCCTTGGAGTTAGGACGGACAGAAGCTGGAGTGAAAACTGAAGGAAGCACGGCCTTGAGGTTCTGACTATTAAGGGGATCTGACCTTGAACTTCTGGACAAATCTTTGCATAAAGACACAATTGCTTCTGTTTGGCTCTGTAAGCTACCAAGTACAGTATCTATTGTAAACATCCCCAGCCTTGCCATACGGAACTGTGGCGGCCTTGCTTCCCCTCCAAAATGGGAAAGCGTTCAGGGGACTCTAGAGTGAGCGAGCAACAAACACATCTGGTGTTTGGCAAAGAGATCTCGGCTCTGCCATCCAGTGAACTCGGTGGCCTCTGGACCGCAGAGGTTCACTCAGCCTCCCTGAGGCTCTGCTCGGCGCTGAGCACGGTACCCAGGGCTGGGGAAGTCTAGATCCGCGGGCTCACCTCCCCCTCGGGCGGAGGTTCCGGTCCAGCCAGGTGCCACTCAGGGGTAAAGATCCATTTCCTCATCAGGCCAACGGGCTTGATCGACTTCCCCTAAGCATCTCACAGGGATTTGTGTCAAACAAAGGATGCGCTTGGCAGACAAGTCGCTCCATCACCGTGGGCGCAGGGGAGGTAGCTTCGCCTGCATGACTTCACCCTCTTTCCCTCCGGCCTGGTCTTACTCATCCTCTCCTCTGCGGAGGCCCCTGACCTGGCTCACGGAGACAGAATTAAGAGATCCCCCTGCTGTCTTCTCCCCCCAGCGCAGTATACGTCCTTCGATTAGAGAGCCATCACCTGTATTCCCTTATCCATCTTGTCTTTATGTCTGTGGCTGACTTTTATTTATCTGCTTCTGCAGTGAGTGCCAGCCGCGGAATTGGCAAGCCCCAGCCAGGGTCCTTACGTGGGGCCTCTGGATGCCTAAGACGTAGGTGGACAGACTCTGGGGTGCTTGAAACCCATGAAATGAGTCCAATATGTTGTGTGCATTGGGGTGGGGGGTGCGGTACTGAAGATTCTCCAAGGAGTCTGTGAGCCCCTGAGAAGTTCAAGAGCAGCTGCAGCAGGTGCCTGCGAGTGTGCGGGCATCGTCATCTCCACCTTTGGGCCATCACAGTCCATGCTCAGGAGGCACTGGGAGAACAAGGGCTGCGGCACCAGCAGAGAGCCTGGGGGACCTGAGCTCTCCAGGGAGGTGGCGCTGCCGTCAGCTTGAGGTGGGGAGAGCAGTGGACATGGGAGAATGGTTAGACTCCATCCAGGTGCCATAGGACGGTCAGCAGGGATGTGCCCAGGCCAGGAAAATGAGAGAAGGTGGGAAGAAAGGAAAAGCTTGCTTTTACAGCCCGCCATCACTCTTCCTGGCACAGGGCATTCTGGCCAGAGAAACCCATCCTCTTTGGGGAACTAACCTCAGGTGTCTGCTTACTGGCCATGACACCATCTCTCTGCCCGGAGGCTTTGCTGTGGGCCTGATGAGAACCCTCGGCTCCCTAATTGTTGAGTTGAGGTGCCAGCAGTTGTCCTGGACACCCGGGTGACCAGAGGTTCTACTGGGCCAGAGGTGGACTCCGCCAGGAATAAGTGGTCCCACTGGATAGTAGACTTGCCGCTCGAGAAGGCAAAGGACTTATCTCGTCCGGGGAGCGGGTCCTCACTTGCCAAGTGCACAGAGGAGGAAGAGCAGGGGCCTGGGGGCCAAATGCCGTGCTGTGTGACCTTGAGCAAATCACTGCCCCTCTCTGAGCCTCGGGATCTCCATCCGTTCAATAAAAGGGTGACAACGTGAGATGGTCTCTGTAGAATGTGCTGTCTCTTTCCCACCTTGCAGCCCACCTCCCTCCTTCCTGTCCCTCCCTGCCCCCTACCCCCCTGGACCCCGGGCTGGGGGAAGAGGCTGGTGCTTCCCCAACAGGGCATTCCCTGGGGGGAGCTTGGCCAGCTCATCGGGATGGAGGTGCTTGACTTGCTGCGGGGGCCTCTGAGCCAGTGGACGCGGAGCTATATTAAGCTCAGGGTGTGATTTCCAGACGGCTGCCTGCCTTCGCCCTGCCGGGTTTAAGTGACAAGGGGCTGACTTAACTTGTCAGAGGAGGATTTAAGGTGAACTTCCACTCCAGCACGCCAGAGAAATAAAATAACAAGCCTGCAATGAGGGATGTCTCCCAGAAGACCAGCTCTGAATCCTCCTCCCTCCCGGGTCCTTCCTCCCCCTTCTGTTTCTACCTTCTGCGTGCACCGTCCTCACGGGAAGCCTGGCCGTGCCCCGTGTCCAGGACACTGGGCGATGCCCACGGGGCAGGCACCGTCTCCCTGCTGCAGGAGGGCAGGGCCTGGTGTTTTTCTAAAGAACACACATCAGATCGTACCGCGACCACACCACCCTTCGCAAGAGCTCCCATCACCTTAGGACCAAGTTCAAGGTCACCAGCCCAGCATACAAGATCCCTCTTGATGTCTTCGATCTTGTGTTTCTACCACATTCCCAAATGGCTCGCCACGCAAAGGGCCTATTTGCAATTCTCAGAACTGCCAACCTCTTTCTGGCCTCCATGCAGATGCAGGTGCTGCTACCCCTCCCTGCCACGCCCCTGCCCCCTCCACCTGTTGAACTCTGACTTGCCCTCCAAGGTCAGCTGCGGTGTCACCCCCAGAGACCTTCCCCATCCTTTTCTCCTCCCTCAGGCCACTGCCATGACCCAGGCTGACTTAGATCCTCAGGACATTCTCAGAACACTCAGGACTCTACCCTAGGCCTTCACACACTGGGCTTGTGTGTCCATGAATGCAGCAGCTCTTTCTTGAGCACCTACTATGTGCTAACCACTGGTAGTAGAGGACGACCTGGCCTTGCTTTTATGGAGCTTGTAGTTAGGCAGGGGAACAAGTATGTCCTGAAAGGTTGTTAAATAAATGCTTCCTTAAAATTTTGGAAGGTGTCTGCTGGCCAAGAGCTCGAGACAGGGCAATTAATTGTAATAGTGGGATGTCTATCCCAGAATGCAAGCCTCTTGTTGGTAAGGACCAGGTGTCCTGTTAGTCTTTTTTTTAAAATATATATATTTTATTGGTCTTTTAACAGGGAGGAATGGAGAGGGAGAGGAATAGAGAATTAGAAACATCAATGAGAGAGAAACATCGATTCAGCTGCCTCCTACACACTCCCCACTAGGGATGTGCCCGTAACCAAGGTACATGCCCTTGACCAGAATCGAACCTGGGACCCTTCAGTCCACAGGCCAACGCACTATCCACTGAGCCAAACCAGTTAGGGCATCCTGTTAGTCTTTGTGTCTGAACACACAACTTAGAGAATGAATAAATGAATGAATGAAGATTGAAGGAATATTTTATGTGGTTGTGAGGTAAACTCTTCATTGACGAGGTAAAGAACTTTCTCACAATTAGAGCTTTTCAACAATGGATGGGATGTCTTGGGGACTGCCGAGGGTGTCTAAGCCACTGTCACAAATGCAGTAGAAAGGATCTGAGCCTGAGTGAGCCCAGGGCAGGTTGACTGTCCATGTCAGTCCTGGAATTCTGTGCTGCAGCTCGCCCCGCTGCCCAGCTGACATCATGGCGAGGTAGGAATGAAGCATCCAGCCAACTAGGCTAGCCCCACACCAATCCTGGGGCACCAGGACCCAAAAAGGGGCCTGCAAACTGAAAACTATTCTTCTCATTTTAGAGCCGGAGAAACCGAGCTTTGGTGGGGAGGTGGCTTTAAGATCCTTGCAGTAAGTTCTGCTTCCAGAGGGTGGTCAGGTCATGCTTTCCACCCTGCTGCCCGACTCCAGGGTTCTAGATGTGAGGCTCCTTTGAAGCACCTCAGTGCATACTGAGAAGTGGGAGGGATTCCCCCTGAGTGACAGGCCACCCCAGGGCCGGCCCCTCTGAAGGGCTGGCTTGGGGAGCCTGCTGCTTCCTCGTAATCATTGTTAATGCCATCACTGTCATGTGGGTCAGGGGCTGGGTCAGGATGTGACAAATCACCTCCCGGAATGCCCACGGAGGCCATCTGATAACTGGTTCTCTTGCCCATTTCAGAGTTGGGCACCCTGAGGCTCAGAGGGGTGACATAACTGAACCCCAGCCTCTCCGACAGTGATGTGGAGCAGAATTTGTACGTCAGCCCCTCTGACTCCCCCTCACAGCCCCCGACAGGGGCTCTCTGGCTCCCCCTTTGGCAGCTCCGCAGCCTCTGCCACGGGGAAGAGGGAGAGAGGGCCACCGGGGTGGGCTGTCCTCATTATCACACGGCCAGGGCCACCTGCCGGCAGAGACGGTGTCCAGATCCACAGAGGCTGCCACGTCAAAGGGAGGCCAGAGGGAAAACAGCTCCACCGCAGAGAAGACATGGGCGGCAGGGCTCACCTACCCCAGGAGCACGCAGAGCAGACAGACAGGTGGAGGGAGAGGGCCTCCCCTCCCACACACACACACACCACACCACACACACCACACCACACACACCACACACACACACACACACACACACACACACACACACACGGCAGCTGCCCAAGCCCCACATCCCTTTGGTGAGCCTTGCACCATGTTCAGTGGAACCTTCTTTCAAACCATGGCCCACGGCCCTCAGGAGTCTGTTAATGAGGGAGACAGGTGGCCTGGGTTCGTGGGAAGCCTGCGCGGGAGACTATTCTTTAAGAAAGGCAGTTTTGTTAAATTATTATTATTATTTTTGCATGGCGGCGGAGTAACTCAAATGAGTCTAAACATGTGTTGTCAAGTAGTGGTCCTTAGGGGACCTGCTTTAACGGTTATAATAATCATTTTAATTGGCACATTAATTATACGTGAGCAGGTGCTTCCAAAATAATTGAAGGTGTTGGAAAGCTGTTTATTTCTTTAAGTGGTTTAAACATTCCCCTTTCACCCTGTTTACTGGATAAATATGAAACGGCGCGGGCCGCTCTTTGGAGAGAGAGAGAAGCGCTGCCTGCCTGAGTGCGTGGGCTCGGATGTGGCGAGGGCTCCAGGTCATGCCCTCACCCCTTCATGCACAGAGCTGGCTCCTGTAGGCACAGGGAAGGGATCGCTGGTTTGAATGGGCTGTGGCAGGGATGATGGGGCCTTCCTTCCTCTGCAGCAGGGGCCGAGTGCTGGAGGGGGACCAGCTGGAGCTGGAGTCCCTCAGGAGACCCTCCAAGAAATCCAGCTGTGCTGCGGGACTGCTTGGGTCTTGCCAAAGGATGCTGCCTTCTCTGTTGATTCATCTTTCACCAAAGAGTTGTCGGGAGCCCGCTGTGTCCCAGGCAGGGTGCTGGGGGCTGCGGCAGAGGTTCCTCCCTAGTGGAGTAAAGGAAACGGGTGATAGTCTCATGTTGTCTTCTACGCAGGCGTCTGACTGACAACTTGTCCGTTCTAGTAGGCTTTCAAAATTTCAACCTTTTTGGTTTTGTGTGTCATGCAATGATAGCAGTATCAGCAAATAATGCTAACTGTTCGCATCTCACACCTGAGCATCTCAGAATGTATAAAAGCTCATGTTGCAAGGGATCAGATAGCTTGGATTCAAATTCTAGCTTTGCCACTTGGGAGCTGTGTGGCTTTGGGCAAGTTACTTAACCTCTCTGTACCCCAGTTTTCTGATCTCACATAAGAACTTAGAGCAGTGCCTGGCACGGTTGGTGCTGTTATTATTTATTGAACTTCTTATAAATTCTTGACTTATCCCACTGTCTGAAACTTCTGGAACCCTTACAAAATGTTTCTTTGTCTCATTTCTTTTTGTCCAGGATTGCTTTTATTTAAACATTGCCTGTGCTATTTATTCCCAGTTTCAGATAAGTACTTTTTTTTTCATATAAAGGAAGTTTACTTCTATTCCAATTTCACCTAGAGTTTTTATAAAGAAAAATTAATTAAATGCTTTTTTAAGAATCTATTGAAGTAATCATATGGTTTTTCTCCTTTAATTTACTAAAGTAATGAATTATGTCCATGATTTTCCTAATATTGATCCTCCAATGGGATTTTATAATTTCTTTAAGCAAACGTATTGTGTCCCAAATAAAAGGCACGCGCAAGTACTTATTTTTTTATTATTATAAATGGAATCTTTTTCATTGGATTTTTTTTTCCTGTGGGTCTCTGGGCTGTAAGAATGCAATGCAATTGATTTTTTTGGTGGCTTTATCTTGCATCCTACAAATTAGATGAGTTCATTTAATACGCGCGTGGTGGCTTCCCTCGTATTGTCTGGGCATTCAGTCTTCCTCAAAGAGCGTCTCCTTTCTTCCACCCGCCGTTTGGATAGGCATTGCAGGGGCAGGAGTGATGAACAAGTGTGTGCTGAGGACCTACTCAGTGCCAGGCATTGAGCTGGGTCCTGCTTCCTGAGTCCTCTCCTGGCTGTTTGGAGGATGAGGCAGTTGGGGTGCCCTCCTCGGCTGGTATACCCAGAACAGAAAAAGGGGAAGAAATCCCTCCAGGCCCCAAAGCCACTTAGATTCTGACTGGGATTCAAACACCATTAACCCGGGGGCAGGCCGCCTCCCAGCTGATGGGTCTCCCCTCTCCGGGACAGGAGCAATTAACCTTGACCCCAAGGGGAAGCCAGGACCAAAGGCACATCCTGAGATGCACCGGTCACTTGTCGAGGTGAAAGTGAAGCCACATGCCCTGACACGAGCAGCTGACCTTGAACTGTCCAGCTCTCTGTCCCCCTTTTTTGCCCTTGAATCTGGTGCTTGCTTGGACTAAAATGGAGCTAATGATTCAGTGCTAGTTTTGGGGGGGACTTTTTTCCAAGCAGCATCTCTGCTCTGAAGGGCTTGAGGTAGTCTTGCCAGGTGCCACGGTCCCCCGCTTTCCCCGGAGCCTGTGCACGATGCTCTCCCGCTCCCTGGCTGTTGGCATCTCGGTGCCCACGGACCGCCCCCCCCCCCTTTGCTGCCTGGCATGCCTCTGGCTGCCTCGGGCCCCACGCCTTCCTGCCCGTCATCTGGCTCTGGCGTTTGCTCTAATTACTCCGGCTCCTCATTGTGCAGACGGCCCCTTCCCGCTTCCCAGCATCACGCACCCCGAGGAGCGTGTACCTTGTTATCTCCCTTCACCTAACACCAGTCAGCTTAATTATCCCGACGAGCTCAGGACTCCGCGCTCCGGGCTCCTTCCCGCAATCGCCCTCTGCGGTCTGGTCCCCTCGGGCCTCCTGCGAAGATGGCAGCGGCGGGCTGGCTGCGGATTCCCCGCAGCGGTGAGCGCCTGGGTGCCCGGCGGAGAGGGAAGGGGGACTGACTCGGCCGCTGCTCTAATCTCCACGTCCCAGGCTTCCGACGCCTTTCACTAATTCACACCCACCGGCTGTGTGTGGGGGTGTGCGGCAGCTGGCCTGTCTGGCGTGTCCCTGTGGCCCGGAGAGCTGCCCTGCCCACAGACACCCAGGCCTCAGAGCCTCCTGGGGGCCCTGGCTCTGCCCCCCACCCTGGCTCTCAGAGACTGTGGGAGACTCGTCAGCGCCGGGGCTGAGTTTGGAAGCTGCTGGGGACTCGAGGAGGAGAGAGGGAAGCCTCCCTGACCATTCAGCCGCGCCGGGCACTGAGAACAGCTCCATCGAATATGCAGGGAAACTGAGGCTCAGACTGGGGTCCCGTGCCAGGTCCTTCTGGCTTGAGCCCTGCTCAGGCTGTGTTCTTGCTCCCTTGAGACAGTCAGTGGCTGGGAATCTTCCAGTTCCCAGGGCAGGGGTGGGCAAACTTTTGACTCGAGGGCCACCATGGGTTCTTACACGGGACCGGAGGGCCGGAACAAAAGCAACCTGACCATGCTGGCACTCTCATCTTGGGCTGCTGGTGAAGGAGCGGAGGGAAGAGCAAGAGAAACCTCCCCTCTTTCGGCTCCGTGGGCCGGATAGAACAACTGAACGGGCCAGATCCGGCCCGCGGGCCATAGTTTGCCCAAGGCTGTCCCAGAGGCTGCGGCCATGGGGACTCCAGGATGGAGCTGGCCCAGGCCAGGCTTCCAGACCCGGGGCTGTGCCGGGTTCCCTTCCTCCTCGGGGGCATCCACACCCAGCCTGGGACCCGCCGCCATAGTCTCACCTCCTGCCTGTCTGTCATCCCAGTGGCGGTGGCAGGGAATGCGAGTACCATCTGTTGAGTGGGAGCTGCCAGAGCGCTTGGCAGGGAGGGGCACGGAGGTGAGAGCACGAACAACCCCCCTTCGGGGACTTCAGCGCTCCTGCCCCAGAGCCTGGCAGGTGCCGGCCTCCCAAAGCCTCCGTTCTCTCATCAGGCAAATGAGGCAAACAGCATCCTCCTGGGGGCGCTGTGGGGGTAGAATGAGCTCATTCCGGCGAGGGCTTCCCGTGGTGTCGGCCACAGAGTAGCCCTAACAGGAACAGTGCACACTCCTGCTGAGCACTGACTACAGGCCAGATACCGGGCAAGCGCTCCACATAGACCGGCTCATGGACTCACGACAGCCCGTGGGTAGGTACTGTCATTGTTCGCATTTTATAGATGAGGAGACTGAGGCACACGCAGGCAGTCACGTGGTTGAGAGCGTACCGCTGGTAAGCTGAAGACGTGGGATTCCAACCCCGGCAGCTGGGCTTCAGCTCCTGTTTTAGTAAATTCTTCAAGAGGTCAGCTCTGGCCCCTGCCTCCCCTGCCCCTCCTCTCCTCACCCCTCCCCATCTTCTTGGGCCAATAGAGCCATGAGCTAAAAGGAGTGAACACTCTGATAAAAAAGGCCCAGGAATAGAAGTGGCCGCACAGCATGGAGGATTGATTGCTCCGGGGGAGAGGCGCCAGCGAGGTGGGATTGTAGATGCCCTGGGAGGGACAGCGGCCTGTCCTCCCTCCTTTGTCCCTTCCCGCCTGCTCGCTGCAGCGGGTCTGTGCACCACAGGTCTGTGCAGGCCCTGGGGGCCCAGCAATGCGGGCTGATGGGCTTTGGAGGGAGAACTGCAACTCACCTCAAGCCACTGGGATTAACCCCTTGGTACTTCTCCAGGCTTCACGCCAAGTGGGGGCTTTCGGCAGGCGGTCGGAGGCTGGTGTCCGTGGCGCTGGCCCAGCTCTGCAGCATGCCTTCTAGCCGGCCTCGGCGGGAGAGCAGTGCTGCGATTTTCCATTAGGGCCGGCGGCTTGCTGGGAGGCTTTCTGGGGCAGGGGGCAGGGGCTGCAGAACTCCTCCAGTGCAGGCGGGCAGCTCCTCGCGGGGCCTGGAGAAACGCATTCAGTCTGCTGGCTTCTGCCGGCCACGGTCCCCGGGACACAGATACGGGTCAGACGTGGTTGGAAGAAGCTCCGTGGCGTGCTCTCCCGGGTCAGGTGCCCTGAGTGAAACTGTTTGTCTCTCCGCCATCCCCAAGCCGTTCATTTACTTAACCAGTGCTTCCTGGGCAGCTCCGGGGTGCCAGGCTCTGCGCCAGATGCTGAGGATACAGCAAGAGCAAAACAGACAGGTCCTCTCTGCTCCCAGGAGCAGACATACTCCTGGGCATGCGGAAGGCATGGACCAGAACCTGGCAAACGATGGGGAGGGTCCATGGCATGGACCCCAGCCCAGACCGGGTGGTCAGGGTCGGCTCCCCAAGGAGGGAAAGTGTGAGCTAAGGTTCGGAGGGTGAAGGGAATCTTCCTGGTCTGGGCAGACCTTCTAAAACGAGAGAAAGCATGGTGCCCCGGAAACTAAAGTGGCATCTGTTGGAGCCGAGACAGGGAGAGGAGAAGTAGAAAGCAGTGGATGTTGAGTGGGGCCTCGATCCATTATCCATCTTGATAAAATGCTCGAACTTAACCCTGAGAGCAAGGGGGAACCCCATTTTTACACAGAGGAGCAGAGGGCACAGTCTGTCTTGTCCTTGGCTGCTGTGAGGTCAATGAACCAAGATTGGATGGAGGCTAGGGAGGCCACGGGCAGATGGAGACTCCAGGAAGGAGGCTGCTGCAGCAGCCCAGGTGGCCCGAGACAGGGAACTGGCAGTGGGGGATGGAGTGCAGGGGATGGGTTCGTGGCCAGGGGCCTGCTAGATGCCCAGTAGAGGGATCAAAATAGAGGGAGGGCGGGGAATATGAAGAAGTCTTAGAAAGAAGGTGGCCTGGGGGTGTGGGTGCCTTTGGAGAAGGGAGGGGAGATGGGAAAGTGGGCCAGGCAGGGGTGGCCATGGTGCCAAGCAGCATGGGTAGGCGGGCAGCTTCTCCGAGCTTGGAGAACTTGGCTGGCACAGTTACGTTGCCACCCAAAACCCAAGTTTTATGCTAGTGGCATCCCTCCACATTCTGTACCCCAAAACCCCCCTGGTTACTGGTCCAAAGGAGTGGTTGGACAGTTGGCACGGTGATGGAAGCCCACTGGTATGGGAGCTGGGCCATCAGAATCCACCCAGGTCCTGGCTCCCAACCATGCTCACCGACATACATGTGTGTCCTCAGGCTACTTTCCTGTCACCGAGGAAGCCTGGGCACATCTCTGCCTGCTGGTCCGTGAGACAATCTACTCTCCTCCTCTCACTGTGGAGGGACATGCAGATGTTCTGTGCTCACAGCACCATCGCTCTGGCACTGGCTCTGAATCTCTCTCTCTCTCTCTCTCTCTCTCTCTCTCTCTCTCTCTCTCTCTCTCCCCTCTCCCTCTCCTTCTCTCTCTCCCTCTTCCTCTTCCTTTCCCTTTCTCCCTCTCCTGCACTCTCTTCCTCTTTCTCAGTTCAATTGGTTAATAAAATGATATAGTCTTCAGGAGTACAATTCTATAATACATCAGCTGTATATTGTATTGTGTTCACCACTCCAAGTCAAGTCTCCTCCCATCACCATTTACCCCCCCCCCCTCTTTACCCTCTTCTACCTGGACTTGGGTGAGTGTATGAGTCAGGATAGCTTAGTTTGTGCTGCATTAACAAAATAACTCCCAAAGCCCAGTGGCTTGAGGCAAGACAGGTTTGCTTCTTGTTCACAAAAAGTTGGATATGGGTCATCCAGGACAGCTCTCCTCCATGAGATGACTCAGGCATCCAGGCTCATTTCATCTTATGGTTCTATTCCATCAGCATGCATGGTTACCACCTAAAAGGGGTACAAAAGCAAGAAAGTCATGGGATAGCTTTTATGGGAGTGACTTAGGTTATTCTGCTCATATTCTGTTACCCAGAATGCCACCACTGGGCTACAATTTCAAGGGAGGCTGGATGCCCAGGAAAAAGATAACAAAATGAGATCACCCAGCACTCTCCGTGCTAAGGACAAGAGCCAAATAGAGAAAGAGACAGGAGCCTCTTGCAATCTTCTAGATGTGGGATGTGGTGGCCTAGCCATGGGTGGTGGCAATGGGGATGTAGAGAAGTGGACAGAGTCATAACATTCATACAACACCTGGTATTAAGCCTGCCTAGGAGGCCCCATTAAGTGATCACTCCTATTGTAATCCCTTACAATTAAAACATTTAAATGTTCCTTTGCAGGATGAAGTCAAATTCCCCAAAGGCTTTTGCTCTGATTCCATAAGGTCATTAGGCTGAGATGTTCTCTGACATGGTCAAAGGTTCTTGGAGCTTTAGCCTTGGGATGGCTTTTTGAGACCTCCCAGTCCAGGTGGAAAGCATGGCCTAGAGTAGGCAATGGACTTGCCCCAGTCATTGAGGTGGTCACAAGGCCACCAGAGCCTGGGCCCAGGTCTGCGTACCCCATGTACCTCTGTATACATTCAAATACCTTCTGATTTTCTCCTTCCCCAGCAAGTCCAAGATGACAAACCACTGGGAAGTTCCTCAGGCAAAGTTCCTCTCCTGGTCACATCTGGTGAGATCTGAGTAGACAGGGAGAGAGGGAGAAGAGGGTGACTGGGCTTGCTCACCCAAACCTGCTGCTCTCTTTCATGTCTCCATGCTCTTGAGAAAGGATGTATACAGCATGAGAAAGATCAGGTTCCAATCTCACCTCCACCATTTCTCCACTGTTGCATCTTGAGTCAGCTACTTAACCTCTCTGAACATTAAACTTGTTTTTTCAGACAAAGGGTCTAATCACGCTGGCCTCACACCATCGTGATGAGAACTGAATGGTGTAGGTAAAATCCCCAGGCTCAGAGCCTGGCACCTAGGAGGGTCTCAGCCCATGGGGGTAATGACTGGGAAGAAATGCCAAGTCACCTCCCACCCCACCGCTCCAATGGCCCTGGGTGCTGACTCTGTACCATGTTGTCAAAGCTCCTGCAGGACCAGGACTCACTCTAATGAATGCGTCCCTTCTCCCCAAGAAGCAGATGGCCTTTCTTGGCATCATCATTCACCGTGTAGGGTCCATGCGACTTTATATCTCTCTGTCACAGGACGGAACTCAGCACCCTTACCACTACGGCCAGAGATCAAAGGGGCCACAGCAAACCCAAACTCTCCTGAGTCATCAGAGGGGCTGCACTCTTTCCTGGCACCCACATGTCCTTACATGGGCTTCTGTTGTTTGCCTTGGATCAAATTTATAGGGGAGAGGTCACCAACTCCCTTGCGTGGGGGTGGGTCAGATCCAGGTCTCTAGCTCCTGCCCATTGGCCTCTCAGGAGGCACAAGGGCCCCCTTCATCTCTCGTGGTCCTGCCCAGGGAACCTCCAGGCTGGATCCTACCATCCAGCATGGGCTCTCAGAGGTAGTTCAATAAAGAGAATGTTAAAGCCTTTTAATAGTTAGCAGGGAATCTTTTCTTTGCCAAAGCACCAATTAAAGGGACCGGCCAGCTCAACTTGACTTTATTACTAGCATCTTATCTGGAAGAGGAGACACGAGGGAGGTGCAGGCAAGGAAGGCCCTGAGACAGCCATCTCAGCTTCCTCTGACAGGGACAATCGTCTGCAGTAACGAGGCGCCTCCTGCCTTCAAGGCTCCAAGGAGAGGCCAAAGGACTCCTTGACGTTGCTCCTGCCCTTAGGAACTCGCAAAGCAGTGGAGAGAAATGAGACAGTGGAGCCAAGTTGGTCAAAGAAGGCTTCTTGAAAGGGACAGACTTTAAACTGAGCTTTGAAAGGGAGGTCAAGTTAGGGGAAAGTGGAGAGAAAGGAGGGGCCATCTTGGGCGAGAAGCTCTGCAGGAGCAAAGGCAGGATTAATGGGGAGTAACCAGTAATGTTTGGGGAGTATTTCTCTGTCCCAGGAACTGTGCTAGCTAGGCACTGTATAACTTATCTCTAATCTTTCAAACAACTCTATAAGGAAAAGGGGATATAGAAACTGAGTTTTAGGTAGTTTAGTCCAGTTCATGATTCTACTAAGTACTAGAATGTGGACTAGAACCCAGGCCAGTAACTCTAGTGTGTCCACTTTGAAGTCTTTGGGCTGAAACGTGTGGGAAGAGGTGTGGAGGGGTCGGGAGTACAGGGTTGGGAAGCTGGTAGAGTTCATATTTACTGGAGGCTCACAGGTCCCCATCTCCCTCTTTCTGAGCCTCCCAAGGACATGTTGCTCTGTCTACCCACTCACCAGCTCTGCACCTACCACCGAAACTGACCTGGTCTATGTCCCATTCCCTCTTTTCAGCTGTCTTCTTTCCTTCTATTCTAGCAGGTGCCTTTGAAAGCTGTTACTTCCAAGGGAGTGTCTGTTAGTTGGCTTTTTCAGGTTGTGGCTGGTAGTCTTGGAATTCCTTACCAAGCACCAAATAGACTAATGCCTGCACTACTCCTAGACAAAGACTACTTATTCAGGCTGGTGGCTCTGTCCCACTTCTGGAATCTTCCAAAGAGGCTTTGTCCATGCCTAGAATCCATTAGAGCATAATGATCATTCAGGTGTTTGTTCATTCTTCCAACTATCCATCTATGCATCTATTCATCCATACATCCATATACTAATCAATTACCCATTCATCCATCCACTTATCCATCCATCCATCCATCCATCCACCCACAAATCCACTCAGCATTTATTTGTTCTCCTTACACTGGGCCTTCAAAACCACTATAGGCTTGGAGTTTCTGGGAAATGGAGAGGTTAGTTCATCCAGCCCATCTACCTCATGCTATCTCAAGTAATAGGTACTGAACACACAAAGTGAGATTCACTGACTCCAGGGCAAATGGCAGGCCTGGCCTTGCCCAGACCCCAGGCTGTTCAGTCTCCAGCTTGTTCTACTGTAGGGAAGTGGATGGAGAAGTGTACAGAGTAAGAAACTGAGCCTGCCTTGGGCACATGGCAACCAGGAGCCATCTCTGAGCATGGTGGTCCATGGTGCTGCCAGCAGCCTGTTTCGTTGAGGACCAGCCTCGCTCAGACACCATCCTGTGCTCCTCGAATATTTCCCAAGAGCGGGGGGGAACCTTCTGGTCTGACTTTCTGAATCTGTGATCTGCCCCACCTGGTGGATTTGGGTTTGCCTTGATGTGGGCAAGCTTCAAGCCTCTGATACCATGCCTACCTCTCAGCATTGGGCCAGATTTCCAGGAAAGAGGAGGGACCGTTCCAGCAACAAATAATTCAATAAAGATTCTCTCTCTGTCCACCGGCTTTGTTCCTCCTGCCTTCATCTCTGACCATCAAGGAAGTGGAGATCAGATCCCCCTTCCTACTACCTGGCCAGGTGCCAGCCAGGACACCCTCTCCAGCCTGCTTCTTTGTTCATATCATGCCAGGCACTGGCTCGCTCTCTCCATAGCTCACCCATCTCCGTGGCTTCCCCTTTTCCTCTCCGACGCAGCCCTCTTGGTAATATTGGATTAGCCCACTTTCTCAAAAGCTCATTTTTATTTGCATAATCCTCTGCTTCTTCGTGTTACTGGGCCCTCGGTGATAAGCCGATGGACGGGGGCAAGTCAAACAAATTACACTCTTTACACTTAACAGTAGAAGGAGCTATTTTTTTTTAAAGAAGACACACACATTTTATTTTCATCTCCACATTCTCTTTGACCAATAGTGCCATCCCAGTGTGAGGTGCGTTCGCCTGTGTTTCCTGATCTTTACCATGAAGCCGCAGCAGACAGGATGGGAATTAGACCTGAGGAGGAACTTCCTGATTGTGTTAGTGGAGAGAATGTGCATGAAAGCTCTTTGCAATCACAATGCATTACACGTTGTATAGGAAGCACATTTCCATATGTCATCTAGTATTTCCCCGTGAAACACTCTAGGCAGCCAGCACAGGCATTTTTCCCAGGACAGCTGAGGCGAATGAGACTCAAGAGAGCTTACATGTGGTGTTGTTGATGGGACTGGAAGGAGAGCTCCTGGTTCCAATTTCTCCAACGCCCAACTCACTGGCCTCAATTCCAATCAATAAACACCAGCTACCTACTGTGTGGCAGAGGAGCCAAGCCCAAGGCCAGTGAGCCTTTTATTGAGTGCCTACTGTGCGGCAGGTCCGCACATGACAGCCTGCGGGAATGTGGCACGGACCTCTACAGAAAAGGGGTAGGAAAATAACCCAGAGGAAGGCACGTCTTTCCCACAGGCCTCTTCTCTCTGCCCAGGAGATTTTTACAAATCAAGTCATCATTCATGTTAACTTGAGAGGACAGAGCAGAGGTCTGGAAAAGACCAATGGGATTGGGACCACGAAGTCCATCCCTCAGCCGCCTTCATTCCATCTTCACTTCCCTGGAACTGCTTGCCTTCAGCCATGCCTCTGGGTATGGCATTCTCTTTTGGCAGTTCATAGAAAGAAGCAGAAGTGTGGGGGAGCAGGTCCAGGGTATGTATGTGGTGTGTGTGTGTGTGTGTGTGTGTGTGTGTGTGTGTCTTTAGGGTGGAGAGCTGTACACATGTTCATTGGCTGAAGAGAAGGAGCCAGTGCACGGGAAGAGCCGGGGAGACATGGGGGGAAGGAATTGAAGGCCAAGGCCCCAGCAGGTGTAGGCAGGGGTGGGCTCAGCACTCAAGAGGAGGGGCTCACACGGGAAGGAGTTTGAGTCTCCCACGGCAGGGCAGGATGGTGCTCTGAGCAATGTAGAGACTCTGGCGACAGACACCCCTGGGTCCAAACAACAGCCCCATCACTGACTAGAAGGGCAGCCTTGGTCCCTTCATCTCAGCCTTAGTTTCCTCCCTTCTCAAATGGACCTGAGCCTTCCACCTGATTGATGTGGCGGTGCGGGGGGTTTAAGAGGAGCCTCTAATATGGCTCGTGGCATTTGGGACGCTCTTCACAAATGTCAGCTGCCTCTCCTCTCCAGGCAGGGGAGCGAGGAGAGGATGAGGGAAGGTGCAGAAAGGGTAGGAAGGAGGGACATTGAAGGAGAGTCAAAGCGCAGCATCCTTTCTTAAATGACTCTCTGTCCGTGTCAAGAGAGGTGCCAGGTGACTGGTCCCAGGGGCCCAGGGACATTTAAGAACCAAGAGGCCGAGAGGGGCCTTATAACTTTCATACAGTGGCCACAGGAACCCATCCTGGTCGTGGCTAGCGTGGCCTCATCAATGTGAAATGACCGGGGTTGTCTGCATGAAGGGAGGTGTGGGGACGAGCGATCAGCAGGTGAAGCCAAGGTGAAAAGATTGGGGGCATCTCTTTGCCTTCAGGCCAGAGGCATCCTAATGTGGTCTCATTGCTCTCATGTGCTGATCCGCCCCGGCGGTGAGTCTGCCGGAGCGCCAGGCTGGGTGACCTGGGCAAGCTGACCTCAGCCCTTGGCCTCCTTCCACATAGGAAGCAGCTGGCCACGGTGCCTACGCCAGGGGATCGTGCCGTAATTAAGCGGCACGATACTCATGGAGCATTTAACAGGGGTGGAGGACATCCAGCCCGTGGGCAGTATAAGGCCCAGGCATCGTTTGGCCTGGCCCTGCCAAGGCATTAGGGTGAGTTAATTAAATATTTGACCAAATACAGCTGGCACATGTTTAAGGTGATGATTCTGTATGGCCCACGAATGATGTTATAAATATCCACATGGCCCTGGGCTGAAAAGGCTCCCCACCCTTGACTTAGAATACAGGCTGCACTTTCCTCATCTTCCTTCTGGCGTCATTTGTAAAGGTTCCCCTGAAGCCAGCCCGAGGAAGGAAAGGGAAGGGTCTTGGGCAGCAGTGGGCAAACTATGGCCTGCAGGTTGGATCCGGCCCGTTCGGCTGTTCTATCTGGCCCGTGGAGCTGAAAGAGTGGAGGGTTCTCTTGCTTTCCCCTCCGCTCCTTCACCAGCAGCCCAAGATGAGAGTGCCAGCATGGTCAGGTTGCTTTTGTTCCGGCCCTCCGGTCCAATTTAAGAACCCATTGTGGCCCTCGAGTCAAAAAGTTTGCCCACCCCTGGTTTTGGGTCTGCCTGTCCCACCTCGACTCCATTGGACATCATGGGGCAGGGAGCCAGTGTGGGCTCCTGCTCTAAGCTGCCATGGGACCTCCTGGGGCTCCGGTGTCGGTCCGAGATGTGGATTTACCAGGTTCTTTCTGAGATCCTCTCCTGCTCCAACACCTTCTGACTCTTTGTGAGGTCAGAGTCCCTCAGAACCATCCACCTCCCCAGCCAAGTGGGCGTGGCAGATGCCAGGGCAGCCTTCTCAAACCATGCAGCAGAGCTTGCTGGGGGAAGACTCCCTGGTCTGCCAAGATGGGGCTTTGCTGTGCAGGCTGGGATGTGTGTCCTCGCCGCGTGCCCCTTCCCTCCCCCGGTAACTCTCACGCTCACTGCCTTTTGAGAACTCCCGTGGAAGAGATAGGAGCGTTTTCTCCTCTCCCCTCTCTCCTGTAACCAGCGAAAGCCACCCAGCCGGGCCCGGTCACCTGACACGGGTGCATGTAATTTCTAAGTGGGAGCAGCAACTCATCAAATGGAGCGGTTCGCAATTGCCTGGGATAGAACTATTTTCTTTTCAATCTTCCCTGGAAAGTGACAGATAATAACCAGCCTGGAGATGGTAATATTATTAGGGCCAAAAATAAAATAAAGCCCCTTCACGGCTTCCTCTGGCAGAGGGAGGCCGAGTCTTCTTCCATTCATTTAAATCAAGTGATTGTTTTCCTTGCTTATTACCTTCCATTCCGGGGAAGCAGCATCACCTGCCTCCCCCGAGGCCAGGGGGGCGTCCTGCCCTGCCCTCTCCTATTGTCCCCCAGGGGGGCCTCTTGTCTCTGATGTGACTCCCCCATCACCAGCCTCCCGGGGAAAACCCAGCAGCAGGAAGCCAAGCGTGGAGGAGCCCCTTTCCGCCAGCTGCTTTCCAAACCGGCACCCGGCATCTCCACTGAAGGGGCTCCTCCATGTGAGGACACAAGAGGAGGCCTGGGGTAGAGTATGTACCCGACTTAGGTTAACCCTATTGCCCATTGTTATTGTGAAGAATATTGAATACGGGCATTTGAACACCATGATCTCTGTCATGCCAAGACAGTGTGTGCCCTCCGGCAAGTCACTGTGCGTGAGCCTCGGTTTCTCCAGCTGTGAGTGGGGGTGGGGGGCGTGGGCACAGTGAGACCAGAGCGGGGACCCGTATGCTGCCACTGCTTCCCGGGAGGACATCACGTCAGGAAGGCCCTGGGTAAAGGGTCGGTGGTCCTTAAGGCCCCGTCATTCCCTCATTCCACGTAAACACGGAAACAGACCGACCGGCAGGTGCAGGTGCAGGTGCAGCTCGGACCATCGAGTTTAAGCGAAGCCTCTCTCTCCCTAGCACTTTTACCAGATGATTCTCTGGATGCAATTTACCTCTTTTATGCACCGGCTTCTTTTTTACCTGTTGTGGGGACTTGGGTACTCCTGTAACCTTGGCAACCCTCCTTTTCTCCTTCTCGACGGAAAGGAAAAGGCCGAGCCCGCTCTTTAAGGTCCTGGTGGTGGACATTCCAGCCGACCTGTGAGCAGGGCCGACCCCATGGTGGACATCCCATACGGGGCAGCGGTCATAGTGGTCATCGCGCATCCGGCCATCTTTCTTCCTCTATTTTTGCCGGCCCACTACCCCTACCTGCAGCCTGGAAACCCAAAGGGATCTGAAAATTGAAAGGAATTTTTTTTAATATAATTTATTTGTTGGCCACACTGGACCTGACTCGAACTGACTTGGAGGCAAAACCCAGCCTGGGCCAATGGGAGGTTATTTATGGTCTGTATTGATCTCTCTTACTGTTACTATCCAGACGTTTCGCTGCAGAATTATCGATGTGGGTGATTGCGGAGTGATTCCTCAGCCCCTGGTGGGTCTGGAGCGCACTGAGCGAGATCCACATCACCTTCCCGAGGAGAGCGAGGCCGTCGGGCTGCAGATCCAGGCATGGACGGCGGTGGGACTGTCCTGTGAGATTCTCACCTCTGTCTGCTGTGTGCCTCCTGCTAGACTCCGCACTTGGAAAATTGTTGTCTACCCAGCTGCCCTCTCACTCACATATATGCATGTAAATCCAGCCCAAACCCGCTTACCCAGGCACATCTTCTTGCCATGTCACACACACACACACACACACACATGTGCATACACTTTTACACATAATGCACACACACATGCACACGTGTGCGCACACACACACACATGCACTCAGCACTCCTCCTCCCCTTGGTCAGCCCCTTCTTCAGTTGCTTGCTGACTCTTCCTTTTAGTATGCCACCTCATTACCCGTTTCCAGGCCGATGTCTGTGCCCACCAGGCAGCTGGAAGGAAGGCTTCCGCCCTGCCTGACGTCCACAGACTGCCATTCCCCCACGCGGCGCCGCCGGCTGCATTCTCCGCTCCACACACCAATTTTTGGCACCAGGTCCACACAGCCAGGGGGTCTCCAAACAGAAGTTTGCCTTTCCCAGGAAGGCCAGCTCCTTGCTGAAGTGCAGGATGGAGAGCTCTGTCCAAGGTCCTGGATCTTCCCCTGCAATTTCTTCTGCAGGTTTTTCTTCTGAGCCACAGAGATTAAGAGCTTGGAGGTGGCCCCGGAGGAAAGAGTTGTCAGTGGTTTAATGAAACAGTGATGGAGCCAGGAGTGGCAGGGGGTGGGAGGTTGTTTTTTTTTTTATCTGACTGCACAGAGGTGGGAATGACCAAGGAATTTATCCTCGCAGGCTCTGGTCAGCTCTCGAACAGCAATAATGTTTTTAACAACCACTCGCTGTGTGTTCTAAGCACTTTTACATGAGCTATCTTCTTTAATCTTCACAACATCCTCTAAGATGACTTCTACTGTTACCCTACTTTGTAGATGAAGAGCCCCAACCGGTTTGTCTCAGTGGATAGAGCGTCGGCCTGTGGACTCAGGGGTCCCGGGGTTCGATTCCGGTCAAGGGCATGTAACCTTGGTTGTGGGCACAAACCCAGTGGGGAGTGTGCAGGAGGCAGCTGATGGATGTTTCTCTCTCATCTATGTTTCTGACTTTCTATTCCTCTCCCTTCCTCTCTGTAAAAAAAATCAATAAAATATATTTTTAATAACGTGCTTCAGGTCACACATCTAGTATATGGTGGAGCCAGAAGCGGATCTCAGGCATTTGGACTCTAGTTAACCAAATTCTTAACCAAACATGTATTGGTTACCTATTGCCACAGTAACAAACGATCACAAAGTCTCCGTGGCTATAGCAACAAGCACTTTTTGCTCGCATATTGGAAGGGATGAACTAGGTGATTCTGTTTTCATGGCTGTGCTCGCCTGCCTGGGGGTGGCTGACTGTTGGCTGGATTAGATATTGCCCTCCCCCTAATGAGAACGAGCCGTCTAGTAGGTGAGGTGGGGCATCCATATAGTTAGAAAGCACGTGCCACTGTAAACTGATTCAGAAAGATGCAGGCAAAACCCAATCCAGGAGACTCAACCTGGAATAGTTAGGAAGGCAGAGGAAGCTCCCTGCCGGGCAAGGATTAGAAAGTGGGGTCACAGCCGAAACCGGTTTGGCTCAGTGGATAGAGCATCGGTCTGTGGACTGAAAGGTCCTGGGTTCGATTCCGGTCAAGGACATGTACGTTGGTTGTGGGCACATCCCCCGTAGGGGGTGTGCAAGAGGCAGCTGGTCGATGTTTCTCTCTCATCGATGTTTCTAATTCTCTGTCCCTCTATCTTCCTCTCTGTGAAAAATCAATAAAATATATTTTAAAAAAAGAAAGAAAGTGGGGTCACAGAACACAGGGGAAGGAGGATGTGGGAGCTGGTTTTCCAGCTCCTTAGCCCTTTGTGGGGACTAAGCAGCCGTGGTGGAGAAGGAAAGCCTTGGGCTCAAAGGGATTTGGAGGAGGAGGCCCTGGGCCCCATGTGAAGCTCGTAGAAAGGAGGAAAGCGTTGAGGAAAGGAGAGAGAAGGGTAGAGCGAGCCCTGCGCTGGAACCTGCTGCTTTTCTGAGACCCTGAGCTCCCAGAGGGCGAGGCTCCATTCCTTGGGCCAGGACTGGCTCCGCCATAGAGATGGAGCCGCTCACTCTCCAGCCTGGGTCCCCTGAACAGACGCAACTGCAGCCCACGCGCCCAGCCCGGCCACCACCTGTTTCCGCAAATGAGTTTATTCAAACACAGCGGAGCTTACTCATTTACTCATTGTCTGTGCCCATCAACAGTAGAACCGCCGAGTACTTGCAGCAGGAACCACGTGATCCGGAAAGCTTTAAATAGTTATGCTCCGCTCTTTACTGAACACCTTTGCCGACCCTGCTCTAGAGGGTGAGCCGCGGAGGGGCGGGGCCTCTGTGGTAGTCACGCTGTCTCCCAGCACCCAGAGCCTCGCGGGCAGGTGCCTCCTCGGTGCAGGAAGGGCCCTGCCTCTCCTCCTTCTCCACTGCTGCCGGGGTGGGGAAGGCGTCTCTCCCACTCTGCTCCTCCATTTGTTCTCCCCGGGTGGATCTCTTCAGTGAGGAGACAGAACTCGAAGAGGCCAGAGCGAGCAGCCTTACTCCTCCTGCTCATCGTCAGCAGAGCCGGCACTAGGACCCAGGTCCCCGGATTCCATATGCCCCACAGTCCCCGCTCCGGCCCCATCCCCACCGTCACCTAAGCAGTCTGCTCTGAGGTTCCAGCTTTGGTGCTGAGGTTCCCCTGTGGTGTGAGGACTTTGGGGCTGTGGGCAGTGCCTTAGGGACTCCTGGGCCCCTGGGGAATGAAGCTGAAGGAGACACAGCCCAAGGCAGAGGGCTCTGTCCAAGGTCTGAGCTTCCCTGCGATGTGCCCAGAGGAGCACCCAGCCTCACCGGAGGGAGCCCGTAGTGTGGCTGAGCTTTGCCTCCCCCGTCCTCCAGCCCTGCTGCGGCGGCCTCCCACGTGCCTTGGGCGCGGAGGAAGGTCCTGTTGCCTACCTGCCCGACAAAAACCAATCCGTTCCTCCGGGACTCTAAGCAGGTGGAAAGACAGAGGCACCCAACCTGTGGCTGGCCTCCATCCTGCGGGCTCCGTGGGAGGGGGCAAGGGAAGCAGCTGGACAGCTGTCCCAGAAGGTTATCCAGGGGGGACAGTCATTGTCACACACGTGCCACCCAAGGCAGGGATCCCCCTCAGCCCTGTGGACGGCGGACCGGGCATGTGGGCACACTCACAGGTTCTCTCCGTCTCACGGTAGCTCCGGGGTCTCCAGTGCAGCGAGCCCTCCCTCTGCCTGTGTCAGTTCAGGGCCATCTCTTTCCTGCGCTGGTGGCCTATTCTCGGGGCCCCAGCGCCTG
Source organism: Vespertilio murinus (assembly GCA_963924515.1). Taxonomy (NCBI): domain Eukaryota; kingdom Metazoa; phylum Chordata; class Mammalia; order Chiroptera; family Vespertilionidae; genus Vespertilio; species Vespertilio murinus. The sequence continues at coordinate 9,305,464 of OZ004706.1, forward strand.
CGCCAGACCTCTCAGTCCAGAAGCCATGGGCTGTAGATGGATGTGTCAGGGTGAGAGGGGAGCTGCTATTTAAGGCACAGGAGAGGCGGGGGAGCAGGGGCAAGCCAAACTGGGGTGCCTGCAGCTCTGACAGGCTCCGATATCATCTGTGGGAGAGGGAAGGTGCGTGATTCTGATGGGACTTGGGGTGACAGACCTGGGGCGTTCCTGGGGCAAGTGTGACACCCTAAGGGGTTGCTTGGGTCTTTGCCTGAGATTTTGGGTGACCCCCCAGTCCCCTCCTAGTGGGTGAAGAAGGATCCAGGCCGCCCTGCTCCTGTGTTGTGGGATGGGATGCCATCTTGGGGAGGGCTTCCTGGAGGAGGAGGAGGAGGAGGAGGAGGAAGAGGAGAAGGAAGAGGAGGAGGAGGGTCAGCACCCCTGATGAATGCCGAGTTCACTGGAAGAGTCCCCAGGGGGCTTCCCTCAGCCCAGGAGCAGCCTGACAGCAGGTCCCCAGCCTGGAAGCTTCTCAGAGCCCCGCGGCCACCCCCTTCTGTGTGGGGCTCAGTCTCCCAGTCAGACTGGGCACTCCATTAGCGTCCAACTGCGTCTCCTCACACGGGTGATGCCCCCAGACGAGGGAACAGGTATGTGTTAGCAGCCCAGCTGCCCCCATCACTCCAACGACAGGGGCACGCCTTCCTTGCTTGCCACTCGTGATTCTAGGCCTGCACCTCCGTGGGGGCCACAGGGCCCACTGAGAAGAGCAGAGGCTTCCAGCCACGGAGGGAGCGCCCGGAACCTGCCGAGCGGCCTCAGGCAGGGCCCTCCCCGCTGCGGGGCTTGGTTCCTCCCACGCAGAGCCCAAGGGGCTCACCAGCCAGCGTTTCAGAAATAGAAGTGCAGCTCTGGACGCCCACCCTGCACCTTCCGGAGGAGGCACCCGTTCCCAGCACTGGCCCCTGCCCTCCGCCGCCACCCTCTCCCTCCTCACGGGCTTGGCGCTGAGGCTGAGCCGGCGGCATCTCTGTGCTCCCGCTGGCTGCTGGCAGCTTCCTTTCCCACTTCTTTGTGCGCACAGGTGGCTGAATTACCAGCCCTGCAGGGAACCCAAATCGGGAGACTCCAAACCCTGTCTGTGTCCTCACCCCCCGGAGCTCAGGGAAGCGGCTCCTCTGAAGGCCTCAACTGAAACAAGAGAAAACAATTCCAAGTGAGCGAGCGATCCATCCCACTCTCCTGGCTCCGGCTCCGTCCCTCAGAACTGTTCTCTTCCCGGGACCCAGGCAGTCTAGCAAGCACGGGCAGAGGGCCGAGACCGGTTTGGCTCAGTGGATAGAGCGTCGGCCTGCGGACTGAAGGGTCCCAGGTTCGATTCCGGTCAAGGGCATGTGCCTTGGTTGCGGGCACATCCCCAGTAGGGGTGGTGCAAGAGGCAGCTGATCGATGATTCTCTCTCATCGATGTTTCTAACTCTCTGTCCCTCTCTATTCCTCTCTGTAAAAAAATCAATAAAATATATTATTTTTAAAAAAGAACAGGCAGAGGACCGAGGAGGCAGAGGCCTAAACCCCCCTTCCTCAGGCTCCTCAGAGCCCTCTGCGGACCGGAGGGGGACCCGGTTTCTGGCCAGGATCAGGGAGGTAACGATGTCCGCTGCCCTGGAAACAGGCCAGGCTCAGAGCCAACGCGCTCCCTGCCCTCCAGGCAGACCTCAGCCCCGGAGGAGGTGATCCTTAGGCCCCTTCACATCAGTGTCTATCAAAGATTTAAAAAAAAAAAAAAAACCTGCCCAAATCAGAGCCATTGAAACTGTCCATCACTCTTGCCCAGTCCCGGGTCGTGTATGTAATTGGATGCACTGGTAGCATTTCTGCAAATTACACATCATTCTTCCCACCAAAGCCGCACCTTTGACTGCTGTCATATTCACCTGGCTGTGCGAGTCATTTTCAGGCCTCACTGAGCGGACCGGCGAGGCATGGAGGGAGGTGGGGATGGGGTTGACTCTGGACAGCAGGCCCCAGAGCTCCGAGAGACCACTCCTCTTTCCAGCTCACAGTTCACAAAGGCGGGGGGGGCAGGGGAGAGAAGGGGGTGCTTCTGGGGACTCTCTACCGAGAAGCATCTCCCTGTGGCTTGAATGCCCTGATGATGGGGAGCTCACCACCCCCTGCAAACACACCGTTCCATCGCTGAGTACCTCTGACAGTTAAACAGTGCCCTGTTGATGCTGATGGGGTCTGCCAACCCATACTTTGAACCCATTAACTCTCTCTCTCGTTTCATGGGTGGCATTGAATTAGGGTGATTTACTCATCTGAGTTTGCCCAAGACTGAGCTAGCGGGGAAGACCAACTTCTGGGTTTGCCTGCAGTGGACCAGGTTTTGAACCCCAAAGTCCTGCGGTCTGGTAGCCCCCTCAGTCCCCAGCAAATCTGGACAGTTGCTCACCCTACAGAGAAGAGGCCTGGGTCTGCTTTTCCTCTTCTGCTGGCCACCTTTCTGAGGCTCAAAGACAGGCTGAGTGCCCCCTGCATCCCAGCGGGCAGTGGGCAGCCAGTCACAAGGCTGGCTGGGTCTCCAGTGGGAGCGGCGTGGTGAAAAGACCAGGCTCAGTCCTGGCTCAGACCCACCTGTGCCCCCTGTAAGCTGAAGGCCCACCGCTCTCCACCTCGCTGGGTCCACGGCTGCCATTCAGATCACGCTTTTCTTCCCTCACGTAACCAGCTCCCATTCCTTCTCAGCGACTTTCCGTTGCTCTGACCTCCGTGTGGCATCATCTCCCTCCAGCCTCCCCAGAGCCATTCCTGTTTCCAGAGGCCGCCTCGGGTCCTTCCCTGAATCTCCAGGCCGATTTCCAGTGCCCACCCCCTGGTTTGTGTGCTGCATGGCAATGGTCGGCCCTCAAGCTCACCTTGCTGATGGATTTTCTAAGTTCTGTGTGAGTGACTGGTCTCGGTGCAATGGGTGCTTGGCACAGAGTAGTAACCATTGACTGCGTCCTCATTTCATCTTTGCCGAGGCAGCAGTATGCCCATTTGCAGGCGAGAAGACTGAGGCCCACAGAGTTCATGAGGAATCTCAGCCTCTCGGGGAGCCTGTGGCTGAGCTGGGATTTGGATCCCAGGTTGCCTGACTCCAAAGCCCACTTCCTCCTCTCTTTCTCTTCGTAATCGCCCTGCCAGGGAAGTCATTGCTCTCTGGGGACAAGGAAACAAAGCACAGCCAGATCTATAATGAAAAGCAAATGGGATTTTTGTTGTTGTTGTTGTAATAACACCAAGTGTCGTTCAAAGCCAGGTAAAGATTTTTTTTTTAATAGGCTGGGTGATTTTTATTGGACAGTTTCCTTGTAATAGGACCAACACCAGCCTCTTCCATCTTCTCTCCCCCAGAGGAATGAAACCAGTCCCGCTGACCCCGTGGGATGTGAGAGCACCTACACACTCTTTGGGGGGCCTGTGATACCAGCTGCCCGTGCTACCCCCGTGGCTGTACTGGGAAACCAGTGTATCCATCTAACTCATGGGTGTGGCTGAAATGAGATTGGCCTGGGCATTAGAATCCCCGCTCTGTCGCTAGCTGTGTGTCTTAGGACCAGTTGCTCAACCTCTCTGGTAAAGGCATTTGCCAGGTCCACCTCAGAAATGACTCAGGGGCCGAAACCGATTTGGCTCAGTGGATAGAGCATCAGCCTGCGGACTGAAAGGTCCCAGGTTCGATTCCAGTCAAGGGCATGTACCTTGGTTGCAGGCACATCCCCAGTAGGGGGTATGCAAGAGGCAGCTGATCAGTGATTCTCTCTCATCGATGTTTCTAACTCTCTATTCCTCTCTGTGAAAAACCAATAAAATATATTTTTAAAAAGGAGAAGAAAGAAATGATTCAGGGGCTCAAGAGGCCCACTGGAAGGAAAGACTTATAAGTATGTGGCCATGCGTCTGGGCATTGGTCCGTTCATTCCATCCCCACATTACTGTGCTGGGATTGGGGGTGGACAGCATTGAACAGAATGATCCCAGCCCTGCTCTCCCACAGTGTGTACCTGGAGCTCCCCTGGCATTTACCACAAAGCTCCGTGGGGGCTGCCACCACGCCTTCTTGCTCACCACTTTAGCCCCATGCTGAGCACAGAGCTTGCCTTTCAGCTCAGGATCCATAGATAAATATGCACGGCTGCTTGTGTAGGCAAGGGCAGAGGGGAGCAGCTGAGCTCTCTCTCTCTCTCTCTCTCTCTCTCTCTCTCTCTCTCTCTCTCTCTCTTTCTCTCACTGGAGATGTTAGGAAAAACTTTTGAGCTGAGTCATAAAGGATTCGACTCGGGAGAGCAGGGGCTTACAATTCAGAGCAGGAGGCCCAATTTGGCCTTCCATCTGTTTCTGCAAATAAAGTTTTATTAGAACACAGCCATGTTCATTCATTTGTTTGTAGATTGTCTATGGTTGCTCTCACACTCTAACAGCAGAGCTGACTGGTTGTGAGAGAGTCTGTAGAGCCTGCAGATGCTGAAATATTTATTATCAGGAAGTGCGCAGAACCCTGATCGAGACAAAGGAATCAGACCCAGGCAAGGCCCAAGGGCCTCTCGCCTGCTTGACAATACCTATTTGTGTGGGAGAAGCTGTGGGCTCCTTCCTTCAAAATTGATTACAGATTTCAAATTTCGAGATGGCAATGGCAAAGCATTTAGCCAAGTGTGGGGCCCTCTCAGCACAGGACCCCATGTGACCACTCAGACACGCGGATAGTGCATCAGCCTGGTGGGAGTCAAGCTTTTTCCCAGAAAACATCCATGGGAACTAAATGGTGGGGTGAAAACTCCACCTGGACCTGTGTCAGGGCTCAGCATCTCCAAGCCCCACGCCAAACTTCCCGGGAGAACCAGTCTCAAGACCTACTCCCCAGGCCAGGGATGGACCGGCCTTCCTTTCTCATCTCCCCTGCACCCCCATTTCGCAGGGCCTGGCTCTCATGAAGAAGCAGAGATGGGCCCGGCTCTCGCGCCCTTCAGCTACATCTTCTCATCAGACACGAGGCAGCCCTGGGAAGAAACATGGCAGGTGGATGAGAATCTCTCTCTGACGATGCCAGAGGGCATTCTGGGGGAAGGGACCTCGCTTCGCGTAGCCATGGGACAAGCACACAAGCAACAGCCTCTACTGGAACCTTCTAAGCTGGGTGACCACTCAAACTCAGCCCCCTGGATTCCTAGAGTCCGTGCCATCCATCCGTCCCTAGGGGAACATCTCCTCTTGATGCCCCGGACCCAGTTCATGCTTCTCTATCCTTCTTTGTACCCAGAGGCTGCACTCCAGGGGTGGCATCATTGGGCTTCCTTGCCCTCTGGCTTCGGGTTGTGTTTGTCTGGTGCCTGGGAGGCACCTGCAGACGATGGGAGGGCAGGTGGAATTGAGGTCAGGATCTTCGTTCTCCAGTTCCTCTCCGCTGGGTTCCTGTGTGCCTCTGCCCAAGCTCTTGTTGGGTGGCATTCTTCTTTATCTGCTTCTCTCTCTCTCTCTCTCTCTCTCTCTCTCTCTCTCTCTCTCTCTCTCTCTTTAGTACAGGTAAACTCCAAGTACCTTGCCCCTTCCCCTCTGTGCCTTGGAAAAGTAGCACCCCCACACACACTGGTCCAGGTGCCACCCATGCCATGCTCACACTTGTGTAAGTAATCCTAATGTTGAGGTCTCTTCCTTTTCCTTTGTGCATGGATAGACCCTGCCTGACACGGCCAGCTCCCCGCACCCAGACGTGGCTTTAGTCAAACAGAGGCTCTCACGATCGAATAGAAGCGTCAAGGCCCTTCCCGTGCGTGCAGGTGCTGACGCTGCACTCTTCCTCCGAAGAGGTCGCGCACCCAGCTCTAGTTACCCCTGTGTGCCGCCCTCCCTCCAAATGCGGTGCTTAAAACAACAGCCACTTTATTACTTCGCCCGATTATGTGGCCAGGAATTCAAGCAGGGCTCAGCTGGCTGATTCTCGTGCTTCAAACGGTGTCAGCTGGGGTCAGCGGGTCTGATTCGGTCGGCAGCTGGTCTCATCTGTAGGGGTCAAGGCAGCTCCATGCGAGTGGAGGCAGGGCTGCAAGGCTGGGCCCGCCAGGAGCCTCTCTTTCTCCCCGTGGCCACTCCAGCACCATGGTCAGCAACAGGAAGTGGACGCCGCCACCTCCTAAGAACCTGGACTGGAAACTGGTACACGTTCGCCACGACCACGTATTCCATTGGTCAGAGTGATCACAAAATGTCCCTGGTTTCAAAGGGGAGGGGTATCATGGAACACCCTCCCCCCGCCCCCCATCTCTGAGCGGAGGTTTGTCAGAGAATGTGGTTCCACCTTTGGTCCATCACACGCTCCTTCCTCCAGTGAGCAGCCCCCTCTTCATTCGCTTAGAGTTATGCTCACAGAATTGCTGAGACCAAGTTCACAGGTTGCGCTACCTCGATACACACTGGGGTTTTGTTTTGTCGTTAAGTGGCTTTGGGCCTGCATAGCCTCTCCACCTCACCAGTGGTCTTCCCCCCGTCTGCCAGGGGCTGACGTCCAGCTCCTGCCTGGCTCCTGGGGCCCCTGAGTCCATGGTCCTGGAGTAGGAGGCACGGGGACAAGGTTAGTCTGATGGTCTCCTGCACTGGACACAGAAACCCCCAAATAATGAAGGCTTGTATATGGCTCATCTCTCCCAGTCCTACTTCTGGTCGGACATGTAGGTCCGGCAAATGCTGAGACTTTTCCCCGAAGCTCCTCAAGAGGAAGCCATCCTGGCACCAGGGAAAACCCCTGGCAGGAGACCCAGGAGCCCGGGTCCTTGTCAGGCACTGCCCTGCCCGTGTGAGCTGGAGCAGATCGCCGCCTCCCTGGCATCGTGCAGGACCAAGGAAAGAGCGTGGTTTGAAGTTACCCCGGGTTTGAAGCCCAGCCCTGCCACATGTCTCGGACTTCATCTGGGCCCAGTGGCCTCCTCTGAAAGCTGGGGTCACCGTGAGCACCCCTTGGGCTCTCGTGAGGAGGAAAGGTGGTGCTGTGCGCACACAGCTTTGGTCCCCTGTGCATTCTGACTTCCCGAGCCAGCTCGGAGCTTCTGGAGCCGAGGCCTGCCACCCAGGCTGAGCCACTCATCTCAATGTCCTGGCCCTTAGTAGGCACTCAGGAAACACTTGGTGAGTTCAACTGACTCTTTATCAAAACCAAGCAATAGCAACAGAAATACAAGCATACGTCCCTTGAAAAGCCGTGTGCACAAATGCTTATGCAGCGCATACAGTGAGAGCCACGCGGGGAACTGGCCAGGCATCTACTGCAAGAGAATGGCTAGCAAGCTGTGGTATCTCCTCCAATGGAATACTACTCAGCTCTAAAAAGGAAGGAGCGATGATGCGCACCCACAAATACCATGGGTGGGTCCCAAAAATATTTCGCCGGGAGAAAAGAGCCTCCGCTAAACATAACCTGCTGTGTGAGTCCACATATGTGAAATTCTGGAGCAGGAAAAAGAACGGTGTGAGAAACATCGGCCTAATGCTTGCGTTGGGGGCAGAAACTGGACTGGGGGAGGGGAGAGGGAACTTTCTGGAATGATGGTGATGTTTGCTTCATGAGAAGGATTCAGGTTACACAGGTCCATGCATTTGTCAGAACTCCCTGGGCAGTCCACTCAAGATTTGTGCATTCTACTGTAGGGAAATGCCACCTAAAAAAGAGACTTGTGCGTAAACATTGACATCCAATCAGTGGTAGGCATGCTGAAGCATCTAGGAGTGCCGTGTGCTGATGTCTGCAGCTCATCCAGAAAATACAGGCGGGCGGGCAGAGGGGAGGATAGAGGGAGGGGCAGGAGATACAAGGGGCGTGGTCAAATGTCCATTATAAAGGCGACAGGTGTTTGCTCTTAAAGTTCTTTACACCTCTCCCTAGGTTTGAAAATGTTGACCATGGAGCATTGGGGGGATAAAATGCGGTGCTGTAGGGCCACGCCAGGGCCGTGGGGTGATCTGGGCGAGGCCACACAGCCCGCCGCAAACACCGAGGCCCCTTTCCGGGCAAGGGAACGTGGGATTGGGTCCGCCCAGCTGCATCTGGACTGCGGGCAGTGGGTAAACCCCTTTGCCTCTCTGAGACGCTGGCCCCTGGCCCCATCTGCAAACTGCAGAGAGCACCGCCCCCCCTTCAACAGGAAGCCAGGGGCATGGAACAACCCGGGCTCCACGGGGATCCGGCAGAGAACAACTCGGCCCTTTCCCAGCAAGCCGGCCCCCTCCTCCCTGGGATGCCAGCTTCCACGTGGGCTCGGGGCCGGGCCCTGGCCCCACCTGCTCCATCCATCACGCTATGTTAATTGTCGGCAGGACAGTGTTCCCAGTCTGGCGCATTTCTTCGATCTTCCTTCGTATGATTTATCGTCTGCCACCTCCCACTAGAACGTAGACCCCGGGAGAAGAGGGATTTTGCCTTCTTTGCGGCTTTATCCCCTGCGCCTGTTGTAACAGTCTCTGGCCCATGGAGGGACATGGTGACGCTTTGTTGAAGGAACAAATAGATATAGAACAGGGTTGGGTAAGCTCCAGGGCAACCCCTCAAGTGCAGAACTCCCCACTCCCCGCCCCCGCCGGAGTGTGCCTGTGGCTAGCACCACCTGCACAGGAGAGTAGAGGGTGAATTTGGGGACCAGCCATCCTCATCCCATTTAACAGATGTGGAAACTGAGGCCCAGAGGGAAAATGCCAATTTCCCGGCATCCACTGCCAGTTAGTGGCTGAGGGGAGATGGGGCCCCGGGCCCCCTGGCTCCCGTGCTCATCCCAAGGGGCGGCCGCAGATGGACAGACGCAAGCTCCACCAGGCGGGGCTGCCCGCGAGGCTGTGAGCTAATTTCAGGGGGCAGGACATGCCAGCCTAGCAATGTCCGCAGGTGGGCGGGCTGGCACGGGCCGCCGATGGGCCACGTCCGTGGGTCTGCTGGCGGCCGGTCCTGCTGACACAGGCCCAATTGTCTGCACAGCCTGCGGAGCGTGGAGGACTCGGCAGATTGGCACAGCGAGGTCCCTCCCCACGGACTGGCAGCCCCTCCTGGCTGCATCGGCCCCCCAGACTGGCACAAGCTGGGCACCTGTTCCCCTGATGAGCCCTTGCTGGACACAACCTGTCCACACAGGTGCGCTCGCTGACAGGCAGGCTTGGAGGTGCAGTGGGACTGGGCACTGAGTATGGCCATGCAGGGCGTCATGGGAGGTGGCATGGGCAGGGGATTGGGGCCAGGGCCTTACACACGGAGACTCAGACACCAGGGCTGAGCCAGGCCCCATCCCCCACACACCTGCTCAGCAGGCTCGCAGGATCCAAAAGCCCACGTGAAGCTCTGATGGAGGGGCTGGGGAAATGGGCTCTTCCCTCCTTCCTACGGCCTCTTCCCAAGTCCAGGCCCGCTTGTCCTTAGACCAGCCATGGGCAAACTATGGCCCGTGGGCCGGGCTGTTCTATCTGGTCCCCCGGAGCTGAAAGAGTGGAGGGTTCTCTTGCTCTCCCCTCCGCTCCTTCACCAGCAGCCCAAGATGAGAGTGCCAGCATGGTCAGGTTGCTTTTGTTCCGGCCCTCCGGTCCAGTTTAAGAACCCATGGTGGCCTTCGAGTCAAAAAGTTTGCCCACCCCTGCCTTAGACCATTATCTACACGGCAACCAGGGATCTCCTTCTGACCCGGGTGAGAGCCACCACTCCTCTGCTCTTGAAGCCTTCGGTGGCTGCCCTCCCTCTCCCATAGAATAATAGCAATAATAATATCCTCCATGTAACAGCCACTGTGCTAAGCATCCTACAGGTAATACAAAGCACACACCATTATAGAACGTTTCCTGGCTCTTTTCTGAGCACTTTACACCCATGGAAAACTACACCCATCCTTCCGCCGCTTATGAGGTGGTTCGCTCGTCATCGCCATCATAGATGGGTAAACTGAGGCGGGAGCTGTGAAGGGACTTGCCCGAGGTCTTGAATTAGACCCGGCGCCCTAGGAGTTTGACACCGTTAAGCGTGAAGCGTGACCCTTCTCACCAGGCCCCGCTCCCACTGCTGGGCGCCGGGTCCCTGCATCCTGCCCAGCATCCCCGGGAACCCATCCCGAATCCCCGGTCACATTACCCAAACCTCGGCTCTGCCCTGCTGCTCTGTAGGCCCGGAGGGCCCTCCTGCCTCCCCTGGTCTGCCCTGCAGACCCTTCTCCGTCCTCCGGGGCACAGCGCAGTGGGCCCTGGCAGGACTTACTGCCCCCTGCTTTCCCTGTGCCACCTCCTCGCCACACTGGCTGTGGCAGGGTGAGCACCAGCTGCTGATGTTTCCCACTGTACTCTCCCCACCCCGCCCTTTCTGTGAGGGCTGGCATTATGTCTGATGCTACTCCCCTTGGTCCATGGGCCTGGCCCCAGCAGGGAGGGACGGAGGGAATGAATGAATGAATGAATGAATGAATGAATGGGAAGCTGAGGTCCCTTGGATTAGAGGGATGAAGACTGAGGGAAGGTGATGAGGACTGGCCTTCAGGGAGAGAGAAGATGGGTGGCAAAGCCGTTCCTTCCTCCTCCATCAGCTCCACCACATCCAGAATGTGACCGGGCAGCTTTAGCCACATGGGACAGAGCCCTCCCGTTGGGGTGGGCCCATCTCTGGTGCTGGGACCATTGTCAGGAGGCGGGGAAGAGGAGGGAGGGGGCTGGCCACCACCAGCCCACCTGAAAGTGGGAAGCTGTGTCCCCGGGGCCTCGGCTGCACGGTACCCGTGGCGAGCCTGGGTCTCCGGGGTCTGGATTCCAAGCACCGAGAGGGTGTGGTGCAAAGAGGGGGTCCTTGGAGCTGAGAACTGGGCTCCTGGCCTGTGTGGCCCCCGGCCTGTCCCTCCCCTCTTTGGTTCTCAGTTTGGCTGTCTGTAAAGGGAGAGGCCTAGATGGGCAGTGAAGGGTCTCCCGCTCTGAGAGGCAAGGGCACCAGGGGAACCTGTGCAGGGGCTCTGTCTGGGGAAGATCTGGGAGTTCAGGGCAGCATCTCCCCACTGGGTCCCCACTCCTGCACCCGGCCGACTCGGTGGGGCTTGTTAAAATGCGGGATTGGGGCTCCAGCCAGGGCTCCCCGAAACAGAACCTCTGGGTGGGCTTCCTGGGAAATGATCATTGTCATGCCTACTCCCGCCTGCCCAGGCGGGTCCGGCATCCACCCAGGCCGGGCCTGTCTCCCTGCTGTCTCCCGCAGCCCCTGCAGCCCAGGGCCGCCCCAGAGCACCAGGCCTGACCCTGGCAGTGTGCAGGGAGGAGGCTGGGAGATGACTGTGACTTTGCATTTGACCAGTGGGTGCCTGCCTGGGGCCGCCGATGCCAAGGGGGCAAGGTTATCATGATGTTGTCTCCCAAACTGGCATTTCTCAGAAATCACCCCCCCACACAGGCACCCTAGCTGACATCCCCTCCCCCCTGACCTGGAGCAGGGGGCAGGGAGTATAGACAGAGTCTACACTGTGGGTGCAAGCATCATACATACACACACGTGTGCACATACACCAGGAATCCACACACTGCCACACAACCCTCCACATGCACACACATGGTATCTTACACCCCACCCCAACCCTCATCTAGACATTGAGAACAGCACCAAGCATTCCCACCATTCCTTTGCTTTACACACACGCACACACACACACACACACACACACACACACACACACACTCATATGCAGCCCGGAAGTTCACAGGCTTGTATATTCCTCCCTGTTAACACACATACACATTCACACCCCTTAATGCCGGCTGCTCCGGGGACCTGTGCTCACACCAGTTGCACACACACCTCCTCACATGTGGCATAAGCACCTGCACACATGTGTGGAACCCACAAAGCCTGCAGCCGCTCTCCCGCCTTTCATTCTCTCCAGCCCCCGGGGCCCCCGCCCTCCCTGCACCCCATCCCTGAGCTGCTGTCTACCATCACGCGGTAACCAGATGAGACAAGGCAATTTATGACACCAGCTGTCTCTGTCAAAACCGGATCTCACACACACAGGGGAAGCCAATTACCCGAGCCCAGCCCTGCCAGAAGGTGGGACTCACAAGGGAGACACAGCAGAGGTGGCATCCAGCCACCGGGAGGTGGGTGGCTCCTGGATTGAGGATTCCCCCCTCTCTCTGTCCTTGGAAATGTGGCTTCTCCCAGCCCCAGGCCCCAGGGGAGTCTGCCTTACCCTCTCTTGGGTGCTCCTCTGACCCGGTTCCCAGACCCAGGGTGGAGAACAGGTGGTCGGGGGGTTTCTGGGGGAAGAGTGGTCCAGGGTCACCATGGCAACAAGGAAGACAGGAACCCTGGGCCTGCCCCTCCCTTTACCCAGCAGGCCATGGAGAAGCAGCATCACTGCTCCCCACTTCCTCTCCACCCTCATTCCTCCCCGCCCTCATTCCTCTCCCTCCTCCCTAGGCAGGTGGTTTCATGCCCCGCACCCCTGCCCAGGCTTCCCTTGGCATGGAATACCCGCTCCCTTCCTTGCCCCCCACCCAACACTTAACTAGCAATCCAAGTCTACTGCCTGAGCCACTTCCAATCCAGACCTCAGAATCAGACCCTGGTTCAAAGGTCTGCTCCTCCACTTACCCGCTCAGCAGCCAGTATGCTCCTCTATAAAAAAAAGATGCTCATTTCTGTAAAAATGTGGGCCAAGGGCCCACTACATGGCAGAACTCTGCTCTGGGAGTCAGAGGGACAGCATGGGTGCCGGGTTCCAGCGGAGCGGTTGGGGCTGCAGAATTCACGGGAGGTGATGGTGTTTCCTCACTGCCTTATCCGCGGGCCCGAGGCTGAGCTCCCAGAAGAAGCACAGCTTGGGAAAGGCGCTCGATCTGCCGACGGAAGCTATGACTGGCTGGAGCCCTGGCCCAGGGGTTGACCTGATCTGAGTAAGCCCTCCGTGAGCGCGCGTTAATCAGGTGCCATTGCACACTGGGCCCTGGCGGGAGCGTCCTCCCCATCACGGCTGAATGGCTGGACCGAGACAGGCCTGCTTCTTCATCCTTCAACTCACATGTGCACCCCACAAGCTTACGTTCAGAACATGCTATGTGCAGGTCCGCATTCTAGGCTCACGGGGTTGGGTGAGGTGAGGAAGGGACTTCTGCTGGCATGGCAGAAGGTTCTAGAGAAGCTTTCCATCACAAACACAACACTAGGAGCAGAGCAGTAACTTCACGTCTTCCATGATGCGTTCACGTATATTTGTCCCTTACAGTATTCCGGACAACTGGGGCATGGGTTCCATTAGCAACCCTCACGTAAGAGATGGGGAAACTGAGGCACCGAGACGAGACGATCGATAACTTGCCTGAGAACACAGGGCCAGGATGTGGCGGCACCCTCCGCGGAACGGAGTCTCCTACTGCTTGCTGCGGTGTCCGGCCCACATTGGTCCCTTGTGTTGTCTCATTAGCTGCCCCTTTCACCCCAGCGACAGCCCTATAGGACCTGCCCGTGCTGGGCCTTGAACCGGGGTGGGCCACCATCCACTCTCTCACGTCCCATCCATCCATCAAACCCCCCCTTGGCAGACCCTCCCTCTCCCTGCCCAGCCACGGAGACCTCAGCTGCGCAGGCCCCAGGACAGCCATTCCTTCCGGCCGGAGAGGCGCTGGGCTAATGTAGGCAGGCAATTTAAGCAGCGCCGGCAAAACACACCCGCACTTTCCACTCTGCCACCATTCCGCGCTCCAGCCGCAGCGGAATTGGCCCCTAAGTGGGATATCAAGTTTATTACAGCTATTTCCAATCTGTAATTGGTTTTGTGGAACACAACGGAAAGGAGGTTGGGGGGTGGGAGAGGTGATTCCCCCCCTTCTCTTTCTTTCTTTCTTTTCTTTTTTTTCCCCTCTTCTGATGATGGCACCCAGGGATGTTGTCGGTGAGGAGGCTGGCGTTGGAGACATTTGTTTTTCAAATGAAATACCCCGGCTGGCCGGCGGGCTCTTGCGCTGCTGGCTCAGCCAAGTCTGTCCGCATGCTTTGGTGGCACCACTTGAAAATCTCCCTCGCCGGGCTGACGGCAGATTAGCTGGGGAAGAGGGGGCGGGCACCCGGGGCTCTGGGATGGGACCCCACGGGGGCACCTGGTGGAGCCCTCATGGGCCAGCCAGAGCGTGAGAAGCTGTGCTTTCTAGGGCCAGCTGTTCCAGAATGAAAACGTTGTGGGCATGTAAGTGGAAAGGGCCCTCTGAGGTCACTCTGTCCCTAATATCCCTCCTTGAACATTTAGGGAAACTGAGGCCCAGAGGGGGGGGCAGTGCAGAGACAGCCCGTGGGACTTAGGAGCCAGGTCTCCGCCTTCTCATTCTCTTCCTCACAGGGAAGTGGATCCTTCCACACTCCAGGACTCAGATGCTGGGGGGGGGGGGGGGGGAGAGGTGCAGGGCAGGGAGGAGAAAAGCCACCCGTCCTTGAGCACCTACTACGCTCCTGCAGCCTTCATCAGAGTCTGCCCACCCTAACCGACCTTCCTACTTTGGACCGAAATAACATGGCAGTCCCCCCTTATCCACGAGGGACATGTTCCGAGACCCCCAGGGGAGGCCTGAAAGGGCGGCGAGTACTGAACCCTACGCATGCTGTTTGTCTCCAGGCACACACACACACACACACACACACACACACACATACACACGATAAAGCCCAATTTATAAATTAGGCGCAGTAAGAGACTAATGAGAAAAACAAATAATAAAATGGGACAATTAGACCAATATGCTGTAATAAGTTATGTGAATGTTCTCTCTCTCTCTCAAAATACCTCATTCTGCTCGATGCACAATGCGGGTGTGCCGGACAAAGGGGTGATTCAGGGCCCAGCTGGGACCAAACGGGGTGGGGAGAGATTCCATCGCGCTGCCCAGAACGCCCGTGCCATTGGAAACCTAGGGCTTGCTTATTTCTGGAATCTTCCATTTATAGTGTTCAGACCACGGTTGGCTGTGAGTGACTGAAACCATGGGCAACAGAACCGCAGCGAAGGGGAGCTACGGCCCCCGCTCACTCCCATCGGCCGTTTCCCCGGTAGTTACCTGGGTGTGTGTGTGCCAGCGACGCCCAGGCCACAGCAGGCACGCCACACCTGCTCACCTCCACTGCCCAAGACCCGTGTCACACACGCAGGTAGTTACTACCCCTCAGGCCCACAAGGAGGCCCAGACACAGCCCCGGAGGAAAAGATGTAAATAAAACCACAGGGGGAAAAAAATGGGTGAGTCCTTGAAACTCCCCTGCCCCTCGGCCCGGAGCGGGGATTTATGACTCAGATAATCCGCCGGCGCTTTGTCTGGGGTGCGGCGTGGGCAGGTGTGTGTGCGGGTGGCATGCCGGTGTATTTTCCTAGTAATAAAACCCTCAGTCTGGAGAATAAATTCGAGCAGACAGTTTTACCGACAGGTTTTCTCCCCTCCTTTGTATAATAATAATAATAATTTCAAAATAGGAGTGAAACTTGAGATTGAGACGATAAGGGCTGTCAGATTTTAGGAGCAGATAGAAGGGAGGCGAGGAGAAAATCCGCCAACCTCCCCTTCTGCGCGTCTGAGTGCCCCCCCCTATCTTCCCCTCCCACCCCCTCACAGAGCCGAGCTGGAGCAGGGGAGGGGCTGGGAGGCGGTGAGCCCACCACAGCCTCTCCCAGCCCAGTGGGTGGGGTGTGAACTCGGCTCTAGGAGCCAGAGCTTTGCCGAGCCCGATGAGGGACCTCGGCTGAATCGCTTTGCCTCTCCGAGCCTCAGTTTCTTCAATCTGAGAAATGGGAACATGACTGTCTAATCCACTCACTTTTCAGGGGCACTGTGGGCCGCAGGGAATGGTGGGTTTCTTGCCCTCAGCACTGCTGACGTTGCGGGCCAGGTCATTCTTTGGGGGGGGGGGGGGTTGTTCTGCACATCCCAGGATGGTTATAGCGTCCCTGGCCTCTACCATAGACGCCAATCACTCCCCTCCGCAGTTGTGACAACCAACACCGGATCCAGGCCCTGCCAAATGGCCCCCAGCTAAGACCCGGGTTTAAGGGTTCCTCTTCCTCCCTCTTCTCCTTGTCCCCTACCTGGGAAGCTGGCCCAGGAGGCAGAAGAGGCCAGGGAGGGGGCGAGGGGCCGTGGTGCCAGCTTCCCACCTACATGGGCGGAGAGGCCTCCTTATTCTTTCTGTTTGTTGGTTGGTTAATCCTCCCCCGAGGATATTTTTCCCCACTGATTTTTAGAGAGAGTAGAAGGGAGGGGAAGAGACACACAGAGAGAAACATCGATGGGGGAGAGACACACATCAATTGGTTGCCTCCTGCATGCGACCCGACCCAGGTTGGGAATCGAGCCTGCAGCCTAGGTACCTACCCTTGACCGGAATGGAACCCAGGACTCTTCAGTCCGCAGGCCGATGCTCTATCCACTGAGCCAAACCGGCTACGGCTGGGGCCTCCTCACTCCTGAAGAGCTTACTTTCTGGGGAGCAGGACCCATAGGAAGGTGGCCGTGCCCGGAGCACGGCTGGTGCTCAGAACGTGCCGGCTGGACGGCAGTACGTCTGTCTAAAGCAGTAGCAGCGCCTCCTGGGCCAGAACCGCTGTGGCTCAAGTCACCTTGGGCACAGCTGTGCCCAGAGGGGCCCAGCCGCACCCAGGCCCACCCTCCCGGGAGGTGACAGGTCCGAGCTCAATGCCCAGCCAAAGCGGGTGGGGGCAGAGGCGTCCAGCCCCTTGGGGAGCCCCGGCCCCTCTCCCCCTGCCTCCGCACGCAGAGCCGCATGGAGCTAATTCCGCTTCTCCAGGCCCGGGCATGAGGCCTCCGTCGCAGGCTGTTAGCCCGGAGCCCAGCTGAGTGGCGAGAGGCTGCAAGCTTTCAGTCTATAATAGAGTTGCTGAGACAAGCGGAAAACTGCAGCCGAGTAAACAGATAAATAATTGAAACAGTGACAACACACACCTTGCTGCTTTGTGGAGTAACACTTTCAT
The DNA here is from genome assembly GCA_963924515.1 of Vespertilio murinus. Lineage (NCBI taxonomy): Eukaryota > Metazoa > Chordata > Mammalia > Chiroptera > Vespertilionidae > Vespertilio > Vespertilio murinus. Next base: position 9,322,442 of record OZ004706.1, read on the forward strand.
CAGCGGCAGGCAGCGCGGGCGGGGAGGACGCGGTGGGCGGCAGCCGGGAGCCGGGGACTCCAGGGTCTCGCTGCGACTCGGCGGTCAGCAGCTGGGCACCTGGGCGGCTCCGTCCTCCGGCTCAGGCTTCGCTATCGCCTCCCGGGTCCCCCGGCTTCTCCGGGCTCCCTGTGCCCAGGGGAAATGGCTGGGGGCCTCCTGGCCTGTCCCAAGGGCGGCCAGGGGAGAGTGGGTCCGCCCCGCTGTCCCCTTCTCTCCATCCCCCATGCCAGCGGACTGGGTTCTCAGCCTTCACCCAGGCCCCCTGGCTCCAACGTGCCGCTGGAATCAGTGCTCACCCTACATGAAGGCCAGAGGGCGGATCTGAAACCCTGTGACCCCATTGCCCCCACCCCCTCCCCCTCCCCAGGAAGCTGGCTCCTTTGCCTCCGTGATCGGGCACGCGGTTCTCCCCCCAGGCCCCCTCACTCCACGACGTGCTGCCCTGGCACCCGAACAGCCTGCTTTCACTGTCACTTCCTGTCACTTCCTGCCCCAGGGCTTTTGCTCCTGCTGTCCCCTCTGCCTAGAAGCACTCCCACCATTTGCCAGGCTGTGTCCTGCTCTCCCTTCAGAAGATAAATTAAATCTCTTGTTCCAAGAAGCCCTCCCTGACGGCCCATCCCCAGGACGGGGGCTGCCCTTCCTCTGGGCTCCCTGCCATTCTGGGCCCACCCCGGGCAGGATTCATCAGGAACTATTGCAGTGTAGCTGGTTAGTGTCCCCCAGGAGATCTTTGCTCCAGCGGCTGCCCCTGCCGCCCAGTTCCCCCTTCTCCTTCTGGCCAGCCTACCACTTTCCCCCCCTCCCACCCCCCGACACACACACCCTGTTCTGTCTCTTCTCAGGCGGGGATGGCGTTGGGATCAAGCCGTGACCCTACGGCTGACTCTGCAGAAGGCATTGCCCGCGCTGGCTCAGTGTGCAGCTGTGGGCAGGGCTGACCAGGGGCCGTGGGAGTGGAGCCCCTGGCGCAGAGGAAAGAGGGCGAGAGAAGGTTCAGCTCTGCTCTTTCTCGGCTGCAGGACCTCAGGAAGCCGCTGCCCTGCAAAGCCTCAGGCTGCACATCCATAAAATGGGGATGGCCTGGGCGGTTCCAGTGGCCGCTGCAACCAGAACCCAGGGGCTTCCAGGGGCAACAGGGCGGTGGGCTTCCTGGCTTCTGCATCTCCCCAGGGCCCGGAGGCCCCCCCAACCCCCCGCTGCCTGGAGGAAAGGGTGGCCAGCGCCGGCTGCACGCTCACCGTGGCTGCCTCTGTGCTCCGTTGCAGGTGATGGACGGCGGCACCATCAAGCAGAAGATCTTTACCTTCGACGCCATGTTCTCCACCAACTACTCGCACATGGAAAACTACCGCAAGAGGGAGGACCTGGTGTATCAGTCCACCGTGAGGTGAGGGGCCGGGGTCGGGGACCGGGAGGGCCCCCTCTCCACTCCTTTTACAGCCATCGCACAAGGTTCTTGGGGGGGCCTCAGGATCACCCTCCATGGGCTTGGGAGGCAGAGCAAGACTCTGCTCAGAAGGGGGACCCATTTCTGGAGGGAAGAAGCAAGAAGGGGTCGGTCCAGTCTGAGCTCTGCCACACGGAGCAGACCCCTGACAGCCAGCCCCTCCCATGTCCTGCAAGCTGGGCTTTCCAAGCCCTGGTGCCAAGCGAGGACGCTGAGGTCCAGAGAGGGTGAGTGATGTGCCTAAGGTCACACAGCCAGGAATGCCAGAGTTGCCGTGGGAACCAGCTCTGCCTGGCTCAGAAGCCCATGGGCCCCAAACGTGGCAAGGAAAACAGACCCTCCACAGCAGGCCCCAGGCCGGAAGCAGAGGAAGGATGGGGAGGGAGAGACTTAATTCTTCTCCCCCTTTTCCAGACTTTAGGGAGCCGATTCCATGCCAGGCCCTGCCACGCTCTTCCACTCACTCCCCAAAAGGCCGCGACCCCCTCTTCTTCCTCTGACCCTCACACACACTGGGCCCTCCTCCCAGACTGCCTGTCCCTGTCGTTGCCTGGGCAACTCCTCATCCGCCTTCGGAACCCAACCCAGGCTCCTCTGTGGACGCCTTTCCTAGGCTCCCCTGCACCCCAGCAGAGCTGACCTCCCCCAAAGCCTATGGCTGCCACCCCTCCAGTACCTGCCCCCCCACAAGAAGGGAACCTCACAACAGTAGCTTCACACAGGCACTGAATGCGCACAACTTCACACACACACACACATACACAAAAAAAAAACAACACATGCACAAGCATGCGCTTTCACACACACACAAGTGCATGCTCTTTCACACAGCCAGCTGCTTTGCCTGGGGAGAAAGCGCAATCTCAATCTGACTGGGCCACACTGGGAGCACGGGGAGATGCTGCAGCACACAGTGGGTGCACTGCGCTTCCTGTGCTTCCTGGGGGCCTCTTCCATTCCCACTCAGTGCCTGATGCCTGACCCTCCACTCTCCACCCCGGGTTGCTTCTCCCTTCTGTGACCAGGAGACAGAGCAGGTGCCCTCCACCCCTTAACCTTGTACCCTCAGCTCCCCGCACAGGCCTGACGCACAGTAGGTGCACAACGAAATTTGCAAATCCATTGGATGATCCTGGGTTTGCTCCTTGGCCCCTTAGGCCTCAGTTTCCCCATGCGTAAAATGAGGAAATGGGATGAGAGGATTGTAAAGGATACCTCCAACAGGCACGAGGACTCCGGCAGGGGTCCTCCCCGGCCACATCTGTAAGACCGGGAGGTGGGTGTGCGCCTGGAGGGCCTTGCTGGGTCCCCTCCTCTCTGGCTTCATGCCCTGCGGGGAGGCAGACCCCGCCTCTTGCTGGGGAATCTGGTGAGAATGTGGGTGCAAACACATGGCCACACAGGTGCCCTCACTCGTATATTTATGATTTCTCCTGTACCCGCTTCCAAAGGGGATTTGGGTCGCCTTCAAATATTAAAGCACACCCAAGACCAGCCCGTGGCAATCAAGATAAAAACGGAGGCAGGCCTCATTTTGGAGAAGAAAATAACTATTCTGGGACCCACAGATGAAGTTTACATCAAGTGAACGTTTAAGTCATCCCCAAGCTTCCCAGAGCCCACCCTGCCGCCCCACCCCTGCGTGGTGGCCATGGTCTCTGAGACCCCCATCCCCCACCCCAGGACCCCAGCCTCGCCACCATGGCTGGTGCCCCACCCCTGCGGCAGGCGCGGTCTCCAGGGTGACAGGAACACGTGGACCGCAGAGCCCCGCCCTCCTGTGCTCACTCCTGGCCTGGGCTCCAGTGGTGGTCTCCCAGGTCTCTGTCAGATGGGGCGGGGGGTATGTGGGGGGCGTGAGGCAGGGGCATAAAGGAAAAAGGAGCACTCTCTGGAGTCTAATCCGATTCCACCAGCCCCAGAGGCGTCCTCGCTGGAAGAGGCAGCTTCTTGAGGCTGCAGGGCCCCATTAGGACCGGTGGTGGGGCGCGGGACTCCACATTTACATATAAATGAAGATATTTACAAATTAATGCATATCAGCTAGAGAGAGTCCCAGCTCCACAGCTGTCTCAGCCACTTCCTCTTCAGCTGGGGCGAGGGGAGAGAAGGCTGAGAAGATGAGCAGGAATTGGCAGAGAGCCCTTGTTTCCTGGGCAGCGAGGGGAGAGGCTGCCGGGGGACTCCCCGAGCTTCCCTCCCCTGGTGGGGTTCGGGGGGGGGGATGTCCCTGTCCCATGGGAGGGGGTGTGTGTGCAGGTGTGGCACACCTTGGACAGACAGGGCACTGTCATAGGCCTCTCTAGTGCTGAGCCTCGGAACCCAGCACTCCCTGCTTGAAATTGGCAGTGATCTATTCCTTCGAAGCGTTTGCAATTGGGCACCTCTAGGAGCCTGCCTTCGTGAAGCGAGGTGCGAGAAAGGTGGGCAGGCAGGCGGCAGTCTGGGAAAGCCAGACGTACATAATACGTCACTACGCGTTCCACCAAGGACGGCCTGCAGGGTGCGCCTGTGTGGGCACCGTCCCTTCCTGCCCGCTCTCCACCCCCCCCCCCAGCTGCCCGGGACACCCTCACAAACAGGCCGCCCACTCGGGACCCCTCAGAATCCTAGTCTCTCTCGGGGTCTGCTGCTCGGGGGCCTCCGAAGTGGGGAGGTGCGATATGGGCGACAGTCCCAGCAGCTGGCCGCCTGCACTCGGGCTGGCTGTGGGCCACGCCCTCCTGCTCACAACCTGTCTTCACCTGTTACCCTGGCCAGCTCGGGTGAGAGCAGACTGGGGGACCTGACCACGGAGATGACGATGTGGGCAAATCCGCTGGTTCCTGCAGAACGCGGCTGTCCCCCGATGGCAGTCAAGGCCTCCCTAGAGGTCAGGGTGAATCCCCACGAGCCTTCAACCACCCCTGTACCCCCTCCCACCACCCCCCACACACAGACACTGGGCTTTCCATTTCCCAAAGCCCTTTGCAGGCCCTCGTGCCATTCCCTCTGCCCAGGGTGTCATGAGCAGCACTGGGCAGTCTCGCTGGCTCTCATCCGGCAGTAGGAAAATCTAGACTCCAGGAGTTAAGTGTTCTCCTGCCACCTTGCACTCCTTGCCCCACCTTTATTTCGCCAAAGCTCTACCCATCCTTTTAGAATCAGCTTAAACGGCACCTCCTCCAAGAAGCCAGTCCTGATTGCCCGCACTGGGTCAGATACCTCAGCCTGTTTCCCCTTCACACACTTACTGCCCAGACACTAGGTGTTCAGAATCTGCCTCCCCAACTGGACCAGAAGTCCCATGAGGACAAGGATTGGGTCTGATGTCTTCACCACAATCCCCCCACCCTCAGTCCTCAGCCTAGCACACCTGCCCCACCGCCACACACACAGGCACCTTGTGAATGACTTGTAAACATTTGAGGGGTGGATGAGTTAGTGGTGGAAGCTGTGACACTGGATGAATTGGGAAGGAGCCGGTCAGGCCTCTGAGCCTTACCCCAGCATTGGCGTCATTCATTCATTCATTCATTCATTCATCACGGGGCATTGGGCCATCGCTGTAGGTCAGAGGTGGTGCTGGAAATAAAATAGTGAACAAGACGTAATCAGACCTGCTCTCGCGAGGTTTACGATGTAGCAGGTGAGTAGGGGCAGACTGCAGAAATACGTTTCGAATAATAAGGAAAATATTTACAGTTGGTGATGAGTGTGTGGAAGGACATAAGGCCGTGTCATGGAGCACGGAGAATAACGGGGAGGAGGGCTACGAGGCTTCTCCTAGAGGAGACGTTTAAACAAAAATCTGTGGGCTAAAGAGAAGCCACCCAGGCAGGGCTGGCGGTGGAAGGGCATGCCGGGGTCGGGGGGAAGGCACAGCGAGTGCAAAGGGCCTGGGTGAGGAGGAGCTGGCCGGATCTAGGCGCCGCGTGGCCAGAGCTCAGGAAGTACTTGACCTTTATTCTCCACTGTTCAGGAAGTACTTAACCTTTATTCTCTGGAAGCCACTGTGATGTGTGTTTTAGTAGAGTTCACCCAGGTTGCTGGGTGGAGAGTGGGTGGGAGGTGCGAGGGTGGGACAAAGCCCTCCTCCTCGGAGCCCGGGAGGGGGAGGCAGGTGTCTTCATGGACCCTGGGACTCAGTGTCCAGCTCTGAGTGAGGCTGGGAAGGGAGCCGGGAGCCCACCTGGGCTGGCAGGGCCCGGAGGCAAACCAAAGAGGGGGCCAGAGAACCAGCTCACCCCGGCGGGGGGGTCTGACTTCCACGCCCGTCCCCCAAAGCAGACTGCGCTGGGGAGCAGCTGGGAGGGGCGGAGGCCGGGGGGGCTCGCGGGGAATGTGGGAGCACAGTTACACCTCCTCGTTCTTACTGATCGGGGGAGGGAGACGTGGGAAAAATCAAGTAAATGAAAAAGGAGCCTTGAGGATCGAAGATGTGGGGGGAAGCGCCGCTTCCTTTATTGCTTTGAGATGCAGCCATTCACGTATTCACTCACCGGGGCGTATTGAGCATCCGAGGCACCGGAGGCCCAGGTTCTGGGGGCTCAGCGCGGAGGCGCAGCCCCCCGCGGGGTGACAAGGCAGCCCGCCCCCTCTCCCGCCCACCCGCAAGCTCCTTCAGAGGCAGCGGGCGCCGCCCTATCCTTCCCGTCTTGGTAACCCACTCGACATTTCGAGAGGAACAATAAATATTTGTGGAATGAGAGGAGAGAAAGGGGAGATAAAACAGAGAGATAAATAGCTAACAATTCGAGTTTAATAAAGTGATAGCTGTCAGAGGCAAGACGCAGATGGAAGCAGTGGTGAGTCAGAGGTGGGGAGACTGGGGAAATCACGGGGAAGGTGGCATTTGAAGTGGTCCTGGGCGCAGAAGTAGGTCTGAGACAAAGAGAGGGAGTAGGAAGTCTGGGGGGGGGGAGGGGAGGGAGTGGAGGAAGGGGAGGGGGGCGCTGCGTGCGCCAAGGGCTGGGGGCGGGGAGGCTGGCGTCCTGCGGGCAGACAGAGGTCCCACAGCAGATGCCCCCTGGAATCCGTTCAAAGGGAAAAGAACGCAGTTGGCTTTTTAAACAGACGCATTAACTGTCTGGTCCAAAGAGCTGAGAGGTTTGTTTCCCTTTGAAAAGTTAAATGTCCCTTCTGAGTCCCATCCATTAGCGAGCCCGGCGAAGGCTTTCTTCGCGACGGGTACAAAGAAATGTGTCGGCTGACCCTCGTTGGTTTCAAAGCCTGGCCCCCGCAGCTCGCGGCTCCCTCTTCCTATGGTCCGGAGCCACGCGTCTCTTCTCTCTTCTGCTCGCACAGGAAACCGCCACTCATCTCCCCAGGTGTGGGGACGCTCGGCACACACATACGGGAATACCTACTGTGCGCCGGGCTCTCGCTAGGCAACTGGGAACACAGGACACACCCGAGCCCCATGCACACGGAAATGACTGTGGAGATTGTGCCCATTCCTATTCCGCTAGAAGCCCAGCCCTCCCTCCCCCACCCAGAAATCGCCCAGGAACGCGATGGAGCCCGAGTGAGATTGTGAGGGTAACCGTGAGCCCCTTTCAGCATGCTCTTCATAACAGATGGTGCCTCTCAGCAGCATCAGATCTGAGCGCCCCAGGTCTTCCACCCCATGTGGGAGTTGGGTCCCCATCTCAATGCTTTAGGAGCGAGGGCTGCAGTTCCCCTCCCCGCCACCAGGGGAACTGTCAGTCCCGTTCTCCCCTCAGCAAGGACAGGATGCAAGTGAGTTAGTTACCTGAACCGCCAACCCCCTTCCCGCGGTGTCTGCATCTCTATGGCGCAGGCCAGTCCCCAGCCACCTGCATCAGGATCACCTTGGAAGCTGCTTGAAAAGACCAATTCCGGATGGAATTTGATTCAAGCGGTCTGGAGCAGGGCCTGGAAATAGTCTTTTAAAACGTCTTCCAGGTGAAGATGTTGGCAGCGAGATCTGGAAAGCTCCGCTCACACAACACCTTCCATCTGCTCCGATGTGCAGATCTGGGCCAAGGAGCTCAGCAGGAAGCTGCGAGGCACAGATAATTCTGGTCGCTGCTGGCAGCCCGGGATGGACCATTGTCCTGAGCCCCTCCTGCCCCCAGGGCCAGACCAGCCAGTGACCTCCCAGCTACTGACAGTCCCCCAGCCTGAGCCACCCCCCCATGCCCAGCGGCCACCAGTTAATCAGAAATGACACGGCTGGGAGCGAGGCCCTGTGCTGAGCTTCTCAGGAAGTGAGGCCATGGCTGGAGGCAGGGGCCCCGGAGCAAGGTGCCCTTTCTGCAGCTCCCTGGCCAACGCAGTGCCCCCAAAGTGTGCCTTTCCCCCTCAGTGTGTCCTCCTCCCTGAGTGTGCCCTCCTCCCTGAGTGTGAACTCCTCCCTGAGTGTGCCCTTCCCCCTCAGTGTGTCCTCCTCCCTGAGTGTGCCCTCCTCCCTGAGTGTGCCCTCCTCCCTGAGTGTGCCCTCCTCCCTGAGTGTGCCCATGCTCCCTGAGTGTGCCCTTCTCCCTGAGTGTGCCCTTCTCCCTGAGTGTGCCCTTCTCTCTGAGTGTGCCCTTCTCCCTGAGTGTGCCCTCCTCCCTGAGTGTGCCCTCCTCCCTGAGTGTGCCCATGCTCCCTGAGTGTGCCCTTCTCTCTGAGTGTGCCCTTCTCCCTGAGTGTGCTGACTCTACCTGAACCAAAGTCTTGCTGAACCCAATCTCGGGCCTCCCACTGCGAGTACCCAAGTACCCACTAGGGAACGCAGTCACTGGATCTGCTCTGTGTCAGGCCTGCAGGTGGTGCTCTGCAGAGGCCACCAGATCGGCTCCCAGCCTTCCTCCCTGGGCCTTGTCTCCTGGGCGGGCGGGGGCCCTCCCTCCTTCATCGCTAGGTCCTGGTGCCTGGCACAGGGCCTGGGAGGGAACTCCAGGGCCTCAGCGCAGGTTAGTTGAATCGATAGGCTGACAGGTTATCCAAATGGGGAATTACCATTTCAAACAGTCAGCAGAACGCTCCCCCATCCATCATCTGCTTTAGCCCTCACAGCGTCCAGGGGAGGCGGGCCTCAGACTCGTCGAATCCTGCGTGTTGTACAGCGGATGCCACGGAGGGACAGAGAGCTGCAGTCGCTTGCCAGGGCCTGGCAGGTTGCACACCGTAAAGCCTGGGTTCGACCTCACCGGCAGGTAGAGCCTCACTGGGTCCCTGGATCGCTGGGGCAGTCACTGAGCGCCCACCCCGTGCCAGGACCCGTGCCAGGCTCTGGAGACTCGGTGCTTTAGTGAGGTCATGGGACTGTGTGTTTCCACCCCTGTATGCACACATGTACACACAGGCTGGATTCCTGGCCTGAGATGCTTGGTGCCTCCAGGTAGGAAGCTGCCAGAGTCCGTCACCACCTTAAAAACCGCCGCCGTCTGGCACCCCAGCCCCTGGATTCTCTGGCCGGGCGACCAAGCGACGCCCAATGCTGGCTCCCAAAGTGGGGCTCTCAGAGCCTCTGCCAGCCCAGCTGGCAGCACCCATTCCTCTGATGTGCCGAGAAATCCAGTTACCCAACCAGCCTCTGCTGCTCTGCCCAGGTTCCTGTGGAGCGGGGCGCCCTCCGGCTCCCCGACTCGCCGCCGCCCCCTTCTCCTCATCCACGTCTCCACTTCCCACTTTCTTCCTCCAGTGGCTGCCCGGAGCCCCGCAGTGCTTCCAGGCCCAGCTCAAACACCCTGCTCAGCACAGCCCCCCAAGGGCCCCCCACACCCCTAACGAGGGTCAGTCCTGCTCCGGGAGCACCCTCTTCTCACGCTGGTTGCCATTTCCCACTGGCAAGAATGCTGTCCCCACTGAGGCCATGAGCGCCCAGTGGGCAGGGCCCAGTGTCACCCACACGGCTGGCCCTCGGCACTTTCCGAGGGATGGGCACTGCCTCCCCGCCTCCCACAGTCAAGGCCCATTCTTCTCCTTTTGTTCCTTGGCTCTCCTTCTTTTCTGCTGCTTCTGTGGTGGTCCTTCCTTAGGATGCTCTTCTGTCCTTTATTTCTCCCTCCGTGGGCCTCACACTGCCCACCTGGGGCTATCTCTTCCCCCGCACAGCCTGGCATCTCCTGGCACGGAGCCCCTCCGTGGCCCAGAACCTCCCAGCAGCTCAGACCCTGGATCTCAAGGCCCCAGTAGCATCAAGGCGGTCCCTGTTCCACACTTGGGGGAGCAGGGGGGTAGAGGTACCTCTCTGTGGCTGGGTCTTGGGTTAGTAGTGGAACCTTTGAACCAGGGACTAAAGTGTATGCTGTTAAGTCACCACGCAGTCTCCTCCACCCCCCTTCCCCGTCTCTATCTGCCCCAGGCTTCCCTCCGCTTTCTCTCCTGGGGAGGAAAGTGCTTGCAAAGCTGTCTGCTGCCCTCTGGCGATGCATTGGGCTATTGCAGCTAGCCGGGTGGTCCCCTGCCTGTGGCCGCTCCCCACCCATTACCAAGAACCACGGGTCTTGTCCCTCAAAAGTAGGGGCCTCCCTTCTTCATCTCTAGGGCCTCCGGGCCCTGCCAGGGTCTCCGTGGAGATTTGTGAAATTAATGAGCTGACAGCTTATCCAAATGTGGAATTATTATTTCAAACGTTCAGCAAAACTCTTTCCCATCCATCATTTGCTTAAACCCTAATGACAATTTTATGAAGTGCAGATCGCAGGCCTTATTAGCGGGGCCTCCACTCAGCCCGGGGAGAAGCGACGGGCCCGTGAGCGCGAGGTTCCCCATCGGCCAGGACTTTCTCCCCCGGGGCCTGCCCAGCGAGGGGGCTGAGCCCGTGCTGACTGACGGAATGGGGCGCCTCGGGGGTCACCCCTTTTCTCCTCTGGGTGGCAGTTTGCCTTTTACCAGGGACCTGCTGGAGACAGTGTCTTCACCCAGAATCACCCCCAGGAATTGCAAGCCCCGTGTCTGGCTATAATGTGTGTGTGTGTGTGTGTGTGTGTGTGTAGGCAGGTGGTTCTGATGCATGCTTCATGTACTGAGACGTGTTCCGGCCACCTCAGGCGAGGGCTTGCCCTGATCACTCACTTGCTGTTGAAAGCGTGTTTCTCTGTTAGCTGTAGACATCAAGCAACTGGGGTAGCTGGGGCAAGGGGCAGGAGGGGGCTGGGAGGGGTTAACCGGGGGCTGGAAGGAGAGGGAGATGTAATAGTTTAACAACAGAGAATTCTTAGAAAGGCACAGGAGTGAACAAGGGAGGTCGGGTCCTTGCCCCACGGAGGTGGCCTGCCCCTGCCGGGGCGCTGCGGCAGCCCCGGGAGAGTGGGGGCGGGGCTCTCTGCGGCCTGGATGATGAGGTGACACAGCCACCAAAGACCAGGGTGAGCAGCTTTCCGCAAGAGGAGAGAGCAGAGCCTGAGAGGAGGGGAGTGGATGTGTGGACCAGGAGCGGGGAGCGAGCGGAGCGGAGGGGCTGGGAGGGGAGGAGCCCTGCGGGGGGTGCAGGGGAGCGGGCGCCATTGGCACAGGCAGGGTCTCATGCAGTGAACTTGGCCGGCACCGGACTCACCTGGTCAAAATGGATTCGGCTGCAATGGGTCTGCGATGGGGCCTGATCACGCCCCAGGTGGGGCCAGTGCTGGTGTCCGGGCCTCACAGAAGCACGGAGGGAGCGTCACACACTCCCCGCGCGACCGCCAAGACCAGCCCGGGAATGAGAACTTAGCTGGTTAACCCCCCCAGGGGACCCCACTCTGCAGGCCAGGCTGAGAGCCCCTGTGGTAGGGCATTCTGGGCCGTCTGAGAACATCTGAATGGTGTTCTAGGAGTGGGGAGGAGCCATCACAGTTGGATTCGTTTGTTTGGTGTTGTTAATAAAACCCGCCTGAGCTATTGGGGAGGCTGGGAAGTGGAGAAGAGGAGAGGGGAGGGGAGGGGAGGGGAGGGGAGGAGAGGGGAGGGGAGGGGAAGGAAGGAGGTGGTGATGGGCAGCAAGTGGGGGTGGGATACTTTGAAAACAGCTGGCCTGGCCAGACTCAGGAATGGACTGGAAGCAGTGTGCCATGGGGGGCGGGGGTTGGGGTGGGGGAACTCAGAAAGAGACAAATTGGCAGTGACCTCTAGGGCAAGCGTGATGGCATGGAGGGACGTTCCTTTCTGAAAAGGGAGACCCATGAGGACCAGCTAGGGCTGGGGCTGGGGGGTAGAATTCTCAAGTTCTGTTTGGACTAAGTTAAGAAGGTTTGTCTCTTAGACACAGAACATGTGAGTAGGTTGATGGAAGCACAGGGTGAGGGAGAGGGTGTGGTCACAGATACACACGTGGGAGCCAGGTTAGGTCACTGTCCCCTCCCAGACCCCAGACTCGAGTGCAGCTAGCAGCCCCCAGGCCTCCCCGAGGCCACGCCCCTCATCCACAGATGAGAAGCCCAGAGACTGGGGGTGACTTCCCCAAGGTCACACGGCATGTCGCTATGGAACTAACACTCAACTTCAGACTCCCAGGTGGGGTGGCTTCCACTCCGCTGAGCCCAGAGCAGCTCCCCGCCCTCCCCCCCCCCCCCCCCGGCCCAAGCACAGTTCCAGGGCCAGAGTTGCTGAGGTGGCAAATAATTTATATCTCCGCAGCCAGAAAACACGAACCCTTTGAAATGATCTGCACTCGCGCGCGCGCGCACGCACATTATCCTTCTCCTTCTAAGTAAAAAATCAGTAGCCGGCTGTCAGCTTTATTACTAATTACACAACTACTTTATTGCTGGCATTAAGGGAAAAAACTGAAGGCTAAAAATGTCCGGGAAAGACTTAATTTAGTAAACAGTTCAGAACAAAGTATTTGCCGCGGTGGTATTTCTTCGCATTAGAATTCGCTCCGGGTGATTCAGACCTCCTCTTTCACTATATTATGCAGCTTAATAAAGTTCCCAGGTTCGGAGAGAATCCTCTTCGCCCTGGAAGGTAATTGTGTCTCGGGAGGTGAGGGCTGGGTGGGATTGATGGAGAATGGGGGCTGGGGAGGCGGGTCCTGGGAAACACAGTGGGGAGAGGGCAGGAGAGTGAGTGCCCTGCTGAGCTCACGGTGGATGATGGACAGACAGATGGAAGGATGGACGGAGGGAGGGAGGGAGGGAGGGAGGGAGGGAGGAATGGATGAATGGAGGAGGTGCTCCCAGTGGAACCACAGGGTGCTCACACAGCTCAGTCAAGGAAAGGGAGTCGCCTAAACTTGCCATTGACAGAGAGAAAGGAGAGAAGGTCGGTGCCACTGGCTTTTTGTGCAAAAGGGCACCTGCCACCTCTGTGCCCACATCACACACGCGTCGGCTGAGACGGCGAAGCATCTGCAGGGCGTGAGGCCGAGAGGCAGCCAGGGAAGGTGGGCGACTTGCTGGAGGTCACACAGCTCAGCAGCCACGGAGAAGCCGGGCCCCAGGCTTCCTGCTGTCCCTGCAGGCGCTGCCTTTCCTCCCAGGTCCCCCACTGCGTCCTGTCCGGGCACAACCAGGCGCCTCTTACGCCCAGCAGCCAGGTGAGCGTTCTGGGTGGCATTACCCTGTGTCGTCTGCTGTCTGGAGCCCTCCCAGGGCGCCCCGGCTCCTTGGGGAGAGAATCCCCGCTTCCCATCAGGCCTGCCAGGCCTCCTCTGTCTCCGTCTCCATCCGCCCTCTCCCTCACCGGCCTCGGGTCCCCCCCCCCCCCCCCCCCCGCTCTGTCGCCAGCTTGTTCCTGCCCCAGGACCTTTGCTCCTGCTGTTCCTCTGCTAGGGGCCCTCTTCTTCTAAGCAGGTCCCCACGTAGATGTGACCTCTGCTGAGGCCTCCCTGAACCTGGCCTGGAGGCGTCCCCACGCCCGCCCCAGGCACACTTCTCCCTTTGCTCCGCTGGCTGGTTACTATCCAGCGCGACCCTCTCATCTGTGCAGCTGGACGTTTCCCTGTTTCTTCTCAAAGGCCACCCTGAGGACCAGGACCTGGTCCCGCTGGCCCTCTCCTGTTCCCCAGCGTCCAGAGCCAGTGGCCAGTCAGTATTTCTCACATGGATAGTGAGCTCACCGTCAGCGGGCCGGGTTATCACACCGCAGCCCGGGACTGAGCCGAGAGCCCTGGGTCTCGGGACCAGAGTCTAGTGCAGCCGTGGGCAAACTACGGCCCACAAGCTGGATCCGGCCCGTTCGGCTGTTCTATCCAGCCCACGGAGCCGAAAGAGCGGAGGGTTCTCTTGCTCTCCCCTCTGCTCCTTCACCAGCAGCCCAAGAGGAGAGTGCCAGCATGGTCAGGTTGCTTTTGTTCCGGCCCCTCCAGTCCAGTTTAAGATCCCATTGTGGCCCTCGAGTCAAAAAGTTTGCCCACCCCTGGTCTAGTCCCAAGTCTGCCTCGAAGCTGCAGTGAGACAGGACCAGACACCCACTTCCCTGAGCCTCAGTTTCCCTTTTTCCCACTGCACTAACGGGAGGGGCCCGGGTGATGGACAGCCCTCCCAGCTCCACCCCTCTCCGCCCTTCCTCACCACACTATCACGGAGGACAGGCTGAGGACCCGGCCCCCTGGGTGCGGGGCTGCTGCACAGTCAGGGCTGGGCCTGGAGGCAGATGCCCGAGACGAGCGAGGAGCCGTCCTGCGGGCCCATCGCGTCTGTGTGAGGCGTCCCGGGGGAGCGGCGCACTCTCGCCTCTGCAATTTCCTCCTGAGCTGGGCTGACACTCCTAATTATTGTTTGGAAAGGCCCGGTTAATGGATTATATATTTCCTTCCCCAAGAGGGCGTTTGTTCAGTCCAGTCTTTTGTTTGTACCCCGAGAGGTTAATGTTCCTGGGTGTGTGGAGTGTTTTGTGGGGACCATGGGACTGGAGCCCGTCAGTACTCTCCCCAGCTCACCCACCCCCGGGGGAGTCTGAGTATTTTAATTGAACTTCCCCCAACCTTTGAGTGTGATGAGGGAGCCAGGGCCCTGGGATCCGAGGCCTGATAACCATGCCAACGCCAGAGTGAACAAGCTCCCACTGTGCGCCCTGCCCGCTGTAAGCACTTACCTGGTACAGTGGTCGGCAAACTGCGGCTCGAGAGCCACCTGTGGCTCTTTGGCCCCTTGAGTGTGGCTCTTCCACAAAACACCACGTGTGGAACGCAGGTACAGTGCGATGAAAACTTCGTGGCCCATGCGCAGAAGTCGGCTTTTGACTCTCCAAAGAAATTTCAATCATTGTACTGTTGATATTTGGCTCTGCTGACTAATGAGTTTGCCCACCACTGGACTCGTAAATCCTCCAGATGCAGATGCTGATACTATCCTCACGGATAGGGGGCAGGGAAGCTCAGAGAGGTTACGAGGCTTGACTGAGGTCAGAGGCAGGACAGGGGCTCTCAGCTCCGTGGGTGTTCTGGTGGCTTGGGGTGCCGGGGTGTGGGATACGGGAGCCCCCGCATCTTGGCGCTGGTGCAGCGAGTGGGCAGCGAGGGCTCTTCTCTGCCAGATGCTATCCGTGGTGATGCCGGGCAGGACTTGGAGCCCGGGCTACTTCCCTGGCGAGAAACGAAGGCTGATTTCAGCTCCCCACGCTGCGTGAGGGTTGTAGGCACGCCGATCTTCGTGTCTAGCCCACCGTGGAGTGAAGTGAAAACAATAGCTGAACCCCCTGTCCGGCTGGCTGGGTGTCGTTCCCGCACGGAAGGTGGTGGGTTCGATTTGTGGTGAGGGCATATCCCTAGGTTTCCGGTTCCATCCCCAGTGGGGGGTGCCTACGGGGAGACAACCGTCAATGTTTCCCTCATACATTGATGTTTCTCTCACTCCCTCTCCCCTCTCTCCCTCCCATCTCTCTAAAATCAGTAGAACACGTTGAGAATTTTTTTAAAAATAGCAGACTCACAGGGGATATAACATTATATTTATAATGTACTTCCAATGTGTACATTATAAATATAATGTTATATCCATATATCTTCCATATATTCTTCTGTGTGAGTCGCATCTTATGCCATAATGTCAAATGATGACAATAATAATGACAGTAACGGAGCATAGAGGTGGTTGGCTCACAGGAGGCTGTCCTCCCTCGCCCCACAAGGTCACCTGCCCCCGTGGTCTCAGCGCCTCTTGTCACCTTTCCCTGGTGTGAACCCACCCTCATACATGCCTAGGGAGGAGACAACCACTGTGAGTCCCTCCCTGCGGATGGAAAATGAGGGCCTGGGAGGATCAGTGTCTTGCCCCCGTGAAACTTTGGGCAGGCCCCTTGGCCTCTCTGAGCCCATACCTCACTTCCTGGACCCGGGGGGCTCAGTCCTACTCCGGTGGCCATTCCATCCACTGCTGTTGCTAGCATGCGGTTGGAAGTCTGCCTCCTTTTTGCCTCTGCAACGTGCCCACAGAGGAGGCGAGTGATGCGGTCTGGGCCCCAGAGCAGGCGGGCGGAGGTGCTGAGGTCTGACGGAGTGCATTCCCGGGTGCCCAGGGAGGGTCGGAGCTGATGAGAACAGAGCGGGGCCCAGCGTGCGAGGTGATGAGGAGAGGCGGGCAGGAGGGCGCCGCCTGGGCTGCGTCTCTGTCTCTGCACCATTAGCTGTCCCTGCTCTGTTCCTCCCTGCTTGCCCAGGCGGTGATGCCAGCCTGAGATGCCAGCCTGTGAGATCAGGGTGGGGAGGGCTGTGAGGAGGCCCTGCCAGCTGCTCTAGCTGCTGATGGGACGAGGGGGCCCCTGGACTCATTATCAATCTCTTTAGATGCCGCTAAACGCCCCCGTGCTGCCCATGGCTGCCCGCCTCTCATCCTCTGCTCAACATGCCCACCCCCAGCCCTGGGAGGCCACGGAAGCGACTCCCGCTGCCCGGCCAACTGTTTTCCTGCTGCATTGGGGTACAGCAGGCGTGCCGGGAAGTGCTTAGACTAAAAGTCCAGCTCAGGGAATCGGTACACACAGGCATACACCCCGGGGCCCACCCACTGCCCGGCTCTCCCCAGTCGCTCCCACTAGAAATGAGTCTCCTCTTGTCCCCTGCCCGGGGCCCTTCTCCGGCACCCGGATCGGCCGCCTGAGGCCGCCGGTGACTGTTAGTTGAACGGGTGGATGAACGGACTGACCCAGCAGACTGGGGCCAGGGGTGGTTCTTGGGAGATTAAATGAGATCACGCTTAGTTAGGTTTCAGCGCAGCGGGCGCTAACTCCATCAGCGTTAGCTCTTGTATTAATTTCTTATTGCTGCTGCCGCAAAGCACCATAAACCTAGGGGCTTAAAACAATACAAGTGTAACGGCTCAGAAGGCTGGAGGCCAGCAGTCTGACGTGGGGCTCCCTGGGCTGAAGCCAGGGGTGGGCAGGGCTGACCTGCTTCCGGAGGCTTGGGGGCGGGGGGGGGGTTACATTTGTTTCTCTGCCTTTTGAAATGCCTGGAGGTGCTCATGCCCCTTGGCTTGGGGCTCCTTACAGCAATGGCATCGCTCACCCTCTGCTTCGGCCGTCACATCTCCTTCTCTGGCGCTGCCCCTCCTGCCTCCCTCTCCCGAGGACCCTGTGATTTCACGGGGCCACCTGGACGGTCCAGGGTCATCTCCACGCCCCAGGATCCGTACTCACACCCACCAATTCCTTTTCCCATATGCAAGCTACCACTCCCTTCGTCCCTCTGTGTCTCCAGATCCCTCTCCAAGGGTCAGGCGCACAGTAGGTGCTCAGGAATTCCGCGTGAGCACCTCGAAGGCAAAAGCCCCTGTTACTGGTCCCTGTGCCCCAGCTCTCTGGGGCTGGGCCTGGCAGGCTGGGGGCGCAAAGGCCTTTGTTGAGCTGAGCAGACTCACCAGGTGCTGTGTGGGACCAGGGAGGAGACCACCTGGGCAGAGGAGGGAGGTGAAAGAGAGGAAGGCGGGGCCAGCTCAGGAGGCGGGGCCTGGGCTCCTGGTGAAAAGGTGTTTTATTTGACACCATCACAGTGCCATGGAATTGGACCTTGGTTATGAATAATAAAGCTGAAACAAGGAACGCCGAGCAGGAGGTAACAGATAGGAATTTCCCTGGAGCTTGGCTCCTGGCCACTCAATCCCGCCTCTGCCACTAACTGGGACTGGGACCCCAGGCAAGTCACTGCCCCCCTCCTCTCCCCCCACCCCGTGCATCAGTTTCCCCACCTCTAAGACGGGATGCTAATAACAGCGCCTACTTGGTAGGGTGCTCGTGAGGCTTCAGCGCGTTGGCAGAGCTCCTGGAACTGGCGCGATGTACGCGCCATCGGATCACGGTGATTGTGCGCTAAGCACCCCCCAGGGGTGGTGGCCCCAGCCACCAGCACCAGCACCGCGTCCTGAGTGCCTGTGAGCAGCCCGGTGGGGTGCTGGGCTGGGGAGCCGGCGGGGAGCAGCTGGGCGCAGGCCCTTTTCTTAGGTCTCTCCATGGCCAGCTGGGGGCGAATTGGTATTGCTCCCATTTTACAGGTGGGACAGCCGAGGCCTAGGCCTGCTAAGCGCTGGAGGGCCCACACCCAGGAAGCAGAGGAGCTGCTGGTTAAAAGCGGGCAGCGTCTGGTCCCCTGCCTGTCCCCTTTCTGACGTGGCCCCCGGGCCCGAGTCTTCCTGGGAACCTTGGAAACGGCTTGGAAGCCGGGGGCTCTCCCCGGGTTACGGCCTTCTTGGGAGCACGGAACACTTGGCTCTGATCCGATCGGGCCCCTGTTGTGGCATAACTTTCCCTATTCCCCATAAAGCTAACAAACTAATAAATTAGACGGGATGAAAATATCATTGGGCAGGGCTGCGCGCTGACGCGTTGCCGTAATGACTCTCTCGGCTGGGGCCAATTCCTCACATTTTGCCTGGGCCAAGTTTCCTCAGCTCACCGTGTCCCTAATAAGGCATAACTCACTCCATAAACATTAAATTGACTTATTTATTCTAAATGGCAGCGGAACTGAAAACCACCTTGATAAACCTATTCTCCTGTACCTGCGATGATTTTCTTTTTCTTTTTTTAAACCAAGACGGCGTCTAGTCTGTTCACCCCTCCTCCCGCCGCCTGGCCTGGCTGGTGCTCCAACCACGCCTCCAGTGCAGAAGAGCTGGCTTGTTCTCTGGAGGCTGGCGGAGGTCACTCTCTCTGGATAACGACGATTCATGCCTAATTAATGGCTATAATGGCGCTAACGCCTGTGAGCGTGTGTGCCTGGGGCCGAGGGCAGGGCTCTCCGCTGCGTATGCCATGGATTAGCTTAATCCTCGTGATAAGCCTGCCAACGCCATCCTTCAAGACCCCACTTTGCAGAGGAGGAAACGGGATCAGAGAAGGGACAGCGAGGCTGCGACCACACAGAGAATGACTGGGGGTTGGGCTGGGACCCAGGCGGCGGCAGACTAGCCTCCATGATGCCCCAGGCTCGGGGCGCAGCTAGGAATTCCGGCTGCGATGAGACGCATTGGTTGAGTTGTGGGAGACACTCACAACCTGGTGTGTATATGTGGGGGGAAGGGGGACAGTGGAGATCTGGGCACCTAGACAGTGGTTACTGGGGGGGGGGGGGGGTCCCCGGGGCCCAGAGGCACCTACCCAGCCTGGCTGACAGAGGTGCAGGAGGTTGAGGGGCTTGGGTGGTGTATCAGAGGCCATGGATGGTGGGGGCTAGAGGGTGGGGAAGGCCAGACAAAGACACGGGGGGACGGGGAGGCATTCCAGGGGGAGGAACGGCACAGCAGGGGCAAAAACCAGGCAGGGCACCCAGAGATCGCTGGCCAGAGTGAAGGGAGGGGCATGTGGGAGCATTTGCCCTGGGCCGGCATAGACTTGGGGCTACCAGTATTCCCATTGGCGCTGTGGAGACGATGCCACTGTCAGGCGACAGAGGTGTATGCGCTGCCACGAGCTGGCCCCCAGGGACCCACCAAGAACCACCGGAACCGAGAAAAGAGGGAAGCCTGGCCACACGTGAATCGGGGTTGGCAGTGCTGCGCCCGCCCCCCCAGAGGTTAGCCCAGCACATTGGCACGTACGAAACCCAAAGCCGCCTTCTCCTGTGTCAAATGGGTGGGGGTACCTACATCAGGGGGCGTGGATCCTCAGCCTAGGTTTCTCTCTGGACCCACAAGCCCAGCCCCTTGCTCAGCAGTTCCCTTGTTCTGTCTCAGGCAACTAAAACTCCAGCTGAACCTGTGTGGTTCCCGCTCAGCCACACCTTGCTGCTCGCCTTAGGGAAGGGCCCCGGCCACCCGCCAGCGACCCACACCGGAAAGTCAGGAATGCATTCAGGCGCTTCTCTACCCACTCCCCCACCCAGTCAGTCACTGTGTCCCACCCCGATGCTCTGGATTGATTCCCAGGTGGCTTGTTTCTACCGCCCCTGCCAGACCAAGCCGCCAGCACTCCTCACCCACACCATTGCCAGAGCCTCCTGGCTGCTCAGCCCACGCCCACGCCCACTCAGTTCTTCCTCATCCCACCCTCTACTCGCAGGGCTAGGATGCAGACTAACCGTGGCAAGCCAATGCCCTCATTCCCCCTCAGACTGGTTCAGTGACTGCTAGCTGCTCTTCTTAGCAGAGAACCCAAGCTCGTTAACATGATCCAGGAGGCCAAAATAGCCCGCCCCCGGCCTGCCTCACTTTCTGCATCCTGTACCACTGCCCCTCGCTCCACGAACCTTCCTTTGCTCCCTCAATGACCGCTTCACCGCCCTCCCAGGTGTTTCCCACATCCGGTTCCTGCTGCCTGGAACCCTCACCACCAGCCCTCCCCCACCGCCTCACCGGCCAAGTCCTGCTCATCCTTCTGGCCTCTGTTTTCATGTCCCTGCCCAGGAAGGCTTTTCCTGGCTTTTCAGGGTGGATTGCTCAGATCCTCCGCTGTCAACTCTGATACAGTCCTGGGTGTCTCATGGAACTCATCACACTATTAATTAAACTCATGTGTCTGTGGTTAAGTCCATCCCTGACTGGAGCACCAGAGAGTGGGCTCCATGAGGGCAGGGGTCATGCCTGCCTTGTTTGCTGTTGTCCCTAGTAATTTCCCCATGTGCTATTGAGGGGAACAGAGCAGACACAGAATGCAGGGTTGTTAGATGAATGGATGACGGGTGAATAGATGATGGATAGATGGATAGTTGAATAGATGGATAAATGAGTTGGATGGATAGTTGGATGGATAAATGAATGGATAGATGAATAGATGGATAGTTGGATGGATGGAAGGATGATGGATGTATGGATGAGTAGTTGGATGGATGGATGGATGGATGGATGGATGGATGGATAAATCAGTGGATGGATTGATGGACAGATGGATAAGTGAATGGATGTTGGATGGATGGATGAGTGGATGAATAGACAGGAGGATGGAAGCACTCGGTAGCTTTATGAGATCCTATGTGGAAGCTCCCATCATGGTGTCCGGCATAGAAAAGTCCCCCATTGTGAATTAGGATGGAAATGCAAAGGTCTTCCATGCTCCTGTGCAGGATGGATGGATGAGTGGATGAATAGATGGGAGGATGGAAGCACTGGGTAGCTTTATGAGATCCTATGTGGAAGCTCCCAGCATGGTGTCCGGCATAGAAAAGGCCCCCATTGTGAGTTAGGATGGAAACGCAAAAGTCTTCCATGCTCCGGTGCAGGGGTTTTGACTTGCGCCTCAGGCTCACTTTCTGAAAGGCAGAGCTCCTGAAGGGGAACCAAAACCAGAGCCAGCCAAGACAGAGGTATGGCAGAGGCACACTGTGGTCCTCGGCCTGTGCCAGCCCCTGGGCCTGGGCTCTGCCAGACAGTGATGCAGGAAGAGTCCCTGGACACCTGGTGCTCTGTCATAACAGAGCTGCCATCTGTCTCCTTCTTCCCAGCATGGTACTGGCCACTGCAGGGCCACAGAGAGTGAGTTCCACAGCTGGACATTGAAGAGTGGGGTCCCTGCAGCCACAGGGGATGGTCTCCCCATGCATTTCAGAAAGCACAGGGGCCCCACCCTTTCCCGCCTCCTGTTCAGGGGTTCAGAGGGTCCTACTCCTGCTCAGTGTAACTGTGCACATGAGAGAGGCCCCTTGGCCCTCCCTCCCAAACTCACAGGTGGGTGAACCGTTGCTCCTTCCTCTTTCTCACCTTCCGGACACTCACCGCATGGCCATACATTGGCAATTAGTAGAAGGAACAGCTAGTGGGGGGTTTCGGCTGTAAGTGAGCCTCCACTAAAATGCTTCAGTGCCAAGCCACGGCTCACTTCTGCCTTGTCTCCACTGTTAAGGAGTGTGTGTGTGTGTGTGTGTGTGTGTGTGTGTGTGTGATTAAACAGGACTGTTTTTGTGTTGGACTTGGTGAGAATCCAAGATGCTCATACCAGGAGCTTGAACCCAACGGGGCTCGGAGTGGGGACTGGCCCTTACAGGCGCTACCACCCCAACTATTCCATGGAAGGATTGACTTTGAGTGCCTGGTGGTCCCATCTCTGCCTCTCCCTCGCTCAGTCCTCCTGTAAGTCCTTCCTCTCATGGGGCCTCACTCACAGACCAGGGACACCCAGGTCAAAGCTGGCCAGTAACGAGTTCTGTATAACTGACATAGAATTTTTTTTTCAATTAAAAATGTTTTCAATTAAATGTAATGACAAGTTTTTGAAAATCAGGAGATTTCACATACAAATCTTTATTTTTTGCTTTTTAATAACTACTACGTAGTCATTCCCAAATTATAACAATCAACTGCTATAAGTAGTAACTGGACTCCAACCAGGGAATGGCCTCTCCATTCCCCACAGCCCACACCACTCACTACTGTCTAAGTTATATCAGTTTGGGCGATGTGAAAAAGTAAAAATAAACAAAAGACAAATAAATGTGTCTTAAACTAGATAAAAGTTTATTCTTCTTTCTCCTAAAAATCCATGTAGCATGTGGGGTATTCCGTGGTGTCAGGGACTCAGGTTCCTTCCCTCTTGATGTCCAGTAAGCACAGCCTCCATTCTCAAGTTTACTTCAAAGTCTAATAAGACTGCTCCAGCTCCAGCCATTAGAACTACATTCCAGCCAGAAGGAAAGGGGGAGGGAAAGAAGAGAGACTCACCTCCTATCTTGAAGAACCTTTAGGAAGTTGTCCATAACGTCTCTACTTACATCCCAAAGGCCAGAACATAGTCACATGGCCATCCCTACTGCAAGGATGACTGGGAAATGTAGTCTTTATTTTAGGCAGGCATGTGTCCAGCTGGCCAGGGGTTCTATTACTTTGCAGAGAGAATAGCTATTGAATTATTTAACTTCCTTACACAGACCGTCAGGCCATGAAGAGGAGAACTTGTCTTTGACTTTGTCTCTGAGCTTCTGTTACTTTTTTATGGCAATTTGCATACTGTTGTTCACCTCATAAAGTTCTTAGGAATTCACAAACAGATGATGGATGTCCACAGGCATAGCCAACTGTGTGGCACTTAATGTCAGTTCAGTGATTGTTGGCTTCATCCATTCCTCCCCTAGATGTCTATTCCCCTCCTTCCATCGTTTCTAAATGTCCCCTCCCCTGACCACCCTGCCATTTAAAAGGTAACCCCCCACACCCTCCCCCCCTCCACCATCACTCTCTATCCCTGGCATGTCTTCATTTATTTTTTAATTTGTTTTGTTTATGATCTGTCTTCCTCAGCCCATAAGCAAGAACATGAGCTCCATGAGGACAGTGATTTTTGTCTGTACCGCTCACAGCTGTGTCCCCAGCACCCAGGACGGGCCCTGACACAGAGTAGGTACTCAGTAAAAATACACAGAATGAATGAATGAATGAATGAACGAACAGATAGATATTCCTTGAGTGTCATCCACATGCTAGGCACTGTGCTAGGTGTGAGAGGCAGAGCAGAGAATGAGATATCTTCCAGCTCTCACGTCCCCGTGGCATCGAGCCCAAAGCCGAACACCCGGAGATAAATACCTATTACCTTGGATGGGATCTCGGTGCCAGCAGGAGTCCAGGCGTTTTAATTTTGTTTTGACAAAGAGGCTGATGGGAGAGGCTGGCTGGCTCCTCTGCCTCGCATCTGCTCGCGGTCCCCGGCGCCCTGGCCTGACCTTCCCTGCTCTCAGCCGGCGGAGCTCAGGACAGTAAAGCGTAATTGGCCTGCCCTACTTTTTAAGAGAACCCAGATTGAAGGATTGGGTTTTTTTTTGGTGGACTGACCTGTTTAAGAGCCTTAAGAGGGAGCTGGGAGTTTCAATTTTCCACTGCCAAAGCTGGGCCATTTTTAGCTCGGCTTTGATGAAACAGCCGGAACCAGGTTCGGCCCAGGGTCACCCATCAGTGGACCTGGTTGGGAAAGGCCTCCTGTGGGGCCCAGGCCCAGCTGCAGGCTGTGGGGAGTGTTAGGACTTTACTCCAGCCGGGTGATTGATTGGTCCTTCCCTCACTCGGCCCCGGGGCCATCCCAAAAGAGGGAGTGAGCTCTGGGCCACTCTCCATGGTCCTTCCTCTTGGTGGGCTGCTGGAGCCAGCCAGCCCTGGGCTCCCCGCCCCAGCTCTGCACACATCAGCTGCAGGGCCTCAGACAGATGGCTGGGCCTCTCTGGGCCTCAGTTTCCTAATCTGGTCAACGAGGTTCGTCACTTTGATCTCGCTGGGTGGCGGCAGTGTCGGTGGCACTAGGTGATAGAATGCCAGCTCAGACTTTGAGGCCATGTCCCCCGATTCTCTCCCCGCACAAAGCTGGGCTGACGGACAGCACACCTGAGGGCCGGGCTGGCTCCGGCAGAGGAGGCTTCTTAGAATTGGAACACTCCGGCCCGCCGCCACTGGCTCTTCTAAAGGTCAAGAGCCATCCATCTCTTCCAGCCTGTTTCCTGATCCCTTTGTCAAACTGTGATGGAAGGGCTTGGCCCCAGGCTGGTCTGGTCTCCCACGAGAGGCACCCAGGTGGTGGATTCGCGATGGTGCTGGCGCTTGTGTCAGGGAACAGGTGGTCGCTGCGGTGGAAGAGATCTGCTCTTGGGCACCGGCGGCACAGCCAGGCTGGGCACCCAGGGCCTCATGGCACTTCAGCTGTCAGGAGGCCCAGGGTAGAGGTCATGGCCAACCTCAGAGCACCCGCTCCTCCTGCTTCCCCTTTACCACCCCTCTTCTTACTCTGCGGGACTTGGTTTCCATCCTGCCCCTGACTGGCCACCTTGCAGAAGCCCGGGCCACTCCCACCTCCAAAGGCAATGAGCCGGGGGGTTCAGGGCATCAACTGTGGGGCCGGCTGCCTGAGTGCAAACCCCAGCTCTGGCATCCTCTGGCTGAGGGACTGTCGAGTTCTAAACCACATCCCGTGCCTCAGTTTCCTCACCTGTGAAATTGGGGTGATGGCGGGAATACCTACCTCATGGGATTGTTGTATGTAAAGACTGAGTTTAAAGAAGGGGACACTGAGGCTCACATACTAAATAGGTCACTCAACCATAGCCCTAGCTGAGAGCGTCTGACACACAGGAAGCTGTTTATTATTACTAACTAGTGGCCTGGTGCACAGACTCGTGCACATTGAAAGGAAACGAATTAGGAGAAACATTTTAATGTCGCTATTCGCCCTTTCTCTATCATAGAAGTGTCAACCAAATTCACGATCGACAATGACAGATTAAAACACATGCATGCGATTGGCGCCAGCGAGAGCTTTGTATGTACTGCACATGTGTGAGGCACTGCTTATTTTTAAATTGCCAGTGTATGTCATAGGTACAGGCCAGTCGGCCAATCGGATGGTTGTACGGACGGATGGTTGGTCACGTAGCCTTTTACACATATAGATTATCGTTATCATTATTTCTGATGGCTTTGTGGGATTTGAAAGAGATCTGTGTTCATGGTGACTCACCCATGGTCTTGCACGGAGTAGGTGCTCAGGAAACCACTGACATGAAGAGGGGAAGGAGGCACACACTGTCCCCTAGAATCCCTTGGCCCAGGGGCCTGACGCTGGCCTCGCACAAGATCAGTGACAGCGGTGGTAGGAGGTACAGGAACCCTGGGACAGCCACCTGCCATGCCTCCCCTCTCCTGCTGGAGGCAGGCTTGGCTCCAAGGGGTTGGGGGTCTTCGTGATGCCAACTCCCAACTCACTGTCCTGTAGAGAGGCAAAGGCAGAGAGATTCCCGTTAAAGAGCAAAGCAACCACGAGGAACAGAAAGGGGGCAGCGGGCAAAGCCACGTGCCCTCAGTGTTGCGGCCTCGCTTCTGGTTGGCTCCCTGCCACGCGTCCTGGACTGAGTTTCCCTAGCCGCTGCCTGGTGTCTAGTCCCCCACCACCCATTCTGTCCCGGGCCACAGGCCCTCATCCCTCCCTGTGCTTGCTGGGCCTGGGGTGGTGTGAGGTAGAGGCAGCATCCTCAACCCCTGGTCCCTCCCACCCATTCCCGCCTCCCAACCAGACCCTGAGTTGAGGAGACTGACCATGAGGGGCTAAATGGATCAGTCAGGATGTGGAAGAGAAAGTGGTTTCCATGGCAGCGGTAAAGGACTGGAGAAGAGAGGCCTGGGGAGGACCGGGAGGGAGAGAAGAGAGGAAGGGGTCAGAATGGGAGGGGCAGGGAAGGGGGAGGCAGGGAGCCAGAGAGAAGGGGAGTGGGGTCAACAGAGAGAGACGGAGGATGGGACAGGAGTGGGATTCAGGCCTGAAGCTCAGGGTGGGAAAAGTGGGTGGCACAGTGATGGGGCATCCAGGAGGCCAGAGCGGTAGGGGCCAGGGACCCTAAATCTGTCACCTCCAGGGTCTGGGTGCTAACTGCCTGGGCTGGGTGGTAGAGGGCCTCCAGGTGAGGCTGTGTTTTCTCTGGGAAGTCAAGTCTGGGGGACAGAAATCTGACTTCTGAGAGGTGTTTTCTCACGTTGGAAACAGGTTGCCGCACTTGCCCCCAGGGCAAGCATGACTGCCACCTGTGAGGCAGCCCTCTGGTGGGAGTGAGGGGGCCTCCACCTTGACCTCCCTGGAGCCTCAGAAAGCCCAGGTCCAGAGCCACAGGCAACCCGCCTGAGCCCCAGTCCTCAGCGGCTGGGCTGGGCTGGATGAGCGCCCACACCTCCCAGTTCATCGGGAGGTCCCCTGGGCGTGAAGTGCTAGAATGCAGGAGAGCGGAGCTGGGTGGGGGTGGGGGAGAGTGGGCATGAGAGAGGCAAGCCCTGTCCTTTGGAAAAGTGAGAGAGGACAGAATGGGGCTCACCTGTGTCCTCCTCACCCTCCCCTGTCCCCGTAAGGAGGGCCGGCCAGAGACTGCAGCTGTGGGCCCGATGATCATGCCTACACTCAGGGGTGGCACTGCCAATCCCGAGTCTGGGTGGGCCGGGGCCTGGGATGGGTCAAGGCTCCCTGGGCAGGGGGAGGGAAGGCTGAAGGGAGGGGAGCTAGGGCAGGGGCAGGAAGGGTCTGGCCATGTTCTGTAATTTCCCCCCGCTTTGCCACGGTCTTCCTTATCCCTCCCTCGCAGCCCTGGATTTGATTGGAGGCCACCGGTGTTTCTCATCCACTGAGCGGTTTCATGATGGGAAGCGTTTTCTGGTTGAAAGGGGGATAAAAATCACGCTAATGGCTTCTTAAAGGCCCCTGAGAAAGGGCTCCGAGCAGTTTCCAGGAAAAACGGTGAAACCACAGAGGGAGGGAGGCACTAAAACTCTTGGTGCTGAGGGAGGGAGGGCTTCTTAAATAAGCATGTTTTCCGGCTGCCCAGGCCCCCCCTGCCCGGACCTCCTCTCCCTCCCTCCTTCCCGGGGCCCCTCCCTCCCGAATGGAGACAGTGTGTTCACCTCTCACTGTGCTGCTCAGAGTTCTCACAGGTTTTTCCCCCACTTATTTATTTACTATGATTTTATTGATTTCAGAGAGGAAGGGAGAGGGTGAAAGAGAGAGAGAGAAACATCCACGATGAGAGTCTCACTGATCAGCAGCCTCCCACACATCCCCACACTGGGGATCGAGCCTGAAACCCGGGCATGTGCCCTGACCAAGAATTGAACCAGGACCTTGTTAAAACTTTTTTTAAAAAAACTTTAAAAATTTGCCGAACCGGTTTGGCTCAGTGGATAGAGCCTCAGCCTGTGGACTCAAGGATTCCGGGTTCGATTCCCGTCAAGGGCACGTACCTTGGTTGCGGGTACATCCCCAGTGGAGGGTGTTGAAGAGGCAGCTGATCGATGTTTCTCTCTCATCGATTTTTCTAACTCTCTCTTCCTCTCTGTAAAAAAATCAAATATATATATATATATATATATATATATATATATATATATACACAAAAATAAAAAAATAAAAAAAAAACTTTAAAAACTTTTTTTAAAATACTGTGGGACGCGGGACAAATTGTTAAAAATCGGGACTGTCCCGCCAAAAGCGGGACGTCTGGTCACCTTATATTAAGGAGAACTGGCCTGCTCTCCATGCACCCTGTGCCCGTAGGACGGTCCTTAGCTCAGGGGGAGTCTCCTTTCTCTGCCAGCATCTCCGCCTGGTACAGTCCCCCTGGCTCCACTCCTCCGGGGAAGCTTCTGGAAGGGCCTGGTTGGGGCGGGGCCCAGTCTGCTCCTGGAGAGGACTGGCCTGGCCACAAGGAGGCAAGGGACTGAGTCCTGGGTCTCGTTCTGTCGCTGCGCCAGTGGGGCTGAACAGGTGGCTTCCTCGAGATTACAATGACGAAGGGTAGCTCAGGTCTAGTTTCAGGTGACTTTAGCCCAGTTCACACCAAGCAGAAGGAGACCGTTTGCCCTTGATCTAAGTCTAGGGCCCCCTGTCTGGGGCGAGCCGGAGCATACACCCGCCTCCGGAGGCCAGGGAAGATGGTGGAGGACAGGTGCAGGGTGGGGCCCAGGGCGCAGGATCAGCATGAGGCGGTGCAGAGGGAGAAGGGGGAAGCGCGGTTTGTGTGCGGCCGGCTCTGCGCCAGCCCCTGGTGGTCCAGAGGCTCCTTCAGAGCTGCAGGATCTATTCTCAGATACTCCCCATTGCACGGCTCTCACCAGGGACACAGCCGGAGTCACCCCAGACTCTAGGACAGCCGTGGGCAAACTATGGCCCACAGGCCAGATCCAGCCCATTCAGCTGTTCTATCCGGCCCGGGGAGCCGAAAGAGTGGAGGGCTCTCTTGCTCTCCCCTCCGCTCCTTCACCAGCAGCCCAAGAGGAGAGTGCCAGCATGGTCAGGTTGCTTTTGTTCCGGCCTTCCGGTCCAGTTTAAGAACCCATTGTGGCCCTCGAGTCAAAAAGTTTGCCCATCCCCGCTCTAGGAGAAGCCAGTGGGAGGGGACCGCCCAGTGGGGAAGAGGGAGGTCAAGCAGGTGGTGAGACCCATGGGGAAGGGAGAAGGGCTGAGGCCTGAGGCTTAGAGCGGGCCACCTGGGAGCTGGTTAGGAACCTTTGGCCCCACTCAGCCCTGCCAGCGTCTGCCTTTGAACCAGATCCCCCAAGGATTTCCTATCAATGGGTCAGAGAACGGGTACTCTGGTTTGAGCCACGCTTCGCTCCCCCAGTTGCCTCAGATTCAAGTCTGAGCCACGCTTTGCTCCCCCGTCCCCTCCAGGGGCCTCCTACAGAGGAACCCATCCGGAGACAAGTCTGGGTCTAGAACGAGGACCTTTCTCGCCTGTCCCCGCCTGCTTTCCCGGACCTGCCAGTGGCCACCACGGCCACCCCAGGACCTGGCCCATTCCTGGGGGGTCCGTGCAGCTGCTCAGGGGTTGCGAAGGGAAAGCAGGACGCAGAGAGGGCAGCTGGGGTGGCCGAGCAGGTGCGCCCCTGGGCCAGAGGGCAGAACACGCGGCTCCCAGCCAAACTCTGGGAACTCTATGGGTGAGAGGGGGAGGGGCAGGAACCTCAACACCCCCCTCCCCCACCTTTATCCAGAGAGCAAGGATCCTATTTCAAGAGTCTCAGCAAGCAAACATCCCAACAGTACCTGACCTTACAGCCACGTTTATGAGCTTTGCCCTGTGGCACGCTGTACGTGTGGCCCCAGCATCCAGGGGCGTGACCCTGAACTTGGAGCGTGAGCAGGTGTCCAAGGGAGGGAGCCACAAGGGCCAGGCCTCGGGGGGGATGTGCAGACAATCGGGGAAGCCTGGCGAACAGAAAAACTTCATTATTTCCCACTTGAGAGCTCTCCAGCGGGGATGAGGGGGAGCAGTGAGGAGCAGGCGCTGAGCTAATAAGATTGCAGGGGGTGTGTTTAACCTACTTGCAAGAATGAACTATTTCCCGGCCCCTGAGAAGCTCCGTTTCCATGCAAACAATGGTTATACAAATGAAAAGGCTCTCTAGTCTCTTCATTAAAGCAGTGCCTCAAAGGACCCATCGCTACCTGAATCTCCTCCATTAGCCCAGAATGAGATGCTATGTATATAAATGGAGATGTCTGAATCACAGACTGCCTTCCAAAGAGGGTGGATTAGAAAAGTTTGGTCCTGACAAGCCTTCTGATTCCACGGCTTTATTTCACTAGAGATGTGAGGCCACACACCCTTCCCTTCCTCGCCTGGCCCCTTCCACCCTCCCCCTTCCCTGCTCTCTCTTCTTCCTCCCTCCCTCCCTTACTCCCTCCCTCCCTTACTCCCTTTCAGGTCAGGGCCAGATCTGGGAAGGTCTTGAAATCAGGCTGAGTGTAGGCTTAGCTCTCCAGCGCTCGGACATCTCCAGAAGGGAAAGTTTTCAGCTGGAAAAGGGCGGGCAGGACTCCACGCTGGCGGCAGGGTGGAGAGAGGACAGAGGGAGAGTCCTGGACAAGGCGAGGTGGCAAAGTGCAAAAACAGTGGGAACTGCAGGCGGAGCAAGGGCAGTGGAGTGGAGGGAAGGCGATGTCCACGTGTCTCTTGTCCCACAGCCCGCCCCCCTCCTCCGAGAGAGAGGATGGGAGGGAAGAGGGTCTAAGTCCCTGCCCTCGGCTGTCACGTACGTGCACGCTGCTCTCGAAGCAGCGGTTTTCAGCGGGTGTGCCGCGAGAATGTTTAAAACCTGCGGAGTCTGACTATTCAGTCAGGGGCACTGACCCCTTTTCTCTTAGACTGTCAAATTAAAAATAATGACAACAGCCATCGGTGTGAATGGGTCCAAATTACACCGATTTCTTTTGTCAGGTCGACAAAAAAAATTTATATATATATATATATATATATATATATATATATATATATGTGTGTGTGTGTGTGTGTGCCGCAGAATTTTAGTAATTGGCTTATGTGTGCCATGAGATTTAAAAAAAAAAAAAAAAGGTTGTTATTTGGGGTTAAAACTCACTGCAAAATGGGTGGTGGGGGTGGGGGGTGGGGGCAGCACTTGACTGAGAAGGAAGTGGGTGGGTGGGAGGCCCGAGCCCTGTGTGTGAGAGACAAAAACTCATAAAAGGCTGCCCGCACCCACTCCTTCCAGCAGCAGTTGGACAGCGGCTTATAAAGTTAAACCCACGCCCGGCCTCCCACTCTTCGTTATTCACCGAGGACAAAGAGCGCGTGTGTCCACGCCAGGACTGTCCCCACAGGCTCAGCACTGCTGTTTGTCACCCCCCTCCCCCCCACCCCACACACACACACAGCGGGGGCAGCCCACGCCTCCACCTGCAGGGCCCCAGGGAGGCAGGCATGGGTGGGTGCACACACGAGATGCTACTCAGCCAGGAGAGGGCCCAGCCATGGATCGTGGCAACGGCATGAACGAATCTCCCAGTAATGGTGATAAGTGAATGAGACCAAACCAAAGCATACCCATGCTATGAGTCATTGATAGGAAATCCTAGGACATGTGATGTGCAGGAGGTAGGGGGTGGGAGGGATTATAAAAAGACAGGGAAACTCTGGGGAGGTGATATGCTCATGATCTTGACTGTGGCAGTAGTTTCAATGGTGTACACATACGTGGAAACTCTACATGTGTGTACACTTTATGCACAGTTTGTTATCAATGATACCTCAAGAAAGCAATAAAGCACCTTTTTTTTCAAAGGCAAGGATGCCAGGAGATGGATAGTGTAAGGGCAACCCAACCTGACACACTGCATCCCCATAAGACGGGCAGGATGAGAGTGGCGTTTCTTATGGCCTTGAATCTGAGGCCACTGAATTCATGTCCAGCCAACGTCCTCTTACTGTTTAAAAGTAGTGCCCTGTCTTCTTCGCTGCTGTATGTTCAACACCCCAACAGCACCTGATACATAGTAGGGACTGAATCATTTGTTTTGAATTTTTAAACCATTAACAGTGTTAGGAGATGGAACTGACAATGCCTGCAGCACACCAGGCTCCGTTCTAAGTGCATGTACGTGTGTTCCTCACATCAGACTTCAGTTCCCAGCAAAGTTACCAGCTGGCCGTTGATTCCCCAACAGCACAAGACCAGTAACTCACAGATCCACCCCTGTGTCCTCTCAGCTTCCCCCTACTCACCCACCCTGCACCCAAGCCCTCAATCTGGATCCACAAGAATTGAGGAAAGACAATTCTGTGGAAAGACAGAGCTGGGAAAGGAACGCTGAGCTGAGGCTGTTAAGTCGCGTGGGTTTGGAGAATGTGAGCATGACTTGCTCAGCCAACCCCAGTCATCAGAACAAAGGGGCCCCCTGGATGGATGCAGAGGAAGGGAATTTCCTATATAATAAAAGGCTAATATGCAAATCAACCGAACTGCAGAACGACCAGTCGCTATGACGCACACTGACCACCAGGGGGCAGATGCTCAATGCAGGAGCTTCTCCCTGGTGGTCAGTGCGCTCCCACAGGCGGAGAACCACTCAGTCAGAAGCCAGGCTCATAGCTGGCAAGGGCAGCATTGGTGGCAGGAGCCTCTCCCAAATCCCCAGCAGTGGGACATCCCTCAAGGGCTCCCAGACTGCGAGAGGGTGCAGGCTGGACTGAGGGACCCCCAAGTGCACAGATTTCATGCACCGGGCCTCTAGTGGGAACATAAAGCCCGTCCTGTTTCTCCCACCGGAAGGAAGCAGATGGCTCTCCTTACCTGGAGGGGCAGTGAGGCTCAGGATAGAAATGCGCTCAAGAGCAGTGGAGGCCAACTCTGGAACCAGGGCGCTCAAATGAATGACTGGTACAGGAGGGCGGCAGGTACAGGAGGGCGGCAGGTACAGGAGGGTGGCAGGTACGGGAGGGTGGAAGGTATAGGAGGGTGGCAGGCACAGGAGGGTAGCAGGTTCATACAGGAAGGTGGCAGGTACATACAGGAGGGTGTCTGGTTCATACAAGAGGGTGGCAGTTCATACAGGAGGGTGGCAGGTTCATACAGGGCGGTGGCAGGTTCATACAGGAAGGTGGCAGGTTCATACAGGAGGGTGGCAGGTACAGGGGGGTGGCAGGAGCAGCGTGGGAGAGGGGCTTTGAAGACAGCGTGTGGGTCTAGCCTCCACTGGGCTTGGTTTTAAGTAATGGCACCACCTACTCACTCTGTGGCCTGTCATGTTACCTCTGTTCTGGGTGCCTCAGTTTCCTCAACTATACAATACACATAATAATATTATCATCACTACAGAAGGCCTATTAGAGCATGACTTACGTACCATGTCAGATAATAGGGTTGTGTCAAGGATCCAGTGAGATAGGGTAAAATGCTTACTACACAAAGCCTCTCATTATAAATATCAGCATTCCCCCAAAAGCTGTTACCGTTTATCAGATGGAGAAACCAAAGGACGTCATCCAACCACACAGCTAGTTGGCCCAGGGCCCAGGGTGCCTAACAGCCTAACCAGGCTAGGCTGCTCCCTCTGCCCTCATTCACGCAGTGGGGGGCTGAACACCTACCAAGCTCACAGACAAGAGGCTCGTATGTATCCCTAGGAGGAGAGACAGATGGGTTCACAAGGCAATGAGATGCAGCCCAGGGAGGTGGAGAGGAACTCTGTTTGCACAGGGGTGGGCTGTCAGGTCAGGGCAGCCTGCGTGATGGCATCTGAATGTAGAGCTAACAGACCCCTTATGTGATTCTCTAGCCCATTGACTCTCATGCCACACCAGCCCTGAGCTAAGTCCTTGAATCATTCCATAGAATCTTCTCAACTGTCGGATGGGGTGGGGTCACAGATAGGCTTTGAACGGTGGCTAGAGGCGTGCCATGTAGACAGCAAGGAAAAGTGGTCCAAGCCAAGATTACAGCCTGGGCAAAGGCACGGAGGCAGGAATCAAATCCTCAGTCGCTAGACATCCACCTCCACCGAGGCTCAGCACGGGCCGTGGCACCCATAGGCATACATGCTTGTGCCGAAGGCGGGCAGCTCACAGCCCTGACCCCGGGCCTGGAAGAAGCCCCCCTGACCAGCCCTTGCACGGCCTCAGCTGAGTCACGGGCCACGAAGAGAGCCAGTGGGATCCCCGCTATCTCTGAGCCCAGCTTTTCAAAACCACAATTACTCGCCCTTCAGAGCCGCTGTCAGTGTTGGTAAACTCCAGCCACTAACCTGCATTACACTGATCTCGCCAGAAACCTCTGCCGTTATTAATAGTTTATTGATCGCAGCCCATCGCTGATGAGAGTAGGCCTCCTCCCCAGCCCCCTCGGGGCCCTGCTATCTGCGAAGGCCTTCTATTCCGCATGCAGATCAATGCCACTCAAGTCCGGGGAAAAGGGGTCTCTGGGCCGCTTAATCCACTTTGGAAGGATAACGCTGAAGGCACAAGCTCAGATCAGGCACCGAGGCGGATGGGTCCAAATCAAAGCTGTGGCTTGGCGGCGGCTGGATCTGGAGATAAGAACTAGAACCTTCCTGGGGTGGGGAGGGGCTGGCCCTCTTTTCAACACTGGGTGTTGGGGGGGGGGGGTAGGGTTCTCCATGCTCACACTACAGCCACCACCCATCCATGTAACAAATACTGATCGAGGACCTACCGTGATGGCGAGCACTGTGCAGGGCCCAGATGCACTGGTAAACCAGACGGATGCAGACCCTGCTTTCGTGGAGCTTACTGAGCGTGGCCAGGAGGGGAGGACATTCGAGAATCATAACACATCCCGTTAAGTTACAATTTAGACAGATGCCACTAAGGAGAAGGATGAGGACGCCTGCTGTATCGGTTAGCTATGGCTGCATAACAAGCAGTCCCAAACTTGGATATAGTTTAAAACGACAACCATGATGTATTATGGCATTCCTGAATGTGGCCTTGACTGGAAGGGCTGGGCCAATGAGGCCTGTCTCCACGTGGCCCTCATCTTCCTTCAGAGGCTTGTTCTCATGGGAAGAGAAAGGAGGAAAGTGTGTGTGGGGGGGGGGGGGGGCAGGGGGCGGGGTGATCTTGTGAGATTTAGGCTTAAATTTTGTATATCATCATTTCCACCACATACTATTGGTCAAAACAAGTCGCAGGGCCAATCAGGGGAAAGAGACTCCACCCCTAGACAGGGGGACTGCAACAGCACGTGGCAAGAGGCAGGGATAAGGGAGGCTCGCCACCCTGGCCATCAATGCCATCCGTCTGCCCGCCTTCCCCGTCCAGGAGGTCACTAACAGCTGGCTGCTGCTTTGTAACTTGAAGGCTGTGCCCGGGGAAGAAAACGCCATCTTCTCGGGAAAGGAGAGTGTTGTCAGCAAACATGCCGCATCCAAAAGGGAACGTGGCTCCAGGCACCTGTGGGCGTCACCTCGGAGGGACCCTGCTGGGATTCTGGGGCAGAAAAGGGAAAAGCTGGTGGCACCCGGGGAAAGTCTGGAGCTGAGTGGGCAGGGACATGCCCACATGGGTCTCCTGCTCTGACGGTGGCACCGTGGCCGTGTAAGGGGCCAACGGCGGGGAGATGGACCAGGGCGTGGGGAGCTCTCTAGTTTCTGTGCAGCTTTTCTGTAACCCTACAATAATTCCGAATAAAACGTGTACGTGTTAGAAAAGGAACTTGGTGCCCAGAAGTGATGGGAAGAACACCCCTGCAGCTGACGAAGGGGAGGGAGGCAGAGGTGTGGCTGGAGACCGAGTGTGCGGGGCCCCGTCTTGGCCAAGGTCAGGATGAGGGTCTTTATCCTGGAGCAGAGAGAAGCCTTTGATGGGGGTTGGGTAGGGCAGCGCCATGAATGTCATTTGCATCTGAGACACGACACGCTGGGTGCTGTCTGGAGAAGTGGTCAGGAGGGCCATGGGCAGGGGCAGAAAGCGGGTATCTGCCCACCCCCAAGCAGCGGCGTGCAGGCCAGGTGGGGATTGGGGGTGGGGAATGGATAGCTCAGGATTTGTTTAGGAGGCGGAACCTCAGAGTGTGATCCCAGACTGTACCTGGGGAGAGAGAAAAGGGAGAGATGAAGGATGGAGCCCGGGGTCAGACTCGGACCCTGTGTGGGGCTAGGGGAACCGGGAGAGCGACCATTGGAGGGCGGGAGAGCATCTGTGTGAGGTGCCGCCTTCCTCAGACAGCACCCACCCCACCCCCCGGTGTCCCCTGAGCTGTCTTCTCTACCATCTGCGTCGTGTCACCCATACGTGTCACTCAAACACATTGCTTATGTTTCTGTTGCCTGAGCGTGTCATCGGTGTAGCGATTGCCTAAACATGTCACCTGTGTCGCTAGCACATAAACACATCTGCACAGATCACCCATGTGACGGCTACCTGAACAGCCCCACTGGCTTGTCAACCACGTCATTACCATCCGATTACACCGCCTGGGTGGCTTCCAGCCACACGGGGCCCCCGAGCCGGGTTCTTTGCAGGCACTGGAGCATGTCCCCTGCACACCTGCACCCCCCACACACACACACACACTCACACAGGCACTTGGGCAGGCAGCCTCCATCCCTGACACCTAGGAGTGTCGCCTCAACATGTCACCTGAGGTGACTGTCACTGTCCACAGTGCCCCGTGGGGAGGCCGTTTTCTATTTTATTTTTTCAGTCTAGCTGAGTTGCCAACAAAGAAAACACTTCCAGGAGGGGAGAGAGCTCCCTGCTGTTTCTGAGAGCCCCAAAGGGAGGGTGCGGGGGAGAGGGAGGCAGCTTCTCCCCCCCCCCCCAAAGTTTCCCTGATGAAAAGCTCCCCGTGCTTTAAGTCTTTCATGACAGTCGGTGGACCAGATGTCAACCTCTGTATATTCTATGTAAATGAAGGTGTTTGCTTATGCTAATGAGGGCTGGCTGGTGGGAGGAAGGGGAGCTGCAGAGGGGCTGGATCGCTCAGGGAGACGGCAGCCATGGAAATCCAGGCTGGGGCCCAGGTGTGGGGTGGCGAGGGGGAGGGAGGGGAGAGACAGTGAATCACAGGAAATGCAGCTGGAAGAGGAAAATGTGGGGGTACAGAAGAAATAAGAGGAGGAAGGCGTAAATCTGAGGTTAGATTGCTCAGCAGAAGCAGATGGGCGAGAGAGAGGCTTCGCGGGAACCAAGGAAAATGTGTCCGAGATGGGTGGGAGCGAAGAACAGGACCAAGGAGCCTCCCTTCTCAGGGTGGCAGGGCTGGGACGGACACCCCTCACCCCCCCCCCAACCCCCGGCTCTCCCCAGAGGGTGTCTCCCTCAGGACTGTTGGGCCAGTTTGGTGGGAAGGGCCCGCTCTCCGCTCTGCATTTACTAGGTGTTTGTACCTATGAGCTTCTTCCCCCACTTTCCTGCTGAAACATGAGAACCTCTGCTGGGGTCCCTCATTAGGGCACCATAATTGTTGGGGCTCTTTCCCCAGCCTTACAAAGGGTTCAGCATTTTAGAGAAAGGGGCTGCGTGTAGGTGATTAAGAAGGAGTCCAAATAAAGATATTTTTGAAAGGCATTGGGGGTCGGAGGAGCTTCAGCTAAAGGGAACTGAAGACTCCCTCGACCAAGGACAGCACTTTTATTCTCACGATTTATCCTAAGGCAAGGTAGAAATATACACTTCAAAGGGTAAGGTATCAAAGGGTACAGAGCATTGTCAGATTGGGGAACAGCCTGCAGCTGTTCAGGTGTTTGGCCAACAGGAGGCAATAAAATGCCCCGAGCTGTCTGGCAGCAAGCTCTTTTCCTATTCAGGTTTGGGGGAAGTGCCATTTAGCTGTTTCCAAACAGGTAAAGGACATATGTGGCTCACCCTTGTCGAGAGCCTCCCAAGTCCCATCAACCTTTAGATGGAACTCTTGTAATTATTACATGCTGGAATTGGTTCTAGGCAAACCTCTAAGAGCCAATCACGTGTCCCCACTGCTAAGCTGTGGCCAGAATAGACTCCCTGTTGGCTGCGTGGCTGGACCCAGATAAGGCTGGAATTGGCTGCAGGACATGCAGATGTCCTGATGCAGCCCTCACGTGGCCTCTGACTGCAGGTCAGGCTCTTAGGATAAAGGGAAGGGAGGGGACAGGGCCTCTCCACTCAATGCCACTTTCGTGCCCACAGAGGTCTGGCCGGGACTGCATCTAGTTTAATCCTCACTGAGGTCCTGGGGAGAAGCAGCCCCATACTTTAAATAAGAGAACAGAGGCTCAGAGGCTTAGCCCAAGAGCGCAGGACGCACACAGGGTCACAGGGGCAGGAATTGAACTTGGCTCTCTGGACCCTGTCAGGGGTCGCCCATGCAGGAGTGGGGAAAGAGCCGCCCTGTCAGCATTTTCCATAGGGAGAGAGAACCACACAGCAACCCATTCTCAGCATGGTCTGACCAGCACACCCTGAGGAAGGATCTAGAACAGTGATCATCAGACTACATGCTGTAGGTCAAATCCAGCTGTTGTGTTTTTTTTGTGTGTTTTTTAACAGCCTGTGAACTAGAATGTATTTTACTTTCTGGTTTTTTTTTTTTTCATTGATGGGAAATAGTAAAAACGAAAGATTTCAGGGGACAAGAAAATATTTGAAACTCAAATGGCAATGGGAATAAATAAAGTTTTATTGGAACACAGCTGCACTGATTTGCCCAGGCCCTGTCTGTAGCTGCTTTTACTCTAAGAGACCCACAAGTTGAGAACCGCTAGCAGGGTCGCCTAAGACTATCAGAAAACACAGATATTTATATTACGAACAAAATTATAGTTAGGAAGTAGCAACAAAAATAATTTTATGGTTGGGGTCACCACAACATGAGGAACTGTATTAAAGGGTCACAGCATTAGAAAATGTTAACAAACAAACAAACAAAAAACCATTGAAACCTGTAAAGAATTTTAGTGAGTTTATTTGAGCCAAACTGTCGACATATGCCGGGAAGCAGAACCTCAACGGATTGAGATAATGCTCCCAAGAATGGCGGGTTACATTTCTATATTTATACATTGCAATCAAAGGAAAGGGACGTAGGTGAGTTACATGGAATTCATTGGTGATAGATTAGGGAGGTGGGACAGAGCGAAGTGGGGTACTCTAAGGTAATTAACAGTTGACAATTAACTTGATAACAATAACAATGAGGGAATGTCTTGAGGCTATTTGTTGTGCCCTGAGGGGTCCGAGGTAAAAAGGAACTTACAAGTTACCCTGACATCTCACAGATAGGTTATCTTAGAGGCAGGAAGGCAGATGGGCTCAGTAAAGAAGAACCTAGTTGATCTTTGTCAGGTGAAATATCTGGGACATGACTACCCACTATAACCTGTCTGTAGTTAGATATTTAATTTCCAAGCCATCTTTTGTGGTTATTTTAGATCTCCGAGTTTGCAAGACTGCCACACAGGCCTTCCCTGAGCTTGTCAGGTTAACATGTGGCTCTTTTCTTGCACAAAAAGTTAAGAACCACTGCCTCAGACAGAGACTGTAAAAGCAGCAAAGCCCAAACTGTTTACTCTCTGGGCTGGCAGAGGAGTAAGGTTTGAATGGGTCTCTCCTGTCCCATGGGCCACCTCCTCCGAGAGGCCCTCCTGACCACCTGGGGAGAAGCCGCTGTCCTTCTGTGCCCAATAGGCCTACCCTTCCCCATGTGACTGGGAGCCATGACCAGCTGCCCCGCCTCCTCGTCCACGGGGGCGGGGCTCCTTGAAGACCGGAACTTTACTGCGTTCCTTCTCAGATCCCCAGACCTGGGCATAAAGTGACAGTAAGGCAGCGTTCAAATTCCCACCTTAGCTCGTGTTAGCCACTTTGTCCCCTTTAGAGCCTCAGTTTCCACGTTTACAAAATGGGAATGACGATCCGTTCATGCAGGGCGGCCACGGAGGGAGGCGCTGGGTCGCAGTTCTGAGCCTGCACCACACACCGGGTGCCTCCGGGCCCCTTGGGGTGGGCACCACTGACACCCAGTTCATGAAGCCAACAGGAGAACAGATTTAATTCGGCTGCACACAGCCTCACCGCTGCCCTCTGGTGCTCTGAGCACGGGCCGCACACAGTCGGCGTCCCATACATGTGGCTCCTCCTCTCAGCCCAGCAGGTGCGGGCTGGATCCAGGAGCGTTTGCTCAGCAAAAGCTGAACCATGGGGCTTGGGGGTGGCGCCTTTCAGCCCCGGATCCCGGGCCCTCACCCCGCTGCTCTGCCTCCCCCAGGCTCCCCGAGGTCCGCGTCTCGGACAACGGTCCCTACGAGTGCCACGTGGGCATCTACGACCGCGCCACGAGGGAGAAGGTGGTCCTGGCATCGGGCAACATCTTCCTCAACGTCATGGGTGAGTGCAGGGCCTGGGCCCCGGCATCCCAATGAGGAGCTGTGTGCGTATGTGCACATATATGTGTACATGTGTGTGCATGTGAGTGCCTGGGTGCGTGCGCTCACGTGCATGTGCACCGAGGGGCTGTCCCGGGCACCACCTGCTAAAATGCCTGTTGTGCTGGCACCGGGCCCTCTCCTTCCCCACCCTCCGCCTTGAGGTGTGACCGGTGTGTCCTTGCCACTGAGGACTTCCTCTCTGGACCCACTTCTTCCACCAGCCCAGGTCCTCACCTTGGGCCGGCACCTGGAGGGGCTCTGACACGCCGATGGGCACACGTGAGGAAGTGAGGGAGTAGGCAGCCTCCCACCGGGCAGCGGGCTATCGCAGACTCCGGGTCTCAGTTAGATGGGGCGGGATGCAGGACGAATGGATCCTCATGGACCACGCAGACTCAGGCTCTGTGAGCCAGCGAGGACTCGGGGAGGGAATGGGGGACAGGCACTGTGGGGGCAGCTGCGAGGGCACCGTCCCGAGCTGAAGCCGAGAGCTGCGCTCATAGAAGCACCCGTGGGGAAGCGCAGGGGGTGGCACTCCTCGGGGAGGACAACCCAGGAGCCTCCAGGAGGTCTGAGGCATCTGCCCAGCGGGATGCACACCTGCAGCAGGAAGAATGATTCTGACCCGGCCACATGCCCCTCCCCGGACCTCCCGATCCTTTGCACATTGAGGGACGAAGTAGAAAGCACGCTGGACTGGATGCCGGGGCTCCTGGGTTCTGGGGCTGGCTCTGTGCCTCCATTTCTAATTTGCACAGTGGGGATGCTAATGCTCAGGCCTGTCTCTGGCTGCCTGTGTCCACCCCTCCCCCACCCCCACCCTGGTCTCCCCATTTGCAAACACAAGGGCCTTGCTCCCTGTGGTGGCCGAAGCCCCTTCAGCACGCATGTCCGTGCCAGGGACGTGCTCGGATCCTGCCCCCAGAACTCGAGGGCCATGGTCTCAGCTCCGGGCTCCAGTGTGCCCCCATTTTCTTATCAAATGGCATTTATCAGGGAAACAAAGCTTGCGGGATGCGGCAATCAATGGAAGCATAAAGGCGCCGTGGGGAGCCGTAGCTTCTGGGGAAATTGAAAACCTCCAAAGGCCAGACCTCCAGGAGGACATTGATTCCCACGGAGGCTGCACGTGGAGCGCTCTGGCCTCCAGCAAGGCAGCCCCGCCACCGCCACCACTGGCTGGGAAAGGGAGAGAGGACTGGGGGGAGGGGGTTGGGGAGAGGGGTGCAGCATGAGGAGGTGTCTGTAGGGTACCTCCTGTAATGCAGCGGCCACACCAGCTGCGAGGCAGGCACTGTACTGTGCCCACTGCGCAGACCCGGCCTCAGGGAACGGAGGG
Organism: Vespertilio murinus; assembly: GCA_963924515.1. NCBI lineage: Eukaryota > Metazoa > Chordata > Mammalia > Chiroptera > Vespertilionidae > Vespertilio > Vespertilio murinus. Next base: position 9,363,664 of record OZ004706.1, read on the forward strand.
GCATGGCCAAGGGGGGGGGCTAACTGAAACAATCCACAGAACAGGATGCTCTGAGCTCAGGCCAATTTCCAGCGCCCAGTTAATAGTGTCTCTTACCGTCTCTGCCACTCATAACATGTCAGCCCAAAACAGGCACCATTAGGAGAAAAGTTGTGCCTCCCTCGCCTCCACCTCCATGGCTCCTTTAAATATGTGTCCAGGCAGGTTTCAGACACTAAAAGCTCCTCATTGGTTTGGCCTGTCTGTGGCATTGCATCACACATACACACACACACACACACACACATACACCCTGCCTCCTGGCCAGTGGGGTCTCCTTCGTGCCCCAGGGGATCCTAAGGACCATGGCAGCCAACAGTGGTGCAAGGTGGCCCCGCCCCTGGCTGATTTGGGGGTCAAAGGGAAGCTCCCCAGGCCCGTGGGGAAACGGGGAGCCAGGCGGGCACAGCCCAGGGCCCCCCGTGCATCATCAGCTCCGAGCAGTTCTGCCGCAGAGCCCGGCTTCCCGGGTCCGCCCCCGCTCGCGTGCCGCCGGCAGAGTCTAACACGCCGTTTCCAGAGGCCTCTGGGTAGAGATCAAAATTCGAGAGTGGCTGTAATTTCACGCCTGTAACAGCCCCGCTATGTGGTGGGGAAAGACATTTGGGAGCCCCGTGGGGGACACCGAGGGTTCGTGCCGCACGCCGTCATTAAAATGTTTTTATCCGAGCTGCAGATAAATTGTAAGCCAATTTCAGAGCCGCACGCTGGGCCCCGGGAACGCATTACCCACAGCCACCGGAGCATGGCCAAGGCTCTTCTCGGGGTGCAGGGCATGCGGGGAGCATGTTCAGGGCGCCATGTGACAATCAATGAAACGTGGCGAGGCCCAGGCACCCCCACCCTGTGCCACCAGGAGGCAGAAGCGCGGGGCTTCTCGCCCACTGTCTCCAGGCGGAACGGTCACCACCGAGCGGGCTCTTCCCGCCCACTGCTCACAACAAGGGCCACGTCCCGCCAAACATGGTCTGTGCACCCAGCCCTGGTGCTGACCGCCAACCCGCGGTTAACCATGTGACCCCCACGAAAGCCCTCTGAGGCAGGCATGGTCACCCCCGTTTCACAGAAGAGGGGGCAGAGGCTCTGAAAGTTCTAGGGGCTCCCCCCGCGTGAGGGACTGTCCCACCAGGTCTGCCGAGGTCGGAGCAGCTCCGAATTCCCCAGGGAACCATCCCTACCTCTGGTCACGCCCACGCCAGAAAGCGATGGGCGGTGGGAGGCGGGGTGCAGGGTGGGGAGAGAGGGCACCTCTCCTCGGGAAGCCCGAGGGCCAAAGCTCAGACCGTCGGGTGGGGCTCCTCTTCCATCAGGGCCTGTAGGAGTCTGGGGGACACAGAGCTGCGCCCCAGTCCGCATGGGGTGCCTCTTCTCTCATCCGCTGCCATCCAGGGCTCCTCTCTGCTCTGGCCCTCTGACGGGAGCACCGGCCTTGGCGGCCAGCAGCTCTGAGTCCGCATCCAGGTAGGTTTCCACTTGTGACAAGGACGGGCTGGTATGGAACTTCCTTTCCGGGAAGGACGGCATCAGCCTGCCTTTCCTGTGAAAACACGTCAGAACAGGCCCCTCTGAACGTGGCTACGTCTGCAGAGACCCGGCCTGGTTCCAGGACGGGCACTGGGGTTAGGGCTTCCACCGGTCTTTTCTGGGGGAAATAATTCAGCCAACACCGAGAGCTGGGCCAGGAAGGGGCCGAGCAGGAGGCGCCGCTGTCTGGCTCTGAATGCCACACTCTCTGGTCCCAGCCACGGGGCCACCCTCCACTGAGCATTTACTAGCACGCCAGGCACGGTGCTGAGCGCCTCGTCCGCTAACGCAATGAGCCGGCCCGGCAGCTCCATTAGGCGGGCACACCACCCCCTCTCTGCCAGATGAGGAAGCCCAGAGGTGCTCCCGCCTGCCCGGGCCGCCCCGGCGGTGCTGGTGGCGGAGCGGGGGCAGTGCCTCAACCACAGGTCACCTCTCTGCTCTACCGGAAGTCGCAGAGGGTCGACAGGCTTCAGGAAAACACCCGCTCTCAGGGTTCCTGCCCCTCTTGTGCAGGCTTCCAGGTGCGGCTGGCAGATGGAGGTAGGATTTTGGAACCTGCGGCTGCAAGGGCACCAAAGCACACCATATGCTTTCAGGCCCGGGGCCAGGGGACACGGCGCCCGCCCCGAGAACCGGTTGTTAATGAACTCTGCACAGCTGGGGGTTTTCCAGTGTGTTTTACTGGATTTTTTAATTTTATTATTGATTTCAGAAAGGAAGGAGAGGGATAGAAACATCTACCAGTATTTCCCAAACTTTTGACATATGTGTACCCCTTCTATAATTTTTATAACGCTGAGTAGCCCTCGTCCAAAAAAATGGATGTATTTTAATAACAATCAAAATGTATTTATTTTTTATTTTTTGGTACATACATAAAATGATAATAAATGAAAAATAAAATTATTTATAATAAAATATAAATAAAAGTTATATTATAAATAACATTTATTTGCACACCGGACCATCTCACACCTCACAAGACTGTCTTGACTTGACTCATGAGAACGTAGAATTAGGCACAGCTAAGCATAGTGCAGTGCATATCCCCACCGAACTCCGGTGCAACGTGTACCCCCACCAAACTCTTCCCGTACCCCTGGGGGTACGCGTACCACACTTTGGGAAACACCGAATTAGATATACAACCCAGTGGTTTTTAGCATATTCAGAGTTGTGCAATCACGGTTAGAAGATTTTCACTGCCCCAAAAGAAACCCTGTACCCATCAGCCACTGCCCTCCATCCCATATCCCCTCCCCCCGTTAGGCAAACGCTAACCTCCTCTCTGCCTCTGTGGATTTGCCTGGACATTGCATGTTAATGGGGTTATACAATGTGTGCTCTTTTGTGACTCCCATTGCTCAGTGTCATGTCCTCGAGGTGCGTCCATATCGGCATGGGTCTCAGACTTCGTTCCTGTCTGAGGCTGAGTAACAGTCCATGTGTGTCAGACAACCTTCTGTTTCTCCACTCACCAACCGATGGCCAGAGGGTTGTTTCCATTCTGGGGTTGTTGTGAATAGCTGTGCTCTGAGCATTCATGTTCTAGATTTTTGCGTCAACATATATTTTTAATGTCCTTGCCAAGCAGTATCTTGATTTGCATTTTCCCCTGGTGGCTAATGATGAGGAGCGACTTTTCGTGTGCTTCTTGGCCATTTGGATACCTGCTTTGGAGAAATATCTCCGGATCCTTCGCCCATTTTCGGTTTGGTTATTTGTCTTTTTATCATTAAGTTGCAAAAAAATTTTTTTTATTCCGGATATAAGCGCCTCATCAGTTATATAATTTGCATATATTTCGCCCCATCTCGAGTTAGCATCTCACGTTCTTGATGGTGTCCTTTAAAGGGAAATCGGTTCTGCCGAAACCGGTTTGGCCCAGTGGATAGAGCGTCGGTCTGCGGACTGGAGGGTCCCAGGTTCAATTCCAGTCAAGGGCATGTACATTGGTTGCGGGCACATCCCCATTAGGGGGTGTGCAGGAGGCAGTTGGTCGGTGTTTCTCTCTCGTCAATGTTTCTAGCTCTCTGTCCCTCTTTCTCTCCCTTCCGCTCTGTAAAAAAATCAATAAAATACATTTTTTTAAATTTAAAAAAAAAATAAAGGGAAAGCGGTTTTCACTTTGATGAAGTCCAGGTTACGTATTTCTTCTTTGGCTGCTTGTGCGTTTGCCGGTCTAAGGAGGCTGTACTCCCATTGGCTGCCAGCGGTTTTTGTCGTCGGCGCTCTCGCGTTTAGGCGGGTGGCCTACCTCGAGCTGGCTTCTGGGCGCGGCTGAGAGAGGGGCCCGCTGCCGTGGTCTGCAGGTGGGTGTCCGACTGTCCCAGCACCAGTTCGGGAACAGGCTCTCGGTTCCCTGATGAAATGTCTTGGCATCCTTACTGAGATGCAATGGACTGTGAGTGTTTATTTCCGGACTCTCTGTTCTATTCCCTTGATCGGTGTGTTCACCTTTATGCACTTCTGCTGCTTTCTAAAGCCATCTGGCCTCCTCCGGTCTGGCCCGGGCGCTCCCCTGCCGTGGGCCCGTGGACAAGGAGTCCCCCTGCAGCAGTCCCTCCAGCTCCCCCATTGCAAGAAGCTCACCCTTGGGCTGATGAGCGCTCCCAGCTGGAGACTACAGGCTGTGGGGTGTGTGTGTAGGGGGGGGGGGAGGGCAGGCTGAGCCCACTTTCATGAGGCCAGGCCAAAACCTAGGATTTCCAGAGACCTGGAGCTCTGCTTTCTAGGACCAGATTCTTGACCTCGAGTCTCTGGACTCCCAGCCCAGTGCTCCTCTCTAGAGAAAGGAGCACGTTCCCAGAGCTAGTGAAGGTAGGGGTGAGGCCCTCTCTTGACTGAGGAAGCAGAGATGTCTATGGCTCCTCGTGGGATGGGGAGCTCTTCGGGCTGAAGGTAGACCCTGTGCCCTCTAAGGCCTGGCGGTGCTCCCACAGGCCTGAGCGAAGCGGAACAGACACAACTCTGAGTCTCTGAAAGGGGCCAGGGGGTAAGGGGGCTTCCATTTGCAGGCCGCCCTTCCAAGGAGCCTGCCTGTCAGACACACAGGACAGCTTGGGGGGTGCGGGTCTCCCAGGGAGAAGCAGCGGTGGCAGGTTCACGTGGCCACCCACTGGGCAGGCTGGGCCCCTGGAGGGAGGCGGCTGGAATGAGAATGCTGGGGGTCTGCAGGCAGGGTCGCTGGGAGGCAGGATTGAGAGCCACCACCAGCCGCCTGCAGAGCCCAGGCCGCCTGCTGGGTGGGAAATGATCAGCTCCCTCCCCCGGCTGGGAGCCTGAGCACTGGCGCCTCCTGCTGGGCTCCAACTAATTACAGGAACTGGCCCCAGGCAACTGGAGTGGCCACAGGCTCCAGAGAGCCTGTCAGGAGGAGGAATGGGCGGGTTAGGACCCAGGAGCCCAGGGCACTGAGGGGCAGAGGGTGCAAGCGCCACCTCCCATCCCAGGAGCCCCTGGGTCCTGGGGACCAGGCCCCCTTCCCCACCCCCATCCCCACCCCAGCAACAGGCTGGGCCGGCCCTACCTCGAGCCCCCTTCCCTCCCCGTCCTCCTTCCCTCCTTCCCACCCACCCTGGGGGCTGGCGGCGGCTGCCCCGGCTCTCCCACCCTGGAAGGTGGGCTGTCGTGGCCACATGAAGAATTGTCCCTCTACCCAGGACGGTTGGCTGGACACAGCACTTCCTTGGAGAGCTGAGGAGTGTGTGTTCAGGGTCTGAACCTTGCATTCGGCCGTGAATTTTAAGCCCCCTCTGCAACGGCTAGTAATAAAAGCGGCAAATGTTTATTGCACATTGACTATCCACCAGGCACAGTTCTATTTTGCACCTGTCAACACGTTTAATTGTCATAACAGCCCTCGGAGGGAGGGCCTGCTGCTACCTTCCCTGTTTACAAGTGTGAAGGCAGGGATGTTAACAAATGCGCCCGAGGGCACAGGTCAGGGTAACAGCCCAGACAGGGGGGCCCCAGGGCCTCTGGACCCGACCATGGCGCCCACTGGCAGGTTGTGTAAGCCCCTCGAGCCTCAGTTTCTCTATTTGCTAAGTGGGGGGAGGGGTTACAGTCAACCCTCCCCTGTTGGGGCACCAGAGGGGAAGGCCTGTGTCCCCAGCTCTCCGTGAGCCCACGAAAAGGGTAGCTGTTCTTCCTTCCTGCCCGTTCTGCCCTGACCTTCACCCTGCCAGGGCCGGCCGGCCTCCGAATGGGTGCCATGCTGTCCAGTGGGAGACCTCTTAGCCAGGCAGACCCCGCTGTCCTCCCACCCTGGCCATCGAGCAGCAGCCCTGAGTCCCACCCCACCCCCTCCACAGTCTTGCAGTTCCTCTTCCACTCTGATCCTCAGTTTCCTCATCTGGAAACTGGGGGGAATGAAGGTCCGTGCTTCCTAGAGCTGTTGTAGAAGAGATGGTGCGGAGAAAGGCGCAGGGAGGGCAGTTAGAAGGAGACAGGAGCCAGCCCGGAACACGCCAGGTGTTTCCAGACAGAAGCCAGAGGACGTGGGGACCAATTGAAAAGACGGGAGCAGATGTGGAGGACATGGCCGGAGCTGGCAGGAGACCATCCCCCGAGAAGGTGCCAATGAAACTGTGATCTCACTCAGCAGAGGTGACTGCTGAATGATGGGACAGTGGGTACTGTCCCAGGGACCTCTGCAGGCCTCCCCTCACCAACCAGGGCTCCTTCAGGGGCAGCTAGCTGGGCAGAAGGGGCATGAGACAGATGGCTGGGCTGGGCTGCCAGAGGGGGGCTGGGGTCCCATGACTGAGGCCGGAGTGGCCAGGGTCTTCCCAATCGGGCATAAGAGCATCTTCAGAGACTGGGCATGGCCATGCTGAGTGCCTGGGCCGGGCCTGGCCAGGGACCTGGGAGCAGACTGCCCTCTCTGCCCGCCTGCCTGCCCACAGGCCCCCAGCGAGCAGAGGTCACCGGCTGGAGCCAGTTCAGAGAGGGGCCAGACAGATGGGTTGGGCGCTCGGAGGGACACTTTGGAGCTTACTGGGTCATCTACCAAGGACAGCCACTTCCCAGCTTCAGCCCCAAAGGCCCGAGCCTGCTAACTGCCTCCTGGACAGCTTCTAGAATCCTCCTCCCCTCCCTCTCTGAACGCGGCCCTGCGAAGTAGGAATGCCCTTGGCCGGTGCCCACTGTGTCCCCAGCAACGGGCCCACGGGTCCTCTCTGTGCTGCCTCACCAGCAGTGGGCAAACTCCAGACGGCTCCGCGAGGCCGGGGAGCAGGCCCGGCACCCCACAGCAGTGGGCGGGCTGGGATTCGAGCCAGAGCCCTCGTTTCTCCCACGGCGTGAGGCCGCCAGGAAGAGGGAGGGACACAGCCCTCTCCAAGTGGGGGGCAATGGGGCAGCCAGATGGACCGTAACCAGGGACAAGGCTCCCCTCAACAGCTGGGAATATGTGGGCGGCACCACCAGCTGCTCCTCCCTGCATGCTCGGCATGATCAGTAGGCCCATTTTACAGAACAGAAAGCTGAGTCTGTTAAGAAAGAGGTCTGGAGTATTGAACCTGAATGTTCTCTGGTTTCCACTCTCCCTCTGTGGGAACCTGAGGCCCTGAGTTGGGGGTGCAGATAAGACTTCCATAGCCCGTGTGCACGTGGGTGTGATTTGGAATTTCTCTGACTCAAGACTGTGGCTGGAGGGAGCGGACCAGCCCCTCTCCGAGGAAGACCATCTGATCACACTTACAGGTTCTTGATTCAACCAATGTTTAGAAGCACCTACTGTGTGCCTGCTATGGGGAAAGGACTGAGAGAGATTCCTTTTATTAAGGGACAGCCAGGACACACGATGATAGTGGTGTGTTCTGCAGTCACAGGGTGCCAAACATTGCTCCAAGCATTTTAAACATATCCATTTAACCCTCACTCCTCTAGGAGGTATGTATCTCTGTTTTTACAAGTGAGAAAACTGAGGTCCAGAGAAGTTGAGTCACTTGCCCAGGGTCACACAGCCAGTGAGGGGCAGAGCTGGTTTTTAAACCCAGACTGGCTGTCGAAAGAGCCCCTCCACAGCCTCTCGTGGAACGGCCCGGCGTGCCCTGCTGAGCCGAGCTGTAGAGACTCATCTGCTCCCTGGGATTGTCTAGGCAGGTGTCGGCAGCCCCCAGGGCCCTCACCAGCTCCTGGACCTTCTGTGCCTCACAGACCAGGACTCGCCTCCTGTTCAGGGGGCTGCCTCCCTCCGCCTCCTTCCCACCCCCGCGGGCGCCAGTCTCCTGGCCCCGCCAGAGCAGGCCTGCGGGTGCCTCGTTAAGCCTCGACAAGTGTTAGGTCAGTGCCGCGCTTCATCCTCTCCGCCGCTGGGAGCTGGATTTAGTGTCTCCGGCAGAAGGTGAGCCTCCCCTCCCCAGGACGGGCCCTTAATTGCAAGTGATATGTGGCTGTTGAAACGTCAGTGCCTCGGGGCCCCGCGATTTCAGGAGCAGGCGTGAGGCTGAGGCTACAGGTGTGAACAGAGCTGCGTCAGGAGCCGGGAGCAGGGACAGGGCGACAGTGTGAGGCAATGAGCCGGCCCCTGGAAGTGTCTGCTGCCCGTAGACACTCCAAGGGGGAAGCAAGGAATCCCACTGCCTCATCTGCAAAAGGAGAAACTGAGACCAAGAGCACACTCCGAGTTGGCTTGGCCTGGGAGTCAGCAGTCCTGCCTCTGCTGCCAGCAGTCGTGCACCCCTGGACTCAGTTTCCCCATCTGTGCCTGAGAAGGCAGCACTATGTCACTTCCTATGAATGATAATCTTTTTAAAAATATATATATTATTGATTTTTTACAGAGAGGAAGAGAGAGGGACAAAGTTAGAAACATCGATGAGAGAGAATCATCGATCAGCTGCCTCTTGCACACCCCCTACTGGGGATGTGCCCACAACCAAGGCACATGCCCTTGACCGGAATCGAACCTGGGACCTTTCAGTCCGAAGGCCGACGCTCTATCCACTGAGCCAAACCGGTTTCGGCACGAATGATAATCTTAATAACGAAAAGCTGGTTCTGATCAGGCACTCCTCATGTGTCAGGCATGTACTAACTTCTTGGGGAGCCTTCTCGTGTTTAATTCTCACAACAGCCGGTGGGAGAGTGAACGTGGCTGTGCCCGTTTCACGGAGGAGGACTCTGAGGCTCAGAGAGATGAAGCCACGTGGCCAAGATCACATGGTCAGGGAGTGACTGAATGGGGAGCCTCGACTGCTCTCTCTGGATGCAGAGCCCGGGGATGCGCAGGATGTAGGACGGAGAGGGACACAAGTTTCCAGAGTCCAGGGGAGGAAAACTAGGTGCTGAGTTGATGTTTGCAGGGGTCACTGGGGGGAGGAGGGTGCTTTCTCAGTGAGTGTCCTCTGCATCCTGAGTCTGGATGCGGGGGGGCAGAGAGGGGGTGAGGGGTGGAGAGATTATCACCTCTGGACTTACTGGTGGCCACTCTGGGGAGGGTTCCGTGGTGCTGGCCTGGGGGATTCCTGGTCTTCTCCAGTTCTCAAGTCCACTGCTCTGTGTGGGGAGGGCCGGAGGGTTCAAGGTGAGAGAGGAGGGAGACCTCCTGACCAGCTGTGAGACCACAGGGCTGCTCAGCAGAGGAGGGCCTGGCTCTCCCTGTCGGGGGGCCTCGGGAGTTGGGGTCACTGTTCTGACCGGCCTGGGGAGTCAGCCTGGAGGGTGTGCCTCCCGCTGCCCATGAACCAGTGTCCTTGGCGTGAGGAACTCCTCCCCCAAAAGCCCTTTCTCCACGGCTCCTCCCCTCCACCCTCTCCTCGCCCCTGGAAATTGCGTTATGAGAAGTAAGCGGCAAGAAAGATTTACTTGCCCTCTGAAATCAATCTTAGAATGCTGACAGGACAGGAAACACTCTGGCCGCAGAGCCCTCTGGGAAATCTGCTGCGGAAGGGAGGCTCTGAGCTGGGGGGTGTGGGGGGCAGGGGTTGGGGCTCTGCTGTGAGGTGGGCAGGGGTGTCTCCTGCCATGTGCTTTAGTCCTCACGAGTGCCCCCCCCCATTAGACTCTAGGGGTGAGGCCCCAAAAGCGAGCCACTGCCCAAGCTTTACACCGCCTGTGAACAGAGGGGCCATGACCTTGGGGCCAGATGTCCCAGGCCCTGGGTGGGGAAGGTCAAGGATAAGTCCTACTCTGAGCCCAGAACACCAAGGCCTGGTGTTTAGGGGGGTCACCGTTCTGCTGGAAGGGACAGAAGTTTTCCAGGGTTGAGGGGTGGGGAGGGGAAAGGGTGAGGTCCAGCCTTCAAGCTCTCCGGAGGGCTGGGCAGGGTACGTAGAGCAGCCCTGAACTTGAACTTGAGCAGGGAGTGCTTGAACAGGGTGGCACTGCCACTTGCCAGCTCTTGAAGATGCCTCCCCACTTGCTAGGGCCGCCCAGGGTTCTGCAGGCTTCCAGAAGCTTCTTTCGTCACACGACAAGCACAGCACCTGGTAAAATCACCCATGTGTGTAACATGTCCCTCTGGGACCCATTGAAAACATCCCCCACATAGCCAACCTTGCTGCTACTTAAAACGGATTCATGTCACACCCCGTAGATTTCAGCTCTGCGGAAATGGCACCCATCTGGGCCTGAACACACGTGCTCTGTTACCACATAAATGACAATGGCCAGCGAGGCTAGGTTGAGGCAGCCTCAGGCGGTGGCCCCAGACCCGTGGCCTCTATCCAGCAAACCCCAGGTGCAGGGTACATGCATGTGGGACTGGCAGTCTAGGAGACCAATCAGAAACCTGGGAGCATCGACAAACAGCCAATGAAAGCAGGAGCAGAAAGCTGCCCTGCTGTGAGGGCGGGGCTTTGGGGACTTGAAGTCCTTTGACCCAATCAGTGCAGAGTCTCTGGAGAGCTCTCTGCCTAGCCCCCCTTTAGTGAGGCCTGGAGAATCAGAGAGACCTGCCTTCCCGGAGTCCTCCCCTCCCACCAGCAGTAATTTCCACTACCGTTCACTGAGCACCTCCTGTGGGCCACGTCCTTAGTTCACGTAACTCCAGGGAGGCTTGCTGTCTCTAACATAGGGGTGAGCAGGTGGCACCTTTCCGAGGTCAAGGGAGTGGTTCACACGCTGAACTTGCCTTAGAACCTCCTGGAAGATCCTGTTCAAACCCAGGTGGCTGCCTTACCCCACCCTACCTTACCCCGAGGCCAATCTTCTGGTTCAGCAGGTCTGGAATGGGGCTCGAGAATTTGCATTCCTAATGAGCTGGTCCAGGACCACACTTGATAACCCCCCAGGTCAGAGTCTACAAAATAGCTCTAGCACACCGATCCAGATTCTAGAACACCGATCCAGATTCTCACAGAAGCTGCGGCCTGGTCTCCCCAAAGAGTGAGCATGTGTGTGTGAGTGTGTGTGTGTGTGTGTGTGCGTGCAGGGTTTTATTCAGCAGTAACCTGAGTAGAGTCCCACTCTTACTGACTCCCTGCCTACCACAGAATGCTGCCCCTCCCCACTCCAGCACCCGCCCTGCTCCCCCAGAGCAGTCAGCCAGAGCCTCGGTTGGGTTGTTAATTTTATCTTTCACCGCCGCCAAAGCACAACAGCTGGCAGGGGAGGGGCGAGGCAGGTGAGTGGGTGCTTGCAGCCAGCTCCCCGTGGAGTGGGAGGCAATGGATGGCTCATGCCCGCAGCCACGGGGCTGCCTCGTGACCCGCCCCCTCCACTCAGAAAGGCCCCCATGTAGCACGGAGGGTCAACCCACCCTGGCAATGCCCTAGACCCCAGGTCCCCCCCCCCCCCCCGCCCCCGCCATCGCATCGGCACGCAGCTACCCACTGCTTTCAAGCCGGAGGGGGCGGCGGGCCCCGCTCAGCAGCTGCCACATAAAAGGGCCCGTGGCAGCCATATAAGCACAGACGCTGCGTTTATCTCTCTTGTCACTGATGGCGGCTCCGTTTGGGGGCTTTTTGTCAGGTTTCTTTCCCCTTGGCTGCTGTTATTACTCAGTTCAATATTTAATTTTCCCATAAACCAAAGAGTTGTGCTTTTTCTCTCTCTTTCTTGCTGGAGTCGCACACCCCCCACTGTGGGATCTGCCTCCTCCAGCTCCAGCCGGGAGCTGGGGGCCTGGGCTAGCGGCTCCAGTCTTTCCACCCTGGGCAGGGACTGGAGGGCAGGACACCTGGGCCCCTCCCCTCAATGCCTCCACTTAGTCACGTGGCAAACAGAAATATTTATTGAGTAAATGCGAGTGCGTCAGGCCTTGGGATTCCGCCGTAGACAAGAAGAGTTTCTGCCCTCGTGGTCGTACATCCTAGTGCGGGGACATCGGAGAAAAAGACAAGTGTATGAAGTAATTATACATTTTTTTGTGACGGCCTCTATGGAGAAAGTGCCAAGTGCTGCGGCAGACGATAACGGGGACCGTGGCTTGGATTGTGGGGTGACACTAGAAAGGTGAACAGGACCCGGCCACGCGAAAGGCTGACCGAAGGCCTTCAGGCGGAGGAAGCAACAGGTGCAAAGGCCCTGGGGTGGGAACGATCTTAGGATGATTGTGGGTCCGTCGAAGAAACTCATTGTGCTTGGAGCATGGTGGTGTGAGGAAGATCAAGGCAAGGCTAGATGTGGGGGCAGGGCCCACGGCACGCAGGGTCTTGTGGGGTTCCGTCCACACACAGGCCACACACTTGCCCGTGCTGGGGAAATGGAAAGAGAAGGGATACAAACGGGAACTGGAGTGGAATTCCTGCGTGGCGGGCCTGCACCAGCTCTGGGGTTACTGGGGAAGGGCAAAGCGCCAACCTTCAGGGCCCAGGACAGATAGCCCCTGTGAGCATGACAAGAGTAGGCTGCTCCCAGAGCCTGGAGGATAAGCCCTCCTTGAGCCTGGCAGAGTCCAGGAAGACTGCCTGGAGGAGGCAACGCCCACACGCCATCTCTGAAGGACGGGGCAGAGTTGCCAGCAGAAGGCCTGGGAGGTGCGGGGCACAGCGGAGGCAAACGCGGTGAGGCGGGAGCCTCGGCGGCTCCATGTGGCTGGAGCAGGGAAGGCTCCCTGGGCGAGGCGCCCTTTGGAGCAGCGCCGGAAAGACGCAGAGAGAGACCGGAAGCGGGGATGGGAGAGCGACCCCGAGCTGAGGGGCCCGCAACAAAAAGCAGGAAGAAACGAGCACACAGGGAACGTGGAGGCACATTTATATTCATGGACACTTATATTAAGAGGGTGGTTTTCCTTTTTTCCTCTTTGAAATATGGTGTAATGACTAGGAGCTGATTGAAAAGGAAGGCAGTCAATAGAGCAGGCATGCTGAGAGGAAAGAATGGATTTTTGCAAATAATATAATTTTGAACTTGTCTTTTCCCTTCCCCGCCCCTCCTCCAAACCTAATTGATTACCACCCCATGATGAATGGCGCTCGGAGCAGAAGGGCGCTAAGCACGGCCATAAAGCGGTACCCAAGGAACAGGAGGGACCACCCCTTCCTCCAGACAAGGGCCGTTCCGGGGAGGGGCCGGCCCTCCCCCCGACATGCCTCTCCCCCAAGGGGTGCGTGTGGGTCTTTGTGTTTGCGCAGCACTTTGCTGCCCTTGCTTCTGTTCATGTCCTCATTTGCTTCTCCCCTCAAACATTCCCGGAGAGGGAAGGTCAGCAGGGTATGCCTTATTGAACCCACTCTGTAGTTGAGAAGACTGACACCCGGGGAAGGGCTCGGTTGATTTGCCCAAATTCTCCGGGGGAGGTTGGTAGCAAAGCCTGGGCTGGGACCTTAGAACCAGGCCCCCAGTGGGAGTGGGGATGGGGGGAAGGGGGAACCTCGTGGTGGGAAGAGAATTGAACTCTCGTGGATACAGTTACTCACAGGCAGCACGGGGCAGGCTGCTCATCCCGGGGTCTACGCCAGACCGGGTTCGCGTTTCCCAAATCGCAAAGGCCCCCCGGCCGCCTCACAGAGCAGAGAGCCCTCGCATTATCTCCAGAGTGAGTTATGATGACCCACACAAGCTTCCGCTTTCAGGAGAATGGCAGGCGATATGTCAGCGTTAATTTCATAAACCTGGTCGCCCGACCGTTACCTCACTGTGTCTGTCTTAGCCGTGGCGGCGTCTGAGACATCCGCGCCCGCCTCCCGTGGAGGCCGAGGAGCAGACGCGCAGAGGCGAGCTGTGGCACGCGGCTGGGCTGTGGGGGATGCCAAGCCTGTTGTTACCTTTCCTGAGGCGAGATTAGATCAAAGACACTTCTAGCGGCCGTCCTCTTTGCTTGAGGCGAGGACAGAAAGGAACTGAGAAGGCCGCTGGCTTGACTGGGAGTCAGTGGATTCAGGGGAGTTCATGGCGCTGACCTCTTGACCTCTGCTTGACCATGATGATGGGGGACTTGTAGAATTGGGGGGGGGGTGGAGGCAGGGGCTCTTCCTACTGCCCAGGACTGGGGTGCACAGTGCGAGGATGCACCCAGGGGTGGCAGGCAAATCCTGAATGTGTCCAGGTTCTTTATCCTCCCCCACCCCAAGCCACTTATGCCGGCTCGGTGTCTCCTGACGGAGGAGGGTCATCTCAGGGGTACAGGGCCCACCCCAGGAGAGCCTTGTTCTAGCACAGACATCCCCAAAGACACAGTCTCAGGCCCACAGGAGCGAGGCACTCACAGGCGGCTCTGCTTTGTGCCGCTCATTCCAGAGCCCGGCTTGGAACTCGGGATGATTCTTGTCCAAGGAGTGGCCGGTGCCTGCAGCTGGCCATCTGCCTTTGCCTGGGCACAGCTCTGGGGCCAGGGAACCTCTCCCAGGATGGGCATGTGAGGGTCTGCTCGTTCTGACCTTGGTCAGAGATTGTAACAGGGGTGGGATGGAGACGAGGATGGGTTGGGGTTGGGGAAGGGATGGAGACAGAAATAAGGATTGAGTTGGGAGTGGGAACAGAGATGGAGGTAGAGATGGGGATGGGAAGGAAATGGAAGTGGAGAAAGGACTGGAAAGGGGGATGGGATGGAGGTGGAGAAGGAGATAGAGAGGAGATGGGATGGAGGTGAGGATGGAGATGGAGAAGGAGATAGAGGAGATGGAAGTGAGGATGTCAGTGAGGAAGGAGGTAGAGAAGGAGATAGAGAGGAGATGGAGGTGAGGATGTCAGTGAGGATGGAGGTGGAGAAGGAGATAGAGAGGAGATGGGATGCAGGTGAGGAAGGAGATGAGGATGAAGTTGGGGACGGGATATCGCTGGGAAGACTAAGAGTGAAGGAAGGCTGCAGACGACAATCCTACAAAGCAGAGGGTTGTGGGGGAAAGGATGCTGTTCGTAATCAAAGGAAGGGGAAGACAGGAGGGAGGGGAGAGGCTGACAGTGACGTGGGGGAGCACCCATAAGCAGCCAGGGACCCCAGGTGTCAGCAGCCCCCTGACTGCCGGCCCTCAGAGCCCCGCCCAGGGAGATGCAGAGCGACATGTTTCTAGGCCACAGGGCCCGAGGGGCGCATTGACAGGCGGAGTGTGGGGAGCCCGGGCTGTCCGTGCTAATATTAGCAGCTCTGCTGTGTCATCGTCCATACAACTGAAATCTGTTATTGTCTTATGAGCTTGATTAACTGTACATATTGCTAACACCTGCTTGGAAATATAACGAGGGACGGGAACACAGCTCCCAATCAGGTTCTGTGTGGGTGGTGTGCGTGACTTGAGTGCAAATCTCCAGAATGGGTGTGTGTGTGTGTGTGTGTGTGTGTGTTTTGGGGGAGGGGATGCACCAGTGCTATGCAAAGAACCCTGGCCTGCGTTTGTAACACCAGGGGCCAGTCCAGGCTTTGCCATGGACTTACACTGTGACCAGGCAGATGGCCCCTCTCTCTGACCTCAGTTTGCTGACCTGTAAATGGAAGGTCTGACCCAGGGCTACATGATAGAAATATACACCGAGTGGCCAGATTATCAGGATTTCTGAATGCATAATAATCTGTCCACTCAGTGTGTGTGTGTGTGTGTGTGTGTGTGTGTGTGTGTGTATTAGAGGCCCAGTGCATGAGTTCGTGCATGGGTGGGGTCCAGCCAGCCTGGCCAGGGGGAGGGAACATGGGCAGTTGGTCAGCCTGCCTCCTGCCTGGTCGAGGGGACAATTTGCATATTAGCCTTTTATTATATAGGATATATACTGAGTGGCCAGATGCGTTCAGAGATCATCATAATCTGACCACTCAGTCTAGTGCCAGCCACGTGTGTGATTGTACATTTTCCAATAACCTCGCTGAGAAAAGCTGTGAAGGTGAGATTATTTTTAGTAATATATTTACTAAGTCCAACATAGCCCAGGTGTTATTTCAACAGATACCCAGTATAAAATATTCATAACGTATTTAACATTCTTTTAAGACCGTCTTCAAAATTCCGTGCATGCTTTACCCTTACAGCCCGTATGAACTTGAAAAAGCCACAGTTGCGTGCTCAGAGCCACACGGGGTCGGTGATCACCTTATGGAATGGGGCCGGGCAAGGGCATTCTCTGATCTCCTCGAACTGTGGGTGCCCCACAGGTTTGTTCTCCCAGCCGGTAGCAAGGAGCCCCTGAGAAAGGATGTCCGTAAAGAATATTGCTAATAAACGCAGCTGGCATGGGTTGAGTACATGGTGAAAACACTCTCAGGCACTACTTCTTTAAATATCCTTGCAGGTGCCCTATAATTTCATTCTTCGGGTAAGGAAATCGAGGTTCAGAGAGGTGAGGTAACATGCCAGGGTCACGTGGTCCCCTGGTCTTTGAACCCTGGGTAGTGGGGTTTAGAGCCCACACTCGTAGCCATTGCCCCCAACTACCTCCCTGCATTACAAATGACACGAGTTGACATTACTGAACTGCCTGGCAGGCTTCCTGTGTGCCAGGCGTCTTGTCGGCATCACCTCAGGTACTCCTCAGAGCCATCCCACAACGAAGGGTCTAGGTGCCTGCTTCCCATTTGCTCAATGAAAGCGAGGAAAAACGAATGAGAGATTTTAAAGGTGCCCGCTGCCTAGCTCTGAGCCTCTAGGAATCCCGGGGGGTGGGCTTACGCCTCACATACGCCAGCAAGAGCGTGCCAGAGCTCTGTGCCAGGCTCAGCTTGGCATGGCCCCTCCATCTTTGGGGCAAAGGAGTTAAGCAGAGCCACCCTCAGGGGCAGTCCTCAAGGGACCCAGCTTCAAGGCGTTCCTGGGAGAAGAGAGGTTCCTGGTGCATGAGTGTTCCCGGCAGCTAGCGTGTGTACTTGGGGCTCCGGTGCCCGTGGGTCTGTGTTCCTTTCCTCTTTCCGAAGGCCTGGTAGCACAGCTTCTCGTCCGCGTCCTGGCCCTGGAGCGCTGGGGCGGGGGCCCTTGGGTTCACATCCTGACTCCGTGAACCCGGGCGAGTCGCTGCACCTCTCACACTTTCTCATCTGTAAACGGGAATACATACCCTCACCTCCTAGACCCCTGATCGGCAAACCGCGGCTCTCGGAGCCACATGCGGCTCTCTGGCCCCTTGAGTGTGGTGGCTCTTCCACAAAAGACCATGGCCCAGGTGAGCCTATGTTGAAGAGGTGGCATTGGAAGAAGTTTTACGTTTAAAAAACGTGGCTCTCCAAAGAAATTCCAATTGTCGTCCTGTTGACATTTGGCTCTGCGGACGAATGAGTTTGCCGACCGCTGGCCTAGACCAATGTTTCCCAAACTTCTCTCTCGATGAGAAGCACCTGGTGGGGTTGTTAAAAATACAGATTCCTGAATCCCAACTAAGAAGTGCTAAACTAGAATTTTTGGGGACATATAGGTAAAATGGTATAATTAACGAGTGCTCTTTCTCGTCAGGAGAGAAGTTTGGGAAGCACTGGCCCAGACTAATGGCGAGGATTAAATGAGTGAACGCAGGCAAGGGCTTGGAAGGGCTTCTGGCTCATCAGCGTGAGCCGCCGCTGGCGCTTGCTGCGGGATGCAGGTTTGCAGGGTAGTTCTAGAAACATTAGATTGCGGAGCCTGCGACTTCTGGGTAATTGAAGTGTTCGGTTGTGTTCTTCCCCCTCGGAGTTCCTACCCACTTACCATCTGCTTCCTCCCATCTTACACTTAATTACAATTCCCCGCCTATTGTTCTCCCATTGTCTCCATCTCTCGGAGTCCCCCGCTGACAGCACGCGGCAGCCGCTGCCCGAATGAATGAAGGGCGCGCGCCATACCTGGCTCCGTTTCCCCGGCTTAAAATAGAGATGCCGTCGCCCCCGCCAGCCGGTGGGCTCCTCCCCCCAGTGTCTGCTTCCTCTCCGGGCGCCCACCGTGAGCACCTGGCACCGAGCCCTGCACCTAGTAGGTGTCGGGGAAATGTTTGTCGAATTTAATTAAACTTAACTGGGGTGAAAACCCCCTGCCGGAAGGAGAGGCCCGCACCTCTTCCTTTCCTCTGCCCCCCGCTGCTCAGGATGAGCCGGGACCCACGGACTCTCCCAAGCGAAGTCCTGAGAGTGTGGCTCTGAGGCGGACAACAAGGGGCTGGGGAAGTAACAGGAGGCATCTCGGGATAGGGACCCCCTGCCACGTGCTAAGTCGGCCCTGTCTTATCGATTGATTAGCTGGTTCTTCAGATCTGGCTGCCGAGGATGATTCCCATTTCATAAACTGGGGAACTGAGGCACACAGTTGCCTTTTGTTTTAGTTTGTTTTTAATATATTCTTATTGACTTCAGAGAGGAAGGGAGAGATAGAATCATCAATGATGAGAGAGATTGATCGGCTGCCTCCTGCACGCCCCCCTCTGGGGATCAAGCCCACAACCTGGGCATGTGCCCTGACCAGGAATTGAACTGTGACCTCCAGGGTCATAGGTCCGCACTCAACCATGGAGCCACGCCGAGAGGGCCTGAGGCTCCCTTGCCCAAGGACATGAGGTGGTTTGGGTACTGGCCCAAGGACGTGGAGGGGATGCTGGCTTGGCTGGGACTTGGACCCCGGTGTACCAATGGCTCCATATGCACTGGCCCCAGCCCCCACAGCGCCCGGAGCCCCGGCTTTGGCAAAGCAGCAGTGGCAGCTGGTGAGGAGAGCTGGAGGGAGGCGGGACAAAGCACAAGCAGCCGGCCACCCCCAGAATAAAGCCTCCTGGCTCTCGGTGTCTATCGGAGTCGGCCCCTTCTTCCCTCTGCCCTCGCCGTGGGCGAAGCTACCTCTCTGGCCTGAATTCTGCTTCCAGTCTCTTCACAATGCAACTCAGACCACGGCGCTGCTCTTGTCTAAAGCCTCCAGGGGCTCCCCACTGCTCTCAGAACCAAGAAGAACAGCTCGGGCCCAGGGGGGCTGCCCGAAGCCCCCTCCCCGGCGGCTGGGGCAGGGGAGGAGCACGCGAGCAAGGAAGCCCTGCTCTGTGGCTGTGGCTGTGGCTGGGCTCCACGGGCAGAGGTGCCCTCGGTGGCCCCTTTCAAGCCAGCCGCCGTCTAACCACCGGCTCACAGAATTCCTGACGATGCCACAGCGGGCTCTCCTGCGGCTGTGGGAGCCTGAGCCAAGGAGGGTGACCCGCCACCAGCCGCCCGGGTCAGTGCCCAGCACATGCCCCCAGTCCCAGCACGTCCCCCTGGCTCCTTGAGCTGCCATCACAGCGGCCTGCCTCCCACCCCTCCTGCTGCCCCCCCCCCCCATCACCACCTCCAGCCGGCCCCAGGATCTTGCACATGCTGTTCCCTCCAGCTGCCATGCTTGTCCCCCACATGTTGCTGCCTCAGGGCACAGTGCCGCGTCACTCCCTCGGGCTGGGGCAGTGCCCCTTTACCCGTTCGCCTCCCGGGGCCTGGTGCACCTGCCTTCACTGGGTGCCCTCTTGATTCGGGCTCTTACTGGGCTGTGAGCCCCGTGGGGCAGGGCCTCTCTGTATCTCTGCAGGGACAACCTCCTCACTGTGGTTGGTGACAGTGGCACCCTCTGGTCGGGCACCATTTGCCCCCAGCCCTGCCCAGCACTCTGCCTGGGGCCTGGCCCATCTGAGGTAAGTGGTGGATTCTTCCGGAACCTCCCAGCTAATCCCTCTTCTTTCTGTGCTTCCTCCCTGCTAGCTCCTCCTACCTCCATCGAAGTGGTGGCCGCGGACACGCCAGCCCCCTTCAACCGCTACCAGGCCCAGAACTTCACGCTGGTCTGCATCGTGTCGGGAGGGAAGCCGGCGCCCATGGTGAGTGCCCCTGGGACCCCCTCCCCTGGCCGGCTCAGCTGCGTCCGTCATGATGTCATGACGTCATGACGTCATGCCTAGGAGAGGGCGAGGCCTGAAAGTGAACTCTGCTGCATCCGCCCTGGTCCGACCCTGTCCACTCCGCCCACCGCCTCTCCTGCTCCCGCCTCTCAGTCCCGGGAACCCCACTTCTGCTGGACCCTGGGATCCTGGAACTACACAGTGGGAGCAGTTTTTAGGGGATCCCGGCATCATGCTCACCCCAGTTGTTGAGCAGGATGCAGACACACGAGGCCCAGAGAGGGGAAGGGACATCTCAGAGTCACCCATGGTGTTTGTGTCAGAGCTGGGATTCCAGCTCATGCCCTCCCACCTCAGGTCCAGTGTGGAGGGAGGAGGGAGGAGGAGAGAGGGAGGGAGGAGGGCGGAAGGACGGAGGAGGGAAGGAGGAAGGAGGAAAGGTAGGAGAAGGAGTCCCTGTGAGGGCCAGCTTCCTCCCGCAGCCACCCTACCTGCGCTGAGGGCTCGGTCCAGCACCAGAGCTGTCGGCACGCTGATGCACCAGGGACGGAGGGAGCCAGCGCTGAGAGCCGGCTCCAGCGGCCTGCCACACGCGCTGAGTGACCCCGAGCAGGAGGATCTCCCCTCCGCTGCCCAGTCCTGCAAGGAGCTTCAGAGGCTGGGCACTGGGCACACGTTTCAGCTCTTTAAGAAGCAGCAGGACCGTTCACTTTGAATAAAATACACAAAAGCTCCGTGTACAAAACATTTAACAGTGAATGGGGGGGGGGGGGCAGCGGCCTTACCGGTCCCTGAAGCACCCTGGCCCTTAGGGCTCCATGCAGCCACCCTGAACCCGCAGCTGCACGACCCCACGGCCCCTCCAGTGTGGACGCAGTGGAGGACTTCAGGCCTTGACCCTGAGAGTGTCTTACATCACTGGGATCAGAGGGGTGGTAGGAAGGGTTAGAGTTCAAGGTGGGAGGCTAAGCATTCTGACCCTGACTGTCTCACAGGCATCGTCCAGTGGGGTAACCGGGGAGTCTCAGGCCAGCCTCACCCAGCTGCCCAGGAGAGGGCAGTAAACAGGTGCACAGGCCCAGGTGGGGCAGTAAACAGGTTCACAGAGGCCCAGGTAGGGCAGTGGGCAGGTGCACACAGGCCCAGGTGGGGCAGTGGGCAGGTGCACAGAGGCCCAGGTGGGGCAGTAGGCAGGTGCACGCAGGCCCAGGTGGGGCAGTGGACAGGTGCACACAGGCCCAGGTGGGGCAATGGGCAGGTGCACACAGGCCCAGGTGGAGCAGTAGGCAGGTGCACGCAGGCCCAGGTGGAGCAGTAGGCAGGTGCACCCAGGCCCAGGTGGGGCAGTAGGCAGGTGGACAGGCCCAGGTGGGGCAGTGGGCAGGTGCACACAGGCCCAGGTGGGGCAGTAGGCAGGTGCACGCAGGCCCAGGTGGAGCAGTAGGCAGGTGCACGCAGGCCCAGGTGGAGCAGTAGGCAGGTGCACCCAGGCCCAGGTGGGGCAGTAGACAGGTGCACACAGGCCCAGGTGGGGCAATGGGCAGGTGCACACAGGCCCAGGTGGGGCGGCAAATAGGTGGGCAGAGATGAGCCTTTGGTGAGGCCCTTGCTCTCCACTCACACCTGTGCCTTCGAGGGCACAGCTAGCTACGTGGGCACCTTCAAAGCCAGCACCGGCGGGAGCAGGACATGGCCCCACGCTTCCCCTGTGGAGCGCGTACCAAGGCCTGGCTCTCTAAAATCAAGCAAGTTGGTCTTTTTCTCCAAAGAAAAACTCATTTTTCCCAAAAGGCAGAAAGGAAGCTTCCTTGAGGCACTGCGGCTGTGGGAACACCCCTCCCCCCGCCTGCCGGCTCCTGCCATTTAAGACACAGCACTAAAACATCCCAATAGAGAGAGTAAAAAACATATATACACACATTCCTCATCTTACGTTTGCCTGGAAGGTCAGGATTTGAAAGAATTCTTTGATATAAATAACAAATGTGCTTCTGAAGCACTTTTCGAAAAAAAGAAAGAGAGGAAAAACCCAAATCAGCCCATTATGTGCGCAGGAGACTCTTCCTTGGCGCTATAAACTCTGACAGATTCTCTGCTGCTGCACATCCCACCTCCTCCCCCGCCTCTCCCTCTTCCCCCTCCTCCTGCCTCTCCTCAGGCATCCCTCTCCTCCCCTCGCCCTCCTCCCTCCCTCCCTCCCTCTCTCCCTCCCTCCTCTCCCTCCCTCCCCCCTCCTCCTCTTCCCCCCTCACCTGCATCAGCATCCTGAAAGCTGCTTCCGTCCCTCCGCTCTCCCTGTCTTCCATCTATTTATTTATCTGATTTATTAAAAATACACCCAATTCCCACAGGCCTCTGGGCACCTGCACCAAAATAAAAAGACGGCAAATTAAATTAAGTGCCGCCTCGCTAAACTTGAATTCCTCGCTAGCAGAGAAAGCAGGAAGGTGGCCCCTTTCGCCTCCTTCCCCCTCCCCCCTTCCCCCACCCCTGCCTGGAGCTCCCTCCTCCCTGCCACACACACACACACACACACACACACACACACACACACACACACACACACACCTGCTCTCTGCCTCCTCTCCAAAACCTGCAGAGGGACCACACACACAGGCATCCTTTCCTCATTCTTCCCTCGTGGCATGCCATCTCACACCCTCCGCCTGCTCTCTCATCCTCTTGCTCTCCCCAACTGGGCACAGACCACCCCTTGGTGGCTCCCCAGCTGCCCAGGGCCCTTCTGTCTGCTGTTTCCCGGCGCCCCACACCCCACGAAGCAGGGAAACTGTGGCTGGGAACGTGCTAAGGGTGGGCACAGCCTCTGCCCCCTGCCCGGCCTGTCCTCCCGAACCAGCCAGCTCCGTCTCTGGCGCTGGAGGTGCCGGAGGGCAACCAACCAACAAGGAGGTCCATTGAGAAGGCTGCCGGGCAGAGGAGGCTCCTGCGGCCATGCCCCCGGAGAGCCCGGTGGGAGGCCGAGGTGTCACGGGCCCAGAAAACCTTTTCCTTGGCGTTTCAGGTTTATTTCAAAAGAGACGGGGAACCGATCGACGCGGTGACGCTGGCCGAGCCGCCGGCGGCCAGCTCTGGGCCCCTCCGGGACAGCAGGCCCTTCCGCAGCCTCCTGCACCGAGACCTGGACGACACCAAGGTGCAGCGGTCACTGTCCCTGATGGACACCGAGAGCCGGGGCGGGCGTCCCTCCACGGAGCGCCCCTCCCTCGGCCTGACCCCAGACCCCAGCCTCCTCCTCCAGCCGACCACCGAGAACGTGCCGGAGACGGTGGTGAGCCGCGAGTTCCCCCGCTGGGTGCACAGCTCCGAGCCCGTCTACTTCCTGCGCCACAGCCACGCCCCGGGCAGCGACGGCACCGTGGAGGTGCGGGCCCTGCTCACCTGGACGCTCAACCCGCAGATCGACAACGAGGCCCTCTTCAGCTGCGAGGTCAAGCACCCCGCGCTGTCCATGCCCATGCAGGCGGAGGTCACGCTGGGTGAGTGGGGTGTGGGGCGCCCTTCTGCAGGCCCCTCGCAGAGCTGGGGGTGGGGGATCCTTGGGGGAGGGAGGGCCCCGGGCTGCTGGCCGTCACGGAGTCAGGGAGGAGGTGGAGCAATCGCACCCAGGGTCAGGCGCGGAGGTCAGAGTCTGCGTGCGCAAGGAGCTCTGCTGAGCTGGAGAGGAGAGCGGGGAGACCCGGGGAGGCCAGCGGAGGTCGCTGGGTAAGGTCAGGACACAGAGGTTCCAGGAGTTTTGGTGCATCAGGATCAAGAACAGGCAGCAGAGTTAGAAAACACGAAGGCCTTTGCCCTGGACGGTGCGGCTCAGTTGGTTGAGCATCATCCCTTGCACCGAACCGTCACCGGTTTGATTCCCAGTCAGGGCCCGTGCCCAGGTTGCCAGTTCAGTCCCCAGTCGGGGTTCCTGCAAGAGGCAACTAATCCATATTATGATGTTTCTCTCTCACATTGATCTCTCTCTCTCTCTCAAATTAATAAAAACATTTTTTAAAAACCTATGGAAGGTTTTCAAGGTTGCAGTGGACCGTGGGAAGCATAGGGAGGTTTGCTGGGTGAGTGAAGAGCAAAGGGACTTCTCAGGAACAGCTGCTGAGTCGGGTCACAGGAAGGTCAGGGAGGGTTTTTCCATCACAGCTGGGAACGCAGGAGGCGACAGAGGTCTTTTGTGTGAAATGAAAGTCCCATTCGCTCAGGGGACAGAGGTTTTCTGCATGGAGCGGAAGGCCCGTCACCTCAGGGGCAGTTACTAGGTAAGGGCTGTTGGCATGGCAGGCCGGAGGCCGGGGGGATCAGGGTCCCTTTCTTTGGGGGCCAGTGTGCCCAGGCCCAAGGCTGGAGGGAGGAGATGGGCCTTTAGACAACAGGGCCCAGAGGAATCTGACCCGGAAGCATAAGGTGACGCCCTTGACCTTCAGGGGGTCAGGCCTCTCCTGGACATGGGCGCCCTTCCCCGCCCTCTGCTGGCCGCAGCCCGACATTGCTGCCCAGCAGGACAGCGAGAGCAGACAGAATACCCAGGGCCCCATGCAGCGCTTCCCACTGGGACCGACCTACAGAGTGTGGATAAAGAAGGTGGAAAGTGACTTGAGGCCCCTAAGCCAGTGGTCGGCAAACTCATTAGCCAACAGAGCCAAATGTCAACACGACACGATTGAAATTTCTTTTGAGAGCCACATTTTTTAAACTTAAACTTCTTCTAACTCGCCCAGGCGTGGTATTTTGCGGAAGAGCCACACTCAAGGGGCCAAAGATCTGTATATGGCTCGAGAGCCACAGTTTGCCGACCACTGCCCTAAGCTTGCGTCTCCTTGGGACAATCTCGAAAGGTCGTGACGTTCAATGAGGTCATGCACACAAGGCGTGAGCGCAGTGCCCAGTGCTTCATGTGCCTCTGACAGATCTCGGCCCTCAGACCTTCATCTCCTGATTTTCCTAGCATCCCGGGCGGGGGTGGACACTGGCCGTTATCCCTGTTCCCCTTTGCTCGGGGGGAATGCCAGGTGCTGCGCCTGGGCCAAGGCTCACAGAATAGAGCAGAACTTGCTCTCAGCCTCCCGGGCCAGAACCCCTCTCTCCAGCTCCCGTGGATACAGACTCAGAAACCACCTGCAGGCCTTCCTGCCTCAAAGTAGGCCCAGCTCTTCCCAACGAGGCTCCGGCTGCCCCCTGGGGCACCTCGGATGTCTTTGCTTGTGATTTAATTAACAGCCCTTCGGTCTCCTTCTCAGAGAATGAAGTTGGCAGGGCCCGGGAGACCACCCGCATCGCCCACTGCTCTGATTTCGCTCGGAGCCTCTGAGTGGGAAGGAGAGGCTAGGCGAGCAGGCAAGGGCAGAGGGGGGAGGTCCCAGGCCAGCCCGGACCCAGGACAGAGCTTCCTCCTCCAACTCCTCTGTGAGGTGTTCACGGAGAGTGGCCCACGCCGGGCACTCTGGTCTGAATACTACCGCCCGGGAGGGAGGCTGCCGAATCTGCCCCCAGCTCCCACCCTCCTGACCCCCTGACCCTCTGCCTCAGCGCCACCCCCTGGCTGTTCCCTCCACCCAGAAACCTGCTCAGGATCTTCCCATCCCACCTGAAATGCCACTTCCTTGGAAGAGACACTGAACACTATCCACCCTTAGCCGCATTCTGTGCATAACGCTACACTCCCCGGGACTTTCTTGTCTATGTACGTGTCTGCAACTAAATGGCAAGGTCAAGTCAACCCATGGGCCTCGGCCTCCCCGTCTGACACCTGAGGGGACAGACCCCGTGATGCCAGTGGCTCGTCCATCCTGATGTTGCCTGTCCGCAGGACAGCAGTGCCCTGGGCACCTGTCTCCCACGCTCAGAGTGCAGGGGGCTTTGGAGAAGTGGCACAAGGCGTAAGAAGAAGGGCAGGGAGGACCGAGGCCAGGGATCCCCCTCACCTTGTCCACTGGGGCAGAGACCGTTGGATCCCCAGCTCCCAGCCAGGTCGGACTCACCGCAGGGGCTCGGGGAATGTGTGTGAAGGAACGCAGGCAGGCTCGAACGGATGAATGAATGAATGTGTGTGAATGAATGAATGAATGAATGAATGAATGAATGAGGAGCATCCTGGAACTGGACTGGCACCTTCTCCTCCATTTCCCTGCCCCTGCTTTCTTTACCCAGTCTCTTCCCCCCCCCCCCCCCCCGACACACACACACACACACACACACACACACCCCTCTGACCTGGCCTTCCTCTCCCTACAGTTGCCCCTAAAGGACCCAAAATCGTGATGACGCCCAGCAGAGCCCGGGTCGGGGACACAGTGAGGATTCTGGTGCACGGATTCCAGGTCGGCCTCTCTCTGGGCCCCTGGGAGGGTGTGGGAGGCGGGAACGGCCCTAGCCAGGCCCTGGGCTCCCTGGCAGCAGCGCTGAGACCCTCCCCTCCACCTCCAGCCCAGCCGGCGGCGGGCCTCAGTCTGCTAATCGGTCTTCTAATTCCATGAGAAAGGGCAAGAAGAGGTTCCCGCGTTTCTGCTTGCCCATCCAGAGCCCGGGGTAGAGACATACCTCACGGACCTGACCTTCTTTCCAGCCCTAAGTGCTTCTCCGCCTGGTGTTGTGGGAGGCCCCTCCGAACCCACCGGATAAGCCCGGGTCCCCAGGCTCTGGCCCCTGGCTGCTCTGGCAGAACGGCCTCTCCCGTGACCAGACCTTCCCCTGCTCCGGCCAACAGAACGAGGTCTTCCCAGAGCCCCTGTTCACATGGACGCGGGTCGGGAGCCGCCTCCTGGACGGCAGCACCGAGTTCGATGGGAGGGAGCTGGTGCTGGAGCGGGTTCCCGCCGAGCTCAACGGCTCCATGTACCGCTGCACCGCCCAGAACCCGCTGGGCTCCACCGACACGCACACCCGGCTCATCGTGTTCGGTACGCTGCGCCCCGCCGGGGCTCGGGGGACCACGAGGGCTCTGGCTGACACCGTCCCGAGGTGGGGGGGGGGACAGGAAGGGCCTGAGAGGGTGCCCCACAGAGAGGCACCGGGGGTCCAGCCGTTACAGCCAGAGATCTGTGGGTTCAAACCCCAGGTCCACCCACTACTTCGCAGCTGGGCAACCTGGGGCAAAAGACATAAGCTCCCTCAGTTTCTCCATCCGTACAACGGGCTGCCACCTCCAGCCCACAGGGGTGTGTCTGCCCCAAGACAGCCATGACACCACACGGGAGGTGTGGGCTAGAGGGGCGCTCCTTGACTGCGCCCCAAAGCCATCCACTCGCTAGTTCTCTCTCTCTCTGTTCCTTCCCACAGAAAACCCAAATATTCCAAGAGGAACGGAGGACTCCAATGGTAAGTGTCCACTCAGAGCTCCTTGCTGGAAAGTGTGATTTTCAAGGCTGGAAGCTCTGGTGCCCAAACCTCCCATTACCTACCCCAGCCCCCCTCTCTCCCCACTCAGCCTTGGCAGGAGACTGGCCTCTAGTTCACAGAGTCTGGTCAGAGGGTCAGGAGTGGGCACTGAGGCAGTAAAGGGGACTTGGCACCCCAACATAGCGGCAGGGATTTCCAGTGACTGTGTGTCCCCAGCACCATCCACAGCAAGCAACTCCAGTTTTTTTTTTTTAAATCCTCACCCGAGGGTATTTTTCCCATTGATTCTCTAGAGCAGTGTTTTCCAAACTTTTGACCTATGTGTACCCCTTCTATAATTTTCATAACGCTGAGTACCTCTCGTCAAAAAAAATGGATGTATTTTAATAACAATCCAAATATATTTATTTTTTCTTTTTTTGGTGCATACACAAAATAATAATAAACAAAAAATAAAATTATTCATAATAACATATAAATAAAAGTTATATTATAAATAACATTTATTTGCACACTGGACCCTCTCACACCTCACAAGACTGTCTTGACTTGACTCATGAGAACGTAGAATTAGGCGCAGCTAAGCACGGTGCAGTGCATATCCCCACCAAACTCCGGTGCGACGTGTACCCCCACCAAACTCTTCCCGTACCCCTGGGGGTACGTGTACCACACTTTGGGAAACACTGCTCTAGAGAGAGAGGAAGAGAGGGAGAAGAGGGGGGGGGGGTAGAGAGAGATACATTGCCATGAAAGACACACATCGATACATCAATTGTTTGCCTCCTGCTCACGCCCCTACCTGGTCCAGGGATCGAACCTGCAACTGAGGTACATGCCCTTGGCCAGGAATCGAACCAGTGACCCTTCAGACCACTGGCTGACACTCTAAGCATTGAGCAAACTGGCCAGGGCAGTGACTCCAGTGTTTTTAGCTCAGAGAACTCAACTTCCTGATCCCAAGGACACATGCCCAGCATTGACAATGGGGCTATGTCTGGGACGCGGGACCACTCCGTAGGGCAGTTGGGAGCACAGACAGCTGGCTCTTCTGGGCCCTTCAGACTGCCCTCCCCAGGATCCCCCCAATCTGGGCACCACCCCAAGGGACCCAGGCGCTGCTTCCAGGCCAGCAGCCCTCCTGGGCCCATCTCACAATTCAGAATGGGGGCCCCCAGTCCTAGTCCTCACTGGAGGGTCCTGATGGCCACCAGGGAGCCTGACCTCAGACCATCAGGCCCAGGGCAATGAGGGGGTCACCTCAGGTGGGACAGGTGGCCGACCTGGGATTGGATCAGCGCAAGTCCAGACTCTGCTGGGCCCTGTGAGGCTCCGCTGTTCCCGGCTCCCCCAGCAGGCGCCATGGTGCGTCTGCCGGCTCTGACCTGCCCCCTGCGCCCGGCACAGGTTCCGCCTCTGGCCCTGCTGGTGTCCGGCTCATCCTGGTGCTCGCCCTGACAGTGCTCCTGGAGCTGACGTGAAGGCTCGGCCCGGCTCCCGCCACTCCGCCCGGCACTGACACCTCTGCGATCGCTCTTCATTTCTTTTCTAAACTATTTCCAGTCTTGTTCTTAGTCTCTTTCTGTCTGTGTCTTGGCTTCTTCGGTCGGTTTAATTAAAACAAACAGGACGATTTTCCCCACCTGGGTCTGTGGCTCTGCATTCTTCATTTGTTCTATCACAGCATTGGGACAGGCACTGGGGTGGAGGGAGGTGACAAAGGAGACGGAGCATGCTCCTCCCGGGATGAGGGGTGGAGAGGCAGCTCAGCCTCATGCATATCCTAACAACCAGGAGTAGCCAGAGACATTCAGGAAATTAAAGGTTCCTCGGGGCCAAGTGTAATGGTCAGCTATTGCCACATAATGCTGCGTAACAAACCAACCCACATCTCGGTGGCCTGCAACCACAAGCATGTATGGTTATGCTCCTGTTCAGGATGAAGTGGTCAAGCTGATCCAGTCTGGGCTCAGTGGGCACCTCTGCTTCAGGTGACAAGTAGGATATTCTCAATTCCTGTTGTTCCTAAATTCCAGGCTGTGGGTTGGGCTCCGGTCTCCTCCAAGCATGTTTGCTCTGGGGCTCAGGCTAAAGGCTCTCTGACCTTTGGCCATTCAATGGTAGATTGCCAAAGCTGGAGAAATAAACCCAACTATGCAGCCACCATGAAAGCATCTGCCTGTCATGTCCATGACTTTTAGCCAAAACAAGTCACATGGCCAAGGCCAACGTCAATCAATGAAGGGCACATGTAAGTCAGGGGCAGAGGTTCCAGAACTTTATAATCAATCACTAGAAGAGTCCCCATGCCACTCAGTGATTAGCTCTGGGGGCAAGAATGCGTCACTGGCAGGGTTGGGTTGGCCTCTCAGAGCTGTGGCCGAGACTTGAGAGTCACCAAGGAGCACCCGTGGCACCCTGAACTAATGTCTGGAAGGGAGAGGCTAGCCTGCAGGAACACATCAACCCCAGAGTCTCACTGCACTCGCACAAGGAAAAGTTATCTGCAGCCATGGAAAGCCCGAGGCAGATTGGACAGTCCTCTTTCGCCTGTGGCTACACCAGCTGGAACATGTGGCTTCTAGAATCTTCTCCAGGGAAGAGGAAAAGGGGGCTACAGGGTCAGGGCAGTGTGCAGAATAACAGTTCCCCAAAAAGAGGTCCACGTCTTAATCCCCAGAACCTGTGAGCATGTTACTTTACGTGGCAAATTCGATGTTGCTGATGTGATTCATTTCAGGGTTTTGAGATGGGGAGATTGCTCTGGGTCATCTAATTGAGCCCAGTGTCACCACAGGGGCCTTATAAGAGGGCAGAGAGAAGGCACTAGAAGTAACAATAGATTGACAGGGGTGGTCAAGGAAGGGGCTGCGAGCCAGGGCAGGCAGGCCACCTCCAGAAGCTGACAGAGGCAGGGAAGCGAGTCTCCCCTGGAGCCCCCAGGAGGAGCTGGCCCTGCCAACACTTCGCACCACAGGTTCTTTCCAGACTTCTCACCTCCAGGACTCCAAGGAAGTAAATTTGTGCTGTTTTCAGTCACTGAGCTTGTGATAATTCCTTACAGCAGCGATAGGAAACTCACAAAATGACACAGGATATTTTTAAGCACCAAGCCTAGTGGTGACATAGATCACCTCTGCCTGCATCCCATGATCAGAGTAGTCACATGGCTCCAACCTAGCTGCAAAGGAGGCTGGAAAATGCAGTCTTCCTGTGTACAGGGTGAGCACAGTGCATTGGGTCTGCCATGGAGAGGCACAGGCCAGAGGAGCCGGGGGCAGGGGAGGGGAGGGTTGGGAGGGAGGCCCTCACCTGCCTCTGCTGCCTCAGAGTGCCCCAAGCCTCTCCCTTCCCAGCTAGGAGATACACGACCTCACCGAGCCCTCTGTGCCTCTCCCAGTCCACGCAGATGTCCCAGGAATCGGGACCCCTGCCTACAAAACCTCCAAGCCCCCCGACACGCCAGGCTGGAATGAAGCAGTGACTCTGTCCTCTTGTTGTCATCTCTGCCCCTCTGCCTCTGCCCAAGTCAGGACCTGGATGACCCATTCAATGAACTTCCACCTTGACGCCCAAATCTCTGACGCCATAACGTTTCCCTGCAATTCCAGACTCCGATGTCCAACTTCCTACTGCTTTCCCCTCTCCCATTGCATTTCCAACTTCATGTGGCTGAAACCCAACATCTGATTTTTCCCTTGCAAAACATGGTGTTTCCCCTTTTCAGGAAATGGTACCACCACAACCCAGCTGACCAGGTCCAACATTTAGCTGTTCTCTTCTATTCATCTTTTTCCTTCACCACCAACCCCCTCTCCCAGTCAATCAAATAGCTTGTTGACTTTGCTCTCAGAAAAAAAAGATGGCAACCTGCAACCTGGGAGAAACGGACCATGCTGCCACCCGGATCTGGGACTTCCTGCCTCCAGAACTATGAGAAATAAATTCCTGTTGTATCGAAGCCACCAAGTCTGTGGTATGTTGGTATAGCAGCCCAAACCGACTAAGACAAAGGAAATAAATCCAAACCCCTTATCAGTCCTACAAAGCCTGCTGGCTTTGTCTTAGTCACACTCTCCTGGTCTACTCTCTCTCTCTCTCTCTCTCTCTCTCTCTCTCTCTCTCTCTCTCCCCCCTCTCTCTCTCTCTCTCTTTCTTCCCCACCACCCCCCCTTCATTCACACATACCTTCCCATTTCTCAGACTCTTCAAGCCCATTCCTGCTCAGGACCTTCACTCGGCCTGTTTCCACTGCCTAGAATTCTCTATTCTCTCCCCCCTTAGCTTTTGCAGGACCGACTCTTCCTTTCCATTTACATATCAGCTTCCCTATCAGCCCCTCAGAGGGACCTGCCTGACCACCATGCCCCTCTCCCCACCACCCCATCCTAATGCCATTCTCTGCAGAGAGCACGTCACGATCAGATGCTTTTCCTACTCACTCATTATTGCCAGTCTCTCCCTTACCCTTGGCCAGCAGGTCAGCCTGTGAGTGTGGGGATCCCACCCACATCCTCCACTTCCACGTCCTCGGCGCTTAGGCCAGAACCTGGCACGTGGCAGGTGTCCAACAACCATTCATTAAATGAATGGGTGGGTGAGTGGGCACCTCCCAGGGACATGCTAAGGGCCAGGCTCTGTGCTGGGCACCCAGGCTGCAGGGGTGAGCAGGAGCTGGAAGGAGCTCGCAGCCCAGTGAGGGGAGAACATTTGTCCAACCAACCGAGGAACCGCAAACTGCCGCAGGTGCTCAGCGCAGCCCCTCCCACATGCTCGAGAGACTCATTCCTCTGAGGTCGGGGTGCAACGAGGGGGTCAGAGGAGACCCCGGAGAACATGTGACACATGAGCAGAACTTTGAAAGAAAAATGGAGTCTGACCAGGCAGAGAATGGAGGAGAATATTCTAGACAGAGAGAACACGAGCAAAGGCCTAGAGACCAGACAATTTAGAATATTTTTAGGGGAAAGACAAGTTGTTATATCAGTGCTTCTGACAGCACATAAATTTACTCAACAAATATTTATTAACTACTCACCATGGCCCGAGCTTGCAGGGTGATGGATGCTGCGCATTAAATGGGAACGCTGTCATATGGCTCTTGTATCAGTTATCTATTGCCGCAGCGGTGCTGTATAATGAACATCCCCAAAACGGAGTCGCTTAAAACAACAGCTATTTATTGTTCCTCGTTAGGCTGTGGTCGGCGGCCGATCCAGGCCAGGTTTGACCTATGGAGGCTGCCCCGCCCCCCATCCCACCCCGTTGGATCTAAGTCAGCTGCTGAGCCAGCTGGGGTCTGGCTGGCCCACAGCAGCCTTTGCTGAGATGGGTCAGCCCAGCCCCATACGGTCTCTCATCCTCCAGCAGAGGAGCCTGCGAAGACAGAGGAGCCAGGGAGAGCTGGAGCACGCACTCCCTCGTGGCCTACGGGAACTTGCCCTCTGTCACTTCCGCTCCATTGTTTGGGCCAGCGCAGGTCATAAGCTCGGCCCCGGTTCAAAGGGTGAAGAAATAAATGGCACTTTTTTTAAAAAAAATTCTTTATTGATTAAGGTATCACATATCAACCCTCCATTCCAATCCCACAATCCCATCCCCACTCATGCCCTCACCCCCCTATTGTCCTTGACCACTGGTTAGGCGCATATGTGTGCACTACAGACGGATTCATATGCCTTTCAGCATAACGATTATTGCTGGTCTCATTTTTGATTCTTATAAGCATATTTCCAGTAGGGCATGATCTCACTCGTCTAGGGGAAATGGCGAACAACATAGACTGATGAACAGGAACAGACCCAGAGATCAGGAGCCATGGGTCAGACTGTTGGACCTCAAAGGGAGGGTGGGGATAAAAGGGAGAGATCAACCAATGGCACTTTTTGATGAGAATAGCTTGCAAAGTCACATTGCATCATGTGTGGATACAGCAGGAGGCAGAATTAGGGCCATTTTTTTTTTGCAGTCTGCAGCAGCACCCCCATTCTGAACTTGATGTCCTAGAATCTTTGGTTTCCCACCCTCCATGTTCACATACTCTCATTGACACGGAGAAGCCCAGCTGACTCCTCACAGCGACTTCTCTCCTAAACATGTAACACATCAACGATCCATTCATTCGGCGAATATTTGCCTCTCCAATATTTCGCAGGTTGATAGCAACACTGAAGCCGATGGTTCTCGAGCCTTGAAGACTCTCAGCCATGCGTCAGTATGAACACCCAGGCCAGATTGGTGCGCAGCAACCACAGAGTACCGCTGGCCTACTTCCTTCTCCCCCTTCTCAACCTACTTCCTTCTTCCCCTGCTCTGTCTCCCACGAGCCTCCTGCCCCCCTCTGCCGAATCCTACCTAAGCTTCTTTCACACAATGGCTTTGACTGTTTTCTGGAAGGAATAAAAAAGGATTTGTTCCCTCTCTTTGCCTTAATAGAGGGAAGCCCATGTAGGCATGAAATTGAAATTGCTTTGCCCTATTAACATCACAGTCATTGGGCTCCACTGACCCCGAAGGTGCATTAATATCTCGGCAGCAAGTGGATAAACCACATACATACCCGGAGAAAGCCAGCTGAGAACCACAGTGGATGGGAGGCTGAACTTGAGGATTCTGTGTCCTGAGCAGGCTGGAGGGCACGCTTCATTCCACCTGGGATTGAGGGAGATGTAGGGCGGTGAGAATGACTAAAACAGAGCCCAGCCTGAGAAGGGAGATGGCTGCTTCATTCATTCACCCACTGGCTCAGTCACTCATCTGATGAACCCTTAGCGCCCTGGCCTGGCTCCACGCCAGGCGGGGAGGCCGAGAGACAGGCCAGGCAGACTCTGCCACGGAAGAGCCCCAGATCCTTCTGGAATGACAGACGGAGGGAGAAAGAATGGAAACCCTCTGCAACAAGCACGGAAGGAAAAGAGAGAGAGCACAGGGCGGTCACAGGATGGGTGAAGGATTGTTCTACCTGGGGTTGTCAAGGGAGGCTCTCGGGAGGTGGTGGCATGCAGCCTGAAGGACCTGAAGGCCAGAAGGGGGCCTGGGAGTCCATGCTGCCACCTTCACAGTTTGGCTCTGGGTCAGATCAGATGCCTCAGCTGTCTCTCGGGCACCAGCCCAAATGCTGCAGTCACAGGAGAAAGAGGGTCCAGTTTGCCCTGTCCCCTGAGGCCCCTCCTGGCTCAGAGGCAGATCAGCCCGATGCACGGCAGCTGGTCTGGGCCTGACACCCAGTCCTGGTCCCCTGGGAGCTCCCGCTCTGCCCACTGCTCTTCCCAGCACAAGCCAGGCCTGTCCCTGCCCACCGTGGGTTGACACCCCACCTCCAGGCACTCTGGCGTGGCAAGGCCCTCGAGCTGGCCAATGGCCCCTGGGCCACTATGCCAGGTGCCCGCCGACTCTGGTGCTCAGGTGACGGGGCCGATGCAGAGAACCGCCATCCGCAGCCCCCGGGCCAGGTGCCAGCCCACCTGTCAGTGGAGCTCTCAGCAGTCCCACCCGCGGCAGCTCCGTGATGGACCGCCCTTGTCTGGCCGGGCTTTCGAGCTGTGAACAGGCCCCAGGAAGTGGGGGAGGCAGACGACATTCATTCCAGGGCTGCCCCTTCTGGGGAGGAGGGGAGGATGGGAGGAGGTGGCTCTGCTGGGGGTCCCAAAGCCTGTGCACCTGCAAGAGAAGCAAAGCCTGGGGTCACCATCTTCTCCTCAATCTTGGGGTGACACAGCATCCCCAAGGGGAGTCATATGGCTCTTCTGCCCCCACTCACCTCCATGAATGGAGATAGTCGCCCCTCCTCCTTCTACCCTGGGCGAGCTATTAGCCAAGCAGGGGAGGATCTGGGGGCCCAGTTACACCACGGGCACCGGAGATGCCAGCAGCCACGATGACCTTGTCTGTGGGGAGACGTGGAGCAGTGAGTCCTGGCTTCTACAGGTGGGTCCGGTGCCTCAGGGTCAGGGGCCCAGCCCTGCCGACCAGAAAGGCCCTCGGCTTTATGAAATGCCCATGTGTACACGGAGCTGAGAAAACGAACCCAAAACAAGGCCGTGGGCTCTGCCTCACAGTGGGGCTGACAGCCCCAGGAGGGGCCCCAACTTGGATGTGCACTTGTCCGTTTCCGGGGCAGCGGCGGGTGGGCCAGGGTCAGGGAGATGAAAGGGAGATGCAGGGAGAGGGAGGGGTCCTGAGGGCAGAGGTGAGTCAGGAGAGCAGGAAGGGGAAGAGGCTGGAAGGAGCAGAGAGGGGACTAGGGAGGAGCTGGCCTGGAGTGGGGAAGGGAGGGAAGAAGGGAAGGGTATTGGGGAGGGAGGGGAAAGGGCCCCCAGCCAAGGAGAGCTGTTTGCGGACTGGGGGTCAGGCTCACCCTGGGGTCAGACACCTGGGAGACAGGAGGGTCCTCGGAGGGATTTGAAGACGGGGGACGGAGCGGACAGAGAAGGGGTCGCTAGGGAGAGAGATTCTGGAAGAGAACTTTCCAGGCCATACAGAGAGGCGGGGGGAGGGGGGCAGCCAGTCTAGACACAGACACAAAGAGGGTGAGAGGCAGAGAGACAGCAGAGGGGAAAGGAGAGAGAGTCGCGGATGGAGCCGGGGGGAGGTGGAGGCAAACCAGGCTGGAGCGGGCCTTCCGAAAGGCACTTAGGCTGTTATGTCCGTGATTGCGCCCTTGGCCCCCTGTGGGCACGGCGGGCCTGAGTGACGGGTGGAAGGAAATAGATGTGCAAAATACATGCACTTTTCCGAAATGGGCCCAATCATCGGTGGCAGGCCTAAATGTCAGCACACACAGCAGAGCCCCGGGCTGCCAGCTGCATCAGACCTTGTGACAGAGCTTCCTGGCAGCTGCCTGGCCTGCCTCCCCCACTCCCCCCACCCCTGCTCTTCTCCCCTCACCGCTCCCCTGCCCCAGGCAGCCGCCCCCCACGGCCCCAGGTCGCCATTCCCTCCAGCCTCTCATTCCATCCGTCCTGGAGGGGCACAGACGAAAAGCGCTTTGGAGGAGTCCTTTTCTAAACTGGGGTCCCCACCCCGCCTTCTCAAACTCCACCTCCCCCTGGGACCTTG
Source organism: Vespertilio murinus (assembly GCA_963924515.1). Lineage (NCBI taxonomy): Eukaryota > Metazoa > Chordata > Mammalia > Chiroptera > Vespertilionidae > Vespertilio > Vespertilio murinus. The sequence goes on from OZ004706.1 coordinate 9,399,760, forward strand.
CCTCCTTGACCGCAGGGGACAGTCCCTCCCCAAGTCCCTTAACTCCCGGGCTGTCAGGGGAGCCAGCAGCGCGGCCAAGGTCAAGCACACACGCCGGCCTGGCTCCGAATCCAGCTCGGCCACTCACTGCCTTTGCGACTCGGGCGCTTTACTCAACCTCTCTGTGCCTCTGCTCCCTCGCCTGTAGCCTGGGCAGGCCGGTGCCCGTGGCGCTCACCGGAGAAGTACGTGAGTGGACAGATGGGCAGCTCGGAGGACAGGCCCCGGGCACACTGGACGTGTGCAGTGTGGGCTGCCGTCGGGCTCGCGGTGCCACAGGGAACCAGCTTCGGTCGGTGGGAGCACGAGAACCACAGAAGATGCTTGGAATCCAAGTGGGCAGTTCTAAAGCCTCCTCGCTGAGTGTGCTCCCAGCATCCCCCCGGGAACTTGCTGGACCTGCAGAACCTTCGGCCCCACCCCAACCTGCTAGATCAGAATCTGCATCATGCCCTGACTGATTTGGCTCAGTGGATAGAGCGTCGGCCTGTGGACTCAAGGGTCCCAGGTTCGATTCCGGTCAAGGGCATGTACCTTGGTTGCGGCACATCCCCAGTAGGGGGTGTGCAGGAGGCAACTGGTTGTTTCTCTATCATTGATATTTCTAGCTCTCTCTCTCTCTCTCCCCCTGTAAAATATCAATAAAATACATTAAAAAAAAAGAAGAAGAAGAAGAAGAACCTGCATCATAACAGGAACCCAAGTCATCAGGGGCCTGGTGACTGCTCTTGGATAAGGAGGCCAGTTGGTGGCTCCCGTAACTAGTTCTGGGGGGAGTTTCTGTGAAGGGCAGTGGCCCCCGGTGTGCCAAGCCCTGATGACTTGCCGCACATGGTGCTGGATACGTTAGCCCTTAAAACAACCCTGCACCCCACTTTCCAAATGAGGAGATAAAGCTCAGAGGGGCTGCGTTCCTCACCCAGGGACCAGGCATTGCCAGGGCGGAGCGGTCTGACCACCGGGAGCAGGGCCGGCAGCGGGGCTGGAGGGGCGCAGGCTTGGAGGAGGCCAGTGTCCCCGGGAATGGAGGCTGTGAGACATGAGGGAGGGGGCACCGTGACACAAGCCAGGGGACCTTGGCCTGCACAGGCAGAGACTCGGAAAGGAACCCAGAGGACGGTAAGCTTGACCTTGGAGGAGGGGGGACGTGCCAGGGGGGTGCCCCGCAGGTCTGGGGCGCAAGAGAAATGCTGATTTGGGACCATCTGCCTCGAGAACAGCCAGTACCCAGGAAGCACTGATCTCTTGCCGGGCACTCCATCCATCTCACTGGCTCTGGGAATGGGTGTTCCTTACATTATCGAAACACCAGGAGAGGCCCAGAGAGGTCAGTAATTTGTTTACCACCACACAGCTTACAGGCACAGCTCTGGGATCTGAGCCTACCGGTGCCTGGGTGAAGAGCTCGCAATCTTTCCCTCGTTCCAAGCCATGGGCAATCCGGTGCTTGAAGTGGGTTCCCCCAAAAGCAGGCCTTGAGGGGGACAGGGAGTGGCCAGACAGAAAGCACAGAAGGAAAAAGGGAGGCAGCTGTGGGCTGCAGGGGGTCCACCCTCCCCCCAGCGCCAGAGAGCAGGCTCCTTCCTTCTTCCGGATGAACCAGGAAGGGCTGCTGTCTTGGTCAGTACGCCGCTGGGAGAGCGGGAGAGCAGAGGCCGGCAGCTGCCCAGGCTACAGCAGGTTGGTGGCAACGTGACGACCAGAAGGCAGGAGGGCTGAACCACCCCTTTTTCTGGAAAAACACTCAGTTGTCTGCCGGGTTGAGAAAATATTAACTCAGCCGGCGGAGCCCCCTTCCATCCCCTTGCAGCCATGGGACTGCACTGGGGAAGGATTCCAATATAGATTTGGGGGGAGGAGCATCTGTGGTGGGAGGACCTCCCCAGGGATAGGGTTGGACCCTCGCCCTGTGTAGGGGCTGAGGCCTGAGCCTGGTGCCACCTCCTGGGCATGGGAGCAGTCTTCCAGAGGAGGTACCCACCGCATCACCTACAAGGTGATGGGTGTCACCTACAAGGTCCTCTGAACTCTGGGTTCTAGCAACTCAAAGGCTTTGGCTGGGGGCTCTGGCCAAGGTCCTGAAGAGTCCGGGTTTTATTTATTATTTTTTAAACTATATCTTACTGATTTTTTTTTTACAGAGAGGAAAAGAGAGGGAGAGAGAGAGAAACATCGATCAGCTGCCTCCTGCACACCTCCTACTGGGGATGTGCCTGCAACCAAGGTACATGCCCTTGACCGGAATCGAACCTGGGACCTTTCAGTCCGCAGGCCGATGCTCTATCCACTGAGCCAAACATGTGAAGGCAAGAGTCCAGGTTTTAAATAGCAGCTAGCCTTGCTGTGAGCCTGCCTGCTTCCACCATGCTCTTTTTTCTCAGTTTTCTCTAAAATACATATGTGTGTGAGTGAGTGAGTGTGTGTGTGTATGAGTGAGTGTGTGTGTGTATGTTGAGGTTGTTCCTGGGGGACTATTAACTAAGAATAATTTATCCAAGAAATTTGTTACGTTAGAATTACCAATTAGATATGATTATAACTTACCCTGGCTAACACTGCACTACGGCTGGAAATCTGAATCCCATTAAAATCTAATTAGCATATATTAAGTGGAAGGCGGCTTTACTGCAGTGCGCCAGCAGGTCTGAGCCGCGCCGGGCACACGGGCTCGCCGCCCGCTCCAGCACGCGGGCCACGCTGTTCTCAGGGCCCCGGTGTGTGCCAGGCAGCCTCCGGGCGGCGTCCCCTCCCTAAACTGGACCAGGAGGCCCGGGCCTCTGGGGAGGGGCAGCTCCAGAAGTGGGCCTGACGTTTGAGGCTCTGTGGCGGGGTGGGCGGCCAGGACCCACGGAAAGGCGTTGTTGTGGTTCTCACCGCCGGGGTGCTCTGGGCTAAGAGGACAAGGACTCATCCTGGCAGCCCCAAGGAGCCAGTTGCCTCGGTGACTGAATGCCAGCCCCACAGAATGCATCCCTCCCCGGGTTTGAGGGCCTGGCGGGTCCGGGTGTGAGGGCGTGCCCGCTATGGCGTCATACCTAGCAAACGCCGGGCACAACCACAAATGTTTATTGAGCTCTTACAGCGGGGCTACAGGCCTTGTTTTCTTATGATTTTTCTTTTTAATATATTTGTATTGATTTCAGAGAGAAAGGGAGAGAAACATCAATGAGAGAGAATCATTGATCGGCCGCCTTCTGCATGCCCCGCCCACAATGGGGATCAAGCCCAGAGCCCAGGCATGTGCCCTGATCAGAAATTGAACCGAACCATGACCTCCTGGTTCATAGGTCAATGCTCAACCACTGAGCCATGCCAGCTGGGCGTGTTCTTGTTCTTTATCCTCACAAAAACTCCAAGACACAAGTTCTAGATTTATGCCCATTTTATATACGATGAACCCGAGGCTTGCAGAGGTTAAGGCACTTTCTCGACGCCCCATAGCCGCTAAGTGGCAGAATCGGTATCTGAGCCCTGGTGGCTTTTCTGGAAAGTTGTCTCTCCTACAACCTGTTTGGGGATGAATGAGGTTTTTCATCCAAGTCCAGGTCAGGCCTCGCCACTACTTTCCTCTGCCAGCAGGGGGCAGGGGTGAGCGAGGAGGGAACTCGGGGCCAGGCAGGCTGTGTCAATGAGTGTCACCGACAAGGTCCAGGTGGGGCTGCAGAGATACAAGCTGGATGCAAGGATCCCAATCAGGGTTCTGAGGATTTCTTTTAGGGGAAAAAAATCCTTATTTCGGGTACAAAGCATATGGAATGCAGTAGGTTAGATGGTTGTGCAGCACATCACCTCCCAGGTGATGCAGACTTCCCCTTCCCCGCCCTGTTGATGTTGATGTTGAAGGGACCAAGGCACTTACTTTGGCCGATGGGCTGTTAGTGAATCCACCATGAGCAGCCCTTCAAGTGCGCTGGCTGTGAGCTTGCTCCCCACTGGCGCTTCTGCTGACCACAGGGAGGTGCGTGAGTTCCAGGTTCAAAGAAGATGAGAGATGTCTGGGTCAAGGCCAGCCTAGGTCAGCTGGACCACAATTAAGAAATACACGCTCTCAAATGCCTCTGAGGGATCGCCCCCCCCAAAGGCTTAACAGGGCAGCTCTGCTCTCCAAGACCCCACCCACAAGTGGGGTGCAGGAAACGTTTGAGCAGCCCCCGCTCTCCCAGCCTCGGGGCTGAGCTGAAATTGCCAGTAAAGGGACAGCTTACACCTCCCTCCCTGGGCTCAGTCTGCACCAGGCCTGGGACAGACAAGGGAGGCCGCGATCTGGGCGGAGACAGACTCATGCCCTGGTCGTCTGCGGGCACCAGCCGGCAGGTTTCCAAACACAGAAGATGATGGAGGAGAAGGCACCGTGTCGTATGCTGGGGCTGCCGTCACCGAGCTCCACACACCAGGGGCTCAGACCACTGAAATCCCCGTCCTCGCCGCTCTGCAGGCAGGGTGGCAGTGGCCACCGCACTGGTTTCTTGTGAGGCCTCCTCCCTGGCTGGTGGTGGCCACCTCTTCCTGTGTCATCACACAGTCTTCCCTCCATACACGTCTGATGACCTCAATTTAACTTAACTGCCTCTTTAAGGGCTCTCTTCAAATACAGGCGCATTCCAGGGCACCGGGAGGTGGGGGTGGGGGGCTGGGGCATGTGAATCTTGAGGGGACACAGCACAGCCCACGGCAGTCAGTGTTCCTCAGACTGAGGGACCAGAGGCCTTGAAGGACCTTCTTCTGGACAGGTCGGGGGCGGGGGGGAGCACTCTGTCCCATGATCCCAAAGGGCTGTGCCCTTGACAAACTCTGCCTTCAGAGCCGTGAGCATGAGCCAGCGACCACAGCACACCACAGCACAAAGGAGCCGGACAGGAGGGTGAGCAGAAGATGCAAATAGGTAGGACCACATCGTATGATTCCCTGCGCACCTCGCTCAACAATGGGCCGGGAATCTGTGCTGTGGGAAGCCAGACCTCATCCCGGCTAGTTACCCTGGGAGGAAGGGGAGCGTCGACCGGAGGGGCGCTGTCATTCTCTCCCTCCATCTGGGCCTGGGGTGCAGAATTGGATCGTTTTGTGCAGATCCATCGGGCCACATGCCCTTTCTAGTTTAGTCGGTAACATCACACCAAGCTCACCGTGCTGCAGGGATGGGGTTCCGCTTCTGTGTCAGAGGTCAGGGAGAAAAACTGGGTGAAAGGGACTGGGAACTCTGCACTACTTTTGCAACTCATTGTGTCTTAAATTATTTCAGAATAACTTTCTTAATGCTTTTTAAAAAAAATATTATTAAAAAAAACAACGAAAGCGAGACATTTTATCTTAAGGTTTTGTACCATTTTCAGTCCCGGAAGAGTTGCAATGAATTTTAAATTAAAAAATGAATAAAAAAGATTTATGCACTTTTCCGCGTGTATGTTATACTTCAATTAAACGTGGGGACAGGGGGGGAGCCTCTGCCAGTCTCCCTGAGCTTCTGCAAAGAGAGGAGGGAAGCGGCGGAATACAGATCCCGCGCCTGGAGTCCTAGGCCCTCTCCTTCATGATTTGGAGGGGACGGGGCGGGGAGCACTATTGCCGTTTGCAGGTGAGAAAGCTGAGGGAGAGGCAGGGGACCCGCCCAGGGACACACAGCTCACCAGCCCCGTGCCGTCTGCTCAGAGGCCCCGCACCGGTCCCTGCCATGCTTGGGCCAGTTGGAAGGATACCCCTCCCACCTCTGCCCCAGCCTGCCTTGCCCCACCTCGGGGCGGGGTGGAGGGGGAGACACGACATTGCAGCTCCCCAATCGCCCCCCTGCCTCCCGCCCAGCTCGGTCCCACAGGTGAGGCTGCTGACATGAGGTTTCCCGAGGAACTTCCACCCACCGGCCAAACGCCGCTGGGTTGCCTCCGGGCCATTATCAGCACCTTTCATTGCTCTGCTGAGCACGCAGCTCCCCTTCCTGGCATCCCCGGGGGCCTCGGAGCACAGGCCAAGCCAGTCCACTCCCCCAGCACGTGTGTGCTCTCTCAGCACCGGAGTCCCCAACACACTTGGCGCTTGGACAAAATTAACTCATTTGTCCGACCAGCCCACCAGGGAGGACGGCCGTTCGTGGCCACGGGCACTGGAATTAACCTGGTTTAGCAGGGCCTCTGAGTTCCAGCTCACGCAGCAGGTTCAGGGACTCCCAGGCGTCTGGGAAAAAGAGCAGTGGGAGGAAGTGGAGTTGATGACTGTGATTCAGCCCCCAAGATCGTCTCCGGAGATGGACTGAGACCGGAGGGGGAGAGATTGTCTCTGGAGGTGGGCGGAGGCCTGGGAGAGCCCTCAGGTCTGTGCTTGGGCCTTAGCTTCTCTGGGTCCTCCTGGCTGACCCCCCCAAGGGTAGCCAGGGAGTGTTCTAAAAGAGGTCCGTGAGCACATGAGCTTCAGACAATGTCCTCCCTGCAGGACTGTCAGAGCCCTTACCGCCCTAATGTGCCCCAGAGTCTCTGAGAAGGCCCATGGGAGACAGCGTGTCCCCCTATCCTTTGGAATGCCCCTCAGAGAAACGCTGGTCCGAGGCCTTCGGCACACGTGTCTCGAGGGCAGTCCTGCAGCAAGGAAAGAGCCTGCAGGGCTGGTCAGGCGATAGGCAGGGGGATGCCTGTTCCCATTTTGCAGATAGGGTAAACTGAGGCCCGGAGAGGGAGGAGACACTTGCCAGGTCAGCAGGCAAATCAGTGACAGAGCCAGCCCTAAACCAGCCAAGACCAGGCGGGTGGAAATCACTCCGTTTCCCGGGGTCCGTGGTGGGTAAGATGGGCATCGACACTCCCGACCAGGCCTGGAAGGAGGAGCCGGCAGAGACACATAACTGTACATGTGCCTGTCACATTTACAAAGCTCTTTCAAAACATCCTTTATTCTCTCTCTTTTTTTTTTTAATTGTCATTACCCTTTGTAATTTTTACAAACTCTCTCTACTTCCTCGGCATCCAAGCCCCATTCTGAAGAGGAGGCAGCGAGGCCTGGGCGGGGCGGTGTGATTTGGCCAAGGTCTCAGGTCCCATCGATGGCAGAGCAGGGACCTCGCCCCTGGAGTCCCAGATCATGAGTCCCGGCCAAAGACTCCAGCCCCTGCCCGAAAGGGCAGAACGTAGCCTTGCTCAGTCCAGTGCCCACTGCGGTGGAGGCCTGGGCTCTGGTGAAGGGTCCCCCCGGGGGAGAGGGGGCACTAACAGGGCGATTTGGGATTCCCATCCTTGAGACACCGCTAACTGGTTGGATGGTGGGCACCACTGAGGTGCGGCGGAGGGGGGTGGGGTAGGAGGGTGGTGGCAGGGGAGATAAGGGAGTAGGGGGAAGGGGTGGGGGGAGGGACCAGGAAACATTGGAGGTGTTTCTGAGACATCACATCACCAATTTCCCACTCTGCTCCTGGGCCTGAAGCTGTCTGTCTCACTGCTTGCCTCGCCCCTGTAGCGTTTCGGGGTAACAAGGTGGATCAGCCGAAGAGGCTCAGAGGAGAGTGGGGTGGGAGGGAAGAGAGACCTAACTGGCCGCCCAGGAAACAGGTGATGAGAGGGAAGTGGGGGTCTGAGATGGTGCTTCCTCCTCAAGCCCCTCAGACCGAGGAGGAGGCCCCTGCCTGCGGGCCAGGCCGAGGGCGGGGTCAGGGAAGGTCGTTGGAAGGTCTCTCTGGCGAAGTGACCATCGCTGTGGAGGTGCCCGCGGCAGCTGCTAGGAAGACACAGCCTCCTGGGGCGGCGTCTCCCTGTCGCCTTTTGCTCGGGTGGCAGTTGACCTCTGTGCATGCCAAGACTCTTCCCAGCCCCCTAACCCGGTGGTCAGCAAACTCATTTGTCAGCAGAGCCAAATACCAACAGGACAACGATTGACATTTCTTTTGAGAGACAATTTTTTAAACTTAAGCTTCTTCTAACACCACTTCTTCAAAATAGACTCGCCCAGGCCGTGGTCTTTTGTGGAAGAGCCACACTCAAGGGTCCAAAGAGCCGCCTGTGGCTCGCGAGCCGCAGTTTGCCGACCACAGCCCTAACCTAATGAGCAAGGTGGTCTTTTCCATGAGCCTTCGGTGAGTGGACTGAAAGGTTATCTCCCCCCCCCCCCCGCACCCGCCCAACTGGTGGGCGGAGCTAACATATAACTGGCACCTGCCACAGAGACATCTCCAAGACATTGAACCACCAATCAGCATGGGTCAAAGTGTCCTTAGAGCCCACCCCTTCCTGTTCCACCCTGGGCCCAACCCCCTTCCGTTCCGTCCTTTAAAAGGGACCCCAGGCAAGACACATGTTGCTTCTCCGCCATCCCAGGAGTCAGCCCGGCTGGGTCTCCCCTGTCCCCTCCCCCATCCTCCAATTCTGATTTCTCTACCTCCGTGATGGGTTCCGCCCATTACCAGGGAATAAACTTTACTTTAAAATTCCCTGGTGGTCTGTTTCCTGTTTCCTCTCAAACCTAACATGGACACCGGCTCCGCCACCTTGTTTCACCCAGAGCCACCTGATCTATGGCCACCCCAGGTCATCGTGCCCACATCTCCAAGCCGGAGGGTGGACCTACCTCCAACTTCTAGGGGAGAAGCTGCAAAGGGCCTGGGTTTGGGGAGGCCTGAGGTCGCCGTCTCCCACAGGGGAGGGGGTGCTCTGTGGGTGGGGGACAGAGGAGCCAGTCCGGGATGCCCGTTATGGATCGGAAGGTCCGCAGGGATGGGTCACAGTGGTCCTTCCTGCTCGGGGCCAATCCAGCATCATTCATTCACTCACTCACTCACTGGACAACGCCGACGGCATTCACGTCGAACAGGTGACTTGCTGTGTGCCCCCTTGTTCTCTGCGCTGGGGTGACGATGTGAGTGAAAGGAGTCAAGTCTGACCCTCAGGACCAAGAGACTCCGCTTCTTTCTCTGGCTCCTCGCCCATCTGCTCCGTGACCTTGGGAAGGTCACTTCCTCTCCGGGCCTCACAGCCCCCATCACAGAACCGTACCTCCGGGGACCCTCTTCGCACTGTCATACCGGCCTCGCCGCAAACGCTCTGTGAGGCCCCGCAGACGGGTTTGATCGGGTTTGATCACCTCCCGCCTCCTAATGGATGGGAAATGCGGCTCTCAGAAGCACCCTCCAGAGAGGAGGGGGGCGGGGGCGGGCGATCCCCTGATAACGAACCCCAGGATCTCCTCCACCACAGAGGGGGTCCCTGGATAACAGCGACAGCTGCCATTTCAAACAATGTTTGGGGCCATACAGTTCCCGCGGGCCCGGAGACCGGACCGGCTTCCTTCATCTTCCCTTTTATTTAAAGAGCCGCTGCTCTGAACATTTCAAAGACCTCCGCAGAACTTTTCCAATTTAATTTAAATAAAGTAAAAGAAAAAGGCTGCCTCCTCCTAGCCGGCTTCGCAAATGGAGGAGTTGGAAATGGGGCGTCAGCCAGGCCTCGCGGGGCAGCCTAATCGCTTCAGCTCCGAGTCTGATCGGGGCCGAGCGCCGCTGCCTCCCAAACCCGGCCGCCCACCCGCGGAGGGGAAGCGGGGGGTCCCTCTCCCACCCTGTGCGGTCCAGTCCACCTCGCCATCTAGGACGGGGTCGTGTCCACAGCAGGCTTCTCACGGGGTGGCTGCAGAGTGCCCAGGGGGTCGGCCCTACTTGGGTCAAGCCTCTGCTTGGGTCACATGTGCTGATGTCCGTGGGCCAAAGCAAGTCACATGACCCGGCTCAGCGTCGTGTGGGAAGGACCCTGCCAGGGCGCGGACAGGGAAGGGAGGCCCCCCGGGAGCTATTCATTGGCAACCTCCCTGGTGCCGAGTGGGCCAGCTCCCCGGCGCCCAGTAGGACAGTTCTTAGCTGGGTGTCGGCTCCCCGAGAGCCTCCACAGGACGTGGGTCCAGCTGCCCACAGCTGGAACCCACTCACGACCGACCGCGCACCTGATCATGGATTGTTCTCTCCTTCCCGACTCCCCTTCCCCACTCACCCCCTTGTGCTTCCTGAAATCCCCGCCCAAATAACGTCCCTGTGCCTGCGTCCTGGTTCAGGGCCGACTTTGAGGAAACCCACACGGGGTCCGTGGCAGAGCCAGGAGTTGGAATCCGAAGCATGTGTTCAATTCTGCGCACGCGGCCCCTTGGAGGGACTGGGGTGGGGGCAGAGGACGGGAGGAGATGGGAAGATGGCAGCTAGGGCCCTGGAGGGGCCCTGCAGGCTGCATGCAGAGCAGGGCATGATCAGGGCATGATCAGCAGACACTCCAGCCCCTCGACGCCTCGGCCTGGACTCCAGGGATGGACCAGGCTGGAGGAGGGACAGGCCCTGCCCCACCCAACGGGGGCAGGAAGACAAGACCCCGCAAGGGCCTGCAAGGAGGGAAGACCCTCAGGTTCATAATTTGCTGGCCTGAAACCACCCCTGCCCCCGCCCTTCCCTGAGTTGTACTGATTATGCAAATCTCCCATCCCAAGCAAAGCAGGCTGGGAGTGAGGCAGCTCGACGGGATAAGATGGGCAAACGGCAGATTACAGCCACCCACTCCGGTAAACACAAGTTTAATTGCTTTTTCGGGGGGCAGGGGAGGCGGGGGACAGGCACCGAAATAAAACAAATTCCCAGTCCGCTGTGTCAGGACCGCCAATCTGATGGCGGGTGACAGTGGACTCTGATTGGGGAGGGAGGAGGCGGGGGGGGGGGTGGAGACGGGGTGCTGGAGACCTGAAGAGGCGGCCGGTCAGTCTGGCCAAGGCCAGGACGCTCCGTCCCACTGTGGTGGTGGGGGGAGCTGGTTGTTGGGGCTCTCCCCTGGAGCTTTCACAGCTAGGGGGACATGCTGCCCACCACTTGTGGGGTGCCCACTGTGTGCCAGGCACTGGGCTGCCTGAACAGGTCACTCAATCTTCACAGCAGCCCTGTGGCAGGAGGACCCTCCCTGTTCACAAGTGAGAGGATGGAAACGCACATCCCATTTGCTGGAGACACGGGAGACATGGCTCCTTCATCCACCCGGAGCCGGAGAACCAACCTATTCAATAAGCCCCCGGCTTACTGAGCCCTTGCTCTGCGTTGGCTGCTTCAGATCCTACTAGTGTGTACGTGGGCAGAGTTCTCCTCCTCGTTTCAGAGATGGGGGCCCTGGGTTTAGAGAAACTCATAACCGTGGCAAGTTCATGTGATTAGTCAAGGACAAGGCTAGGGTTCAAATCCAGGTCTTTCTGATGCCAAGGACGGTGTCTTTACTACTACGCTGGACAACATCCCTGAGTTACTATTGCACGCGTCCAAACCATAGCTCCGACTTGTTGGATGGCTCTTCTGCACCCACTGCTCCTTCTCGTGTCTTCAGTCCCCGAGAGGCCTGCAACCAGAGGGTGGCGACCGTAATGACAACATCAGCAACAGCATTCGCTGGGTATATTTACCTTACTCAGCATGAGCTGGGTCATCGGTGTATCTACTAGTATATATATATCATCTCACTGAGGCTCCATACTTACATGTTCTAGTTAGGGGTCGTGCCGCCCAGAACAGTTGTGTGACCTTACCTGCCCACGGCCATGAGGGGGTGGGGGGAGTGCGTTTCTAATAGTAGCGCAGTCACGCTTGTCTGTGAAGGGGTGTGCTTACCCCCCACTGCTGCTCCCTGATGCTCACACCTTCGGTCTGGGTGCCTGGTGGACAGGGGACACCCAGGTGACCAACTCATCCTGGTTAGCTCAGGACTCTCCAGCAGGAGTGTCAGGTGACCGCTGCTTTTTGAGCAATCCCCGATGCCATCCTGGCAGGGGTGGTGCGGGTATCTCCTACCCAGGTCCCTGGAGAACAAGCAAGTCAGCCCTGCCTCCAAGCAGGCTGGCCCAGGAGGTGAGGGAGGAGCCCCCTGCCCCAGCACCCCTCCTTTGACCATTGTCTCTGCTGTGGATTTAAGAGGCGCAGAGCCCCAGGCTCCAGGGGGTTCATCTGACCCGGAAGCCTCCTTGGCTGGGAAATGGAGATTTACAGACTTCCATTTAAATGCAAATGCAGCGTTGTCGCCCCCGGAACCAGAGATCGGGATCCTAACCGTATTAAAGTCACCGTGGTCCCCTATCTCCTGCTCGGCTGGGCCATCTCTGGGCCTGTTTAATCCTTCCGCTGCTGCAGGCACCTGCTGGAGCCAGGCCTGGGAGGACGGGGGACAGGGGCCCAGGCAATGGACTCTGAGTCAGTGCCCTGCCTCCCTTCAGCTGCAGTGGCCCCCGTGACCTGGGCTGGCGTACAGGTGTTAACCTCCAGCCCTGTCTGTGGCTGTAAGACCTTCTCAAGGTCACGCACGGCTGGGAAATCCGGGAGCCGGGACTGAGCCTTCCCACGGCTCTGGAACCCCAGGAAGGCCACGCTCTGTGTCCAGTGGCACCACCTGAGTCCTCAGAACAAAAGAGTAGGGGTCCAGGGAATCATCCTTGGGTTGAAAGCAAGTAAAAACCTATCACATCGCCAAAACCGGTTTGGCTCAGCGGTAGAGCATCGGTCTGCGGACTGAAAGGTCCCGGGTTCGATTCCGGTCAAGGGCATGTACATTGGTTACGGGCACATCCCCGGTAGGGGTTGTGTAGAAGGCAGCTGGTCGATGTTTCTCTCTCATCAATGTTTCTAGCTCTCTATCTCTCTCCCTTCCTCTCTGTAAAATATCAATAAAACATTTTAAAAAATAAAACCTATCACATCAATCAAGCTAATAGCAACGGGGCCATTTTATTGAGCATCTACTATGTGCCAGGCAGAGAGCATGCCCTGTCACCCTCACAAGGTCCTAGGAGGTACGTTTTGGGATCCCCGTTGTTGAAGGGCAAACTGAGATTCCGGGAGGTAAGGAGGCTGCAGAGGTCACTCAAGGAGAAGGTGCCAGCTTCTGGATTTGAACCCAGGTTTGTCTGACCCCCAAAGTTAAGCTCTTGACCACGACTCCGGACCCTGCCATCCAGCCAGCTCCTGTGTGGCCTCTGGCAAATGGTGTTCTCTCTCTGCTGCGGCTTCCATGGACATGGTAGCCACATCCACCTCCTAGGGTCTTGATTCTGGGGATTAAGTGAGTGAATATAAAGCCCCCAAACTGGGAACAGTGTCCGGTGCACAGAAAGAACTTCACAAATGCAGTATTGGCAACCATTACTGTTCAACACACTCAGAAAGTGGGGGTGCCTCAAGAGAGGTACAGACTACACACTAGGGGGGTGGGGGGATAATAGGGGACTTGGATTTCATCCGGGTGTGAAATCAAGGTCAGCTCCTGCCAGGAGGCAGCCCTTGCCCTGGGCCTCAGGGTGGGCAGGAGAGCAGAGCAGGAGAGGGAACAACTAGCGCGTCTAAGGCAGAGTCAGGAAGTGGGCAGGTGTCCTACCAGGCTGACCCCAGGGGGCACCCACAGGAGAAGGTGCAGGAGAGGGCAAAGGTCATCTATGGCTGGCTGGAGGGCGGGGAATGCCAAGCTGGGAAGCGGGAACTGTATTTTGCCCGCGATGGAAAGCGATGGATTTGGCAGCGTTTGGCAATAGACAGTGTGGCGGGTGGGGAAGGGGAAGCTGGGATCGATGGTCAGGAGAGAGACCATGTAGGAGCCGGATGCTGTGCCGACCTCACTCCCTCCTCAGAGCAATCGTGTTGGCCTTTATTACTATGACTGTTCCAGAGGCGTCAGCCGTGGCTCAGAGGCCTTAGGGACCATTCTCAAGGTCACTGGGCAAGGGGGGTTGGGGGGTGCGCCCGCTGGGAGGTGGAGCTGGCCCCACCCCTTTCCCCACCCCCTGTACTGCTGCTCTCTGATGCTCACACCTTCCGGTCTGGGTGCCTGGTGGACAGGGGACGCTCAGGTGACCAATTCATCCTGGTTAGCTCAGAACGCTCCGGCTTTAAAACAAAGTCTTGTGACCCTGAAAACTCCTCTCTTGAACAAACCAGGACCATTGGTCACCCGAGCAATGACAGATAAATGGGACAAAGGGTGGGGGTGGTGCTGGGAAAGGGATGGATAAAGTTCTTGACGTGCAGAGCTGGGCCCTCAGGGACCGGGCCTGGCCACTGCTTCAGCACAAGGTCAGGGGCAGAGGCCCAGATTTGGGGTCCACCCACAGAGAACTGGGGGGCCCCTGGGACCTAGAGAGAGGGGTCCATCCCGAGGAGGGGGGGTCTTCCTTCCCAGGCTAGAGAGGGCACGGAGAGCCCTGGACCCACAGGGCTTTGGCTCAGGGCTCCCATGTTTCTGGAATCTGTCCGGTTGGCCAGAGGACACAGTCCCTTCTTGGCACCAAGAGGAGAGAGGGGGCAATCGGTTCGGTCCCCTTTCTCCTCTGTCTCTCCACTTCCAGCCCAATCCATCTCTGGCCTCTGTGTGCTTTTGACCTGTGGCCTCAGAGACTGACCACAAAGGGTGCCAGGACGCAGGGCCAGCTGTGCACAGGGGGCAGCACATCCCCAGGGGACGCCCTCGGGGTTGCTGGAGAAGGAAATACCAAGTTCCTCCTGGGCCCCCTCCTATAGAGATACTACAGGGGTGGCGAGGGGGCGGCCCCTCCACTCACCGGGCCTGAGGTCTGGGAGGCCCCAAACCGGGTCCGGCTCTGAACGCCACCGCCGGGCTCTGTGACCTTGCATGAGCTGCTTTTCCTCCGTGGGCCTCAGTTTACCCATTTGGCAAGTGGAGCCCAAAGCTACGCGTGGGGCTTTCAGCTGTGGACTTTTCTTGGCAATGTCAAGAAAGACAGGAAGGAGGAAGGGGGAGCGGGGAGGGGGAGCAGGGAGAAGCATCTAGGTGAGGCGTTCCAAGGAGAGGTACAGAGGAGTCACGCTGATGGAAGAGGCGGGGGAGGGCATGTTGAATCAGGGTGGCAGAGGTGGGCTCATCAATCAGTCCTTATGCCGCCCTCTCCCGCCTCTCCCGCCCCCCCTCCGGCCCCGCCCAGCCTGGAAGATGATTACAAGGACACCAATTAAGAGGACCAGCCCCGGGCTTTCTTGTTTGAAGCCCTCCTGGTGAATTATGCAGGAGGCTGCGGGAGAGGCAGGCGCTGGGATCGCTTCATTATTGATGAGCGGTGATGGGGCCTCCGCTGACAGCCCGCCTCGGAGAGATGATTAGCTCGTAAAAAATTAATCGCCGTTCTTGGGGAGGACACAGATTAAAGCCCCGAGGAGCGGTGTTATCGATGCTCCCTAATTTCGGGGGACTTTGAAAAGGGTTTAGCGTAACTGGGAGGAGACAATTAGACTCAATTAGAATCACAAGTGCCCACCTGTCACTGCCTCCTGCCTCCCGTGATGTGGACGTGGAGGTGGCCCGGAGGGAAGGGGCTGCAGGTGGCTGCCGCGGGGCGGGGCTGGCGGCTCTGGGAGCCGGGCCTAGCTCTGCAGCTCGCTCTCTCCCCAGGTGATCTCATGCTCACCCGTGGCCCCAGCCACCACCTGGACTTCGGTGACTCACACATTTATGGCTCCGTCTGGACCTCCCCCCAGAGCGCCCCCTCCAAGTGTCCGGCGGCTTTCTCAGGACCTCCTGGGAGATGGCTCAAAGGTACCTCCGACTCAAAGTGACCTCCCAGGCGCCCGTCCTCCCCACCTGTACCCCTGGTCCGGCCCCAAGATTCTGTCTTAGTGAATGGGAGAGCATCACCCTCAGCCAAATCCATCACCAGTGCCTACTGAGGTAAGTCCGACACCCACGTTCCTCCTCTCTCTGAGCCCCCACCTGGTCCAGACCGTCTCCTCTCTCCCCGGGGGAACGTCAGTCGCCTCCTCACAGGCAGCAGGTACTTCCGGGCTCCGGGCTCAGCTCATGGCCCCTCCTCGGATGCTGCCTGAGGTTGGAGTGGGCACCTCCCAGCGGCTTGATTCACCGAATTCTGACTTGGTCTGGCCTCAAGCCTGTGCCATGACAGTCTTCTCGGGTGGCCCCGAGGCTCCTCTGATGTTGGGGGACCCTCGCTCATGCTCAACACTGAAGTTCGGGAAGGTCAACCCTGATGAATGAGGTCCCAGCCTCCCCATCGGGTGGGGGCGTGGGGGAGTAGGCCGTCCTGGGAGGCCTGTGTTCAATTCCCAGGGGGTGCCAGCAGGATGGAGTCCCGTTGCCTAGAGCAGATCCCAGTAATCCGAACCCATGCTCCCAGTTGATCACACGTGCTCCCCATAAGCTACCAGTCCTCAAGTCCTCATCTCTGCGCTGCTTTTGAGTGACCTCAGGTGAAGACATTGCTTCCCTCCGGACCCCTTAGCACCGCGCTCCCACCTCATCAGTGGTCTTCACTAACTCTCTGATCACGTCCTCCTCCCGCCAAAACCCACCAAGATCTCCCGGTGCGCTCAGGGTAAGTCAAAGCCCACACAGGGCCTCCAGAGTGGGATCACCCAACTCCTCCAGCCCTGTGGCCTGTCACCTCCAACCCTGTCCCCTGTCCCCTCCAACCCTGTCACCTCCAACCCTGTCCCCTCTCCCCTCCAACCCTGTCCCCTCCAGCCCTGTCCCCTATCATGCACCTGCCCTCTAGACCCTCATGTCCACCTTGACGGTCCCACCCTGGAGCTGGGGCCCACACGGTCCCAGCCTCCGTGTCCCAGCCTCCTTTGCTCTGCACTCATGTTCACCCTTCCTGTCTTGCCCAGTGCTATGTCTGCCAGATGCTGTCCTGACCCTCTTGATGAGGTTAGCCCTCTTCTCATGAATTCTCATAGCGCCAGCCCCCTCTCCTCTTACTGCTAATCAGAGTGCAATTTCGCAAATTTCACATGTCTTTGATTAAAGTCTGCCTGGGGAGCGTCATGAAGATAGACTGTGTCTGGTAACCCCGGGGTCAGCACAGGGACATTTTAGAAGGGAGGGAGGGAGGGAGGGAGGGAGGTGGAAGGAAGGAGGAAAGGAAGGAAGGAAGGAAGGAAGGAAGGAAGGAAGGAAGGAAGGAAGGAAGGGGGAAGGTGTGCACTTGAGCTGATTACAACGTTCCTCTACTCCAGACTCTGCTCCCCGGAAAAGCTGAGAGAAATCAAAGCTTTTTAGGTCTCCACTAAACCCCAACTTCTCCCAAACATTAGCCCCTGCCCCTGCCCCGCAAACCCCTGAGCCCCCAGCTAGCGCTCCTCCATTTGGCGCTCTGTGGCGAGTGCCCATTAGGACGTGAGCTCTGTGAACCCATGCGGCTCTCGTACGCAGCAATCGCGTGAACATTCGCTGAATAAATGAAGGACCTTCACTCGGGCCCCTGGCTCTGCCTAGCTTGCCCCTGAAATCTGCCCGCTTGGTGTCAGGTGCTCTGTGGACTGTTCTAGACATTCCCAAAGACCCTTCCTTTCTATTTTACAAAGGAGGGAAGTTGGGACTCAGAGATGTAAAGCCACTTGTCCAAGGTCACACAGCCTAGCCTGAGCGAAACAGAATGTGACTAGCAAACCCAGGCTTTTCACACGGGGCCCACTGCCCCGGGTCCCTGCTTCCCGTCACCTCCAGGGTCCAAATCCTCCCCACTCCTGGAGGCCCATGGCGAATGCCACCTCTTCCTGGAAGCCTTCCATGATCACCCTGCCCCTGGCTATCACAAGCGTTTCCTATTCTGAAAGGCCACCAGAGCCTTTGCTTGTTGGTTTTGATTTGGGGTGTATTTTAAGAGCTTTCTTGAGGTACTAGAGGCCCGACGCACAGAATTCGTGCAAGAGTAGGCCTTCACGGCCCCAGCTGCCTCGTGTCCCCCACCCCCAATGGCGGTCCTCCGGCAGATCGTTCTGCTGTCCAGACTAATTAGCGTGTTAGCTCTTTATTATACAGGATAATTTACACTCCATAAAATCATCCTGCTCTAAGTGAGTGATTCAACAATCAAGCCTGTAGTTTTACGCTCTGACCTGACATATATTGATTTCTAGCTGTGGTCATTATTCACACACAACTCTCAGCTCCCTGCTGAGGGCAGGACCTTCCTCATCTCTGGGGGCCCCCCTACTAGTAGGGCCTGCACCCCGTGGTGCTGGCCCAGGTGAGTGAGTTTGCTTCTTTACTCCCCCTCGCCGTGCCTGCCCTCCCACCCCACCTTCGGGCCAAGAGGAAGCCCATTCCCTGGGGACAAGGGGAGAACCAGCGATCTGCATTTTCAGCAAGTACCCCAGGCAGGCAGTGCTCTCTCCCTTTCACCGCTGGGGAAACTGAGGCAGGGAAAGGAGAAGGAGCTGTCCAGGGTCACCCAGCTCACAGGCTCTATTGTTGAGACAAAAATCTAGGCTCCCACAGAGCTCGTAACAGGGACCCTCGATGCCTGCGGGGGGTCCTTGTCAGGACCTGGGTCTCCAGCAGGAGAATCAGGGTGAGAATAGGGCCCCCTGGACCCCAGCAGCCAGGGCCTGAGCGCCCTTGTCCTCTCAGAGCCAGGGAGGCCCGAGCCAATGACTCAATGCACCCCCACGGGCAGCCGCCGGAGGAGGCCTCATCAGCTGGAGTTGGAGCGGCGCCATCACCTGGTGGAGAAGGGGCTAATGACGCTGGGTTTTAATGACATGAAATTAGTAGCGACAAAGGTGCTCCTGGAATTGAGAACATTCTCCAGGAACAGTTCCCAGAGCATCTCTGCCTCAGGGCTGGGGGTGGGGGTAGGGAGGTAATGGGGAGAACGACACCAAAAGTGGGTGCCCATCGGGGATCATGAGGAAGGGACCATTGGGCACCGAGGCCGTCAGACTAAAGGAAACAGACAGACCCAGCACCCAGCACCTGGGCCTGCCCCCCTCTGTGCAGACCAGGGCATCTGCCAACAACAACGCTGACGATCTTCGCCGTGGCGGTTCCCTGAGCACGTACTCGCTGCCGGGCCCTGTCCCACGTGCTTCCCATACATTCACTGATTCATTCAACCCTCACAACAGCTCTGGGAGGGCAGGACTAGTGGCTGCGATAAAACTTGACCCCACATTCTTTGATGTGAAGCCCACCGAGAAACATGGTCTCCGTCCCCGCACCCCTTTGGGTCTGGGTGGGCTTGTAACCACAGCTGGCCCGTGAGCAGCACTAGTTTGAACCGCAAGGGTCTGCGGTTGTTTCTGAGGATGTTTTCAATTGACCTGAGCAGTTCCAACCCAAGTTGTCCAAGGGCCATCGAGCACATGGCGGGACCCCGGTAACACGTGGCTTTTCAAAGGCACGGTAGCTAGGTGCCCCTAACCCTGGCATTGTCCAAGGGTAGGTTGTATGCCAACGAATGGGATGCAGTGGAAAGTGATACCACGTGACTTTCAAGGTTGGATCAGCAAAGAAGCAGCAGCTTCCGCCTTGCTGGTGGGAAGGCTCACTCTTGGAACCCTAACTCTCCGTGAGTGACTCTAACTATTCTGAGGCCGCCTTGCTGCAAGGAAGCTCAAGTTACATGGAGAATTAACCATCACTCTGCTACACCCACCAGCCAATCAGGAGGGAATATGCAAATCACAAGGACAAAGATGGCAGCCACCCAGCTGCTCCAGGTTCAGAGCAACCAGCAGGGCAGGATGCCTGCTATGAGAGGGAGGGCAGGGGGCAAAGGGATCTACAGGAGCAGATCCATAGGAGAGGCCCCATGGGGGTGCTGCAGCCAGCAGTCCCAGAGAGTCCAACTCACCCGTCCCCCTCATCCTCCATCACCTCTTCCTAGCTCAGAGCTCAGAGACAAACTGTCCCCTTCCTGCCCCAAGTAAAATTCCTGCCCTAAGGAATCCAGAGCATCATAGAAGAGTGGGTGCTCCATGCCTTAGAGTTTGGGGCTACTTTGTACACAGCAGTAGATCATCAGAGTTATTACACCCTCCATTTCTTAGTTGAGGTACAACAGGTAAGTGATAGAAACAAGATGAAGCCAAAGGCAGTCTGGTCCCAGAGTCCTTGTGCCAAAAACCCTCAAAAAACGAAGGCGGTTATAATTACAATGGCTCTTGTTTGTGTTCCTTCCCTGGCCCAACCTCAGAGCAATCTTCACTCCAAAACCTCACATTGGCAGCGGGAGATCATTAAAGTAATTGCATTCTCTACCAAAGTCTATTCAAGGTGACCCAAAAGTTAGTCCCCAACCTTATCAACAGCCCTGTTCCTCTCCCATCTACCTCTCAGCCCGCTTCTCAGGTGGACGTCCCCAGAGAGGTTCTCTCCCCGAAAGCTGTGGCCTTCTCAGCATCGGCCCCACTGCAGCCCCCCGCCCCTCGCCTCCCAGCAGGACAGAACTTCTGCATGTCCGGAGCGGGATGCAGGGGGCTCCAGGGCCAACAGTTGTGGGGTTCTCTGCGTGATCCGGGGAAGTGGGCACAGCCTGGCAACACTCCCATCTCCTGCCTGAGTCATTTTTGTCTGGCCCCATTGCAGAAAGCCCTCGGCCCTTTCTGACCATTTCAGGAGCTCTGGTTAATATCAGGAGTTTCCCCAAACCGAGCCCCACTCTCTCCACCCCCTCTCCCCACAGGTGGGGAGGGAGAAGCCCCAATATTCCAAGAACACTGGCTTTCAAGAGCTGACATCTCCACCTGGATGTTCCCTTAGGCCAATGGTGGGCAAACTGCGGCCCACGGGCCAGATACAGCCCTTATGGCTGTTCTATCTGGCCCGCGGAGCCGAAAGAGCAGAGGGTTCTCTTGCTCTCCCCTCTGCTCCTTCACCAGCAGCCCAAGATGAGAGTGCCAGCACGGTCAGGTTGCTTTTGTTCTGGCCCTCCGGTCCAGTTTAAGAACACATTGTGGCCCTCGAGTCAAAAAGTTTGCCCACCCCTGCCTTAGGCTCATTTGGTCAAAAGTCCAACACTGAAGCCCCTCCCTCCTGCCTCACCCACCTCCCTCCAGCCCCACCTCGCCCAGGTCCTGCCTCAGTAAAATGGCTTTGCTCTATCCAGTCAGCAAGACCAGCTGATGAGAGTCATTCCTAGCCTTGCTTCCTCACTGCCCACATCCAAGCAACAGCCCAGTGGCTTCTCCCACTACGGTCTCTCGTGTCCTGTCCAATGCCCTGGGCCCCCTACCTCCGATCAGCTCACCTTCCCTCCCTGCCCACGGCCTGAACCTGGGCATCTTCCTCTCCTCCTCCATCACAACGCCTGTTGCTTCTACGCCTTAAAACTCTCTCTTCCAGCCTCTTCGCCCCATTGTCTGGGCCCGAGCCCTCTGGCTGCTCTCCCAGCCCTCTGTCCCTCCTCTCTCCGCTCATCCTCCATGGAGGGAGCAAGCAGAGGGTCTGTCTTTGGGCAGCCGGACCACATCTGTCCATCCACTGGCATCTTCCTGGCTCCTGTAAGTAGGTAATAGAGCTGTGATGCACCCAGCTCTGGTCCCCACTCCGAGTGCACTGTCTCAGCAGCCCTGTCACGGCGAGGTCTCGGTCCCCTACCCCTCCGTGCCCCGTCTATAGACGCAGAAATGCCTCAGCCCTGGTGCCACCCTGACGCCTCGGTCCTGGGCATCAGGATCTTTGCCCGGAGCCCTCTCTGCCTGGCCCAGGCTTTTCCTCTTCGGGAGGCAGATGTGGACCCCGGGTGGCCCAGCTCCGACTGCCCGGCCCCCGGGGCAGAACCAGAGCCAGAGGTCCAGCTGCCCAGGAAGGCCCCCGCAAACCCTCTCCCCCGGCTGAGCGGTAACCCCCACTGGCACAGACACTTGCTTACAGAGCACTTTGGATGCATTGTCTGTCTTTTTCTTTCTCCAAAGAACACGTGCTGAGGCTCACGCGTGCCAGGCTTTGGGCCGCGTGTTCTCTCTGCCACCTCCCTTCTGTCCCCAGCGTTTGTTCGAGGGCCAGGTGGACACGGTTATCCTCATTTACTGATGAGAATTGGGAGGGCCTGGAAGGTTCTACATTGATAAGAAAATGAGGCGCATGCATAGCAATTGACTAACAAAGAACTAGGCAACCCTGCAGCTCGGGGAGAGATACTTCATGGGTAGTTTGGTCTTTAAATTCTGGAGACCGAGGGCACTGGGTTCCAGGCCCTGCCCCACACTGTCCGGCCCTGCAGCCCGGGGCCTTGGTTTCCCCGTCTGTAAAACCGGGATCATAACAGCATCTGCCTCGCATGGACCAGTGCCTGCTACGCCGCCAATGGCAGCTTTAATAAGGCGCATGTAATTGGCACCCCAGTAAATGCTCAGTAACTGGGAGTCGCTGACAAAGTCAGCGAGGATTTGCCATTTGCTTCAGCTCCGGGGCTATTAGGGGTGACTAACTCGGTCTCGCTGTGACAAGGGTTCGGGGGGAAGTGGCACCCCCTTGTCACTGTGGGTCGACACGGAAACGGGCACCGGCTTTATGGAGGAGACAAATTTGACGACGTACGTCGAATGCCATGTTCTAGATCGTTAGCTTTGTGTGTGGCCCGTTACCGGCTGGCCTCGGCCTGCTCTCCTCGCAGCTGTGACTCCAGCGCCTCGGGAAGTGTCTGGCATGGCCTCGATGCCCAGCCTGTGTTAAAGAAGGAATGAATGAGTGGATGGGTGGATGAGTGGATGAGTGGATGAGTGAATGAGTGGATAAGTGAATGAGTGAATGAGTGGATGAGTGGATAAACAGGCCAAATGGACTCTGGATTTCTGCTCCTAAGAATCAGTGCCAAACCAAGTGGGAAAAGTTGTAGGTGCAAAATACTTAATGAGCATTGTTTATAGTAGAAAAAAAATGGAAATGGCTTCATGTCTATTGATCAAAGATAGATTCGATGACGGTGTGGCCAAAAAGCACCTTGCTGCCATGACACAGGATGACACGTGTGAGTGCTCACGGATACTGGAGAGTGAAAGACGCAAATGGCAAAACAGAGTGCTCACTGTGTGTATGTGTGTGTGTGTGTGTGTGTGTGTGTGTGTGTGTGCAGGCAAAACAGAAAATCTGGACTGGTCCCTTTTTCTGGGTGATGGTGTTATGCCCAGATTTCAAGATCCCCAAGGACCACTAGGGAGCCGAGTCTGGTGTAAAAAACAAAAGAGCCTTTTTTTTATTCCATGCTAGGATGGGCTCCCATCTCCAGCAATCACCAGCGCAATGGCGAGAGAGAGAGAGGGAGAGAGAGAGAGAGAGAGAGAGAGAGAGAGAGAGAGAGAGAGAAGAGATAGAGGAAGGGGCTTTTTAAAGCCGCGGGCAGGGGGAGCATTCGTGGTCCTGTTGATTGGTCAGGGGACAGGATCAGGGGTCCGGTCACACATGGGCACTGAGCAGGTTGCCTAATTTGGACTGAGTCCACTTCCCTATACTCCTATTGGCAGGTTTGTATAATTGTTACATTCTCATGGTTTACAGGGAAGGACAGCAGGAGGAGTTGCAGAACAGCAGGTACAGTACAAAAGAAACATTATAGAAGGACAATTTAGTTTAGCTCTATCATTCCCCCCTTGTCATGAGACTTTTAGGCCCAGTCATGGGTCGGTTGGTGACGAAGTCTTCCTGGATCACGAAGGGGTCTGCTGGCCGAACATGGGTGTGATGGACCGAGGTTGCGACGCCGGCTACTTTGAGGGCGGTGGGGGTCGTCAGTACCATGACGTAGGGGCCCTTCCAACATGGCTCGAGGGTCTCCTGGCGGTGTTTTCTGACGCAGACCCAGTTCCCGGGCTTATGCTGATGAGGAGTCAGGGCTGGGCCGGTCTCATAGATAGACCGTATCTCAAGGCCTGGACTTGGTGTCAGCACTGATAACTCTATAGTCCACGGCCTCTCTGGAAGTATGCTTCAACATTCTCATTCTCCAACAACGGGACTCCAGAAAATTGTTTGTTTTTTCTTCTTCTATCTTGCTTGGATTTTTAAAATTGAGAAATACACACTTTGCAAACAGATAAAGTTAATACCCTTAAAAGAGACATTATGGAAAAGAAGAGGAAGAGGACAGAGAGGGGAGAGGCTACGTGTCAATGCCAAGGCCACCAGCCCCGTGCGTCCGCAAGAAGGGCTGGACCTGCTCCCGAGACCCGGCCCGCCCTTTCTGCCTGCCGCCTGTCTCCCTCCCTCCTCTCCGGGGGTGCAGCAGGCCAGGGGGTGCGGACCGGGCAGGGCAGGGGAGTGGGTGGGCACTGATCCTGAGGAGGTTCCTGCTGTGGGAAAGGCCAGGGCGCTGCCCACTGAGCTTGTCCCCCACCTACCTGGTCTTCCTCTTTAGAAGCCAAAGGCGGCACCCACGGTCACCTGCACGGTGGATGACTGAGGGAGGGGAACCGGCCACGCCCATTGTTGCCATGGCAACGATAACTGTACAATCTAACTGCGATAACCATCCGGTTGGTTAACGTGCAGTGACCGCCTGCTCTGCGCCTGGGGACCTCGCTGAACTCTCACCGGCCCCTGGTCAGGCAGTGCAGGCTCGGATGCGGGTTCAGCTGTAGCCGCCGGCGTGGCTAAGGACGGTATGTGCATTAAACGCCGAGTTGTTATGCCGTCATTACAGCGACCTGCCCGCTTGACACTGTCATTATACCCACTTCACAGATGAGGAAATTGCCGCCCAGAGAGGGTTGGTGACTTGCTCAAGGTCCCCGAGCTAACAAGTGGCAGAGATAAGAATTGGACCTGGTGGCATGGTCCAGGCTCCGGAGCCACGGCCCCGAACTGCCCTGAGTCTCGGGTTCGG
Organism: Vespertilio murinus; assembly: GCA_963924515.1. Lineage (NCBI taxonomy): Eukaryota > Metazoa > Chordata > Mammalia > Chiroptera > Vespertilionidae > Vespertilio > Vespertilio murinus. The sequence goes on from OZ004706.1 coordinate 9,424,333, forward strand.
GAAGCGCAGGCTGATAGCCAGCATCACGCCGTGAGAGGGTGGCCAAGCCGAGACCAGCCGGAAGCAGCAGCCTCTTGGTGCCTCGGTTTCCCCTCGGGGCCGCTGCCTGCCTCCGTCCCCTCTGAGCGGCACTCAGCCTAATTCATGCTCGGGGACTGCCAAGTGCCCTGCTTGACAGGTGCTTCCAGAGCGCAGACATGGCTCTTCTGCCTTCTCAACCTCTCCAGACAAGCGAGCGCTTGCTTCCCGGCTCAGGAAGTGCATTAGCCACGTCTTACTCCTTTGTCCGGTTTATTGTTTGCGTGATGCTTTGACATCTGGGGGCCTTGCTGGAGGGGGAGAGAGGTCCTCCCAGGGCTAGCTGGTTCCTAGAGGGAGCCGACAGCTGCCCTTCTTCAAGGGCGCCTTTCACATGCAGGCCAGCCACCCCAGGGCGCTTCCCCCAGCCGCCTCCCCGAGGAGCCCTCATGTCAGCGCTGCCCTGACCGCAGGCCAGGTGCCAGGCGCCCAGAGGCATGGCCTGCACTGCAGAGCCCGGAGAGCTTATTCAAAACAGCCAGTCCCAAACCTGCTCAGCCTGCTCTTCCGGCCGCACTCCTCCCCGCACAAACCACAACACAGGCTCCCTCTGTGTCCACTGTCCCCTGGCCCTTTCTGCACCCAGCTGACCCTGCAGGGTGCACCCCTCCTCCTCCTCCCGGGAGCTGTGACTGCCATCTTCCCATGGCCGTCATTTCCTGGTCTGCTGGCCTCACCATGCCTGGATAATAATAGACCCTACACTAGCCGAAACCGGTTTGGCTCAGTGGATAGAGCGTCGGTCTGGGGACTGAAAGGTCCCGGGTTCGATTCCGGTCAAGGGCATGTACCTTGGTTGTGGGCACATCCCCAGTAGGGGATGTGCAAGAGGCAGCTGGTTGATGTTTCTCTCTCATCAATGTTTCTAGCTCTCTATCTCTCTCCCTTCCTCTCTGAAAAATATCAATAAAATATATTTTTTTAAAAAAAATAATAGACCCTACACTTACAATCACCAGCCGGTTTTAGGGGACCGATGGCCTAGTCAGCGGGCACCCACAATGTCCGGGATTGCTCAGGAGGGGTGCCCCTCCCTCCAAATACCTCCTCCAAGGCCCCCTTCTTCCTGGCATCCCCCCTCCGACTTGGCCCTCCTCCTCATCTCTGAGTCCTGAGAGGAGTTTCTCAAGATAGTTGGCTCAGAGTGTGGGTTCCAGGCCTGGCTGTGCACAGTGCCCCCGTCTGTGACTCGGGAGAATGACCCCAGCCTCTTATTCCTCCTCGTTTCTGCGGGTCCCTGAAGAAGGGAAGAAGGGCTGAAACCGGTTTGGCTCAGTGGATAGAGCGTCAGCCTGCAGATTGAAGGGTCCCGGGTTCGATTCCGGTCAAGGACATGTACCTTGGTTGCGGGCAAATCCCCAGTAGGGGGTATGCTAGAGGCAGCTGATTGATGTGTCTTTCTCATCGATGTTTCTAACTCTATCCCTCTCTCTTCCTCTGTGTAAAAAATCAATAAAATATATTTTTGAAGAAGAAGAAGAAGAAGAAGAAGGAGGAGGAGGAGGAAGAGGAGGAGGAGGAGGGAAGAAGGAAGCAGCCTGGGCCAGTGCCTCTGAGAAGGAGCCTGCCAGGCAGGCGTGGGCACCCCGCTCTGCAGATGAGAAGGGGGTTCTGAGAGACACGCGTCTTCCCCAGGCCAGGAGGGGAGCGGCAGAGCCACAGTGCAGGCCTGTTGCACCGTCTCTCTTCTCCGTTGGCAAAGCCGGGCCAGGGCCAGGCGGAGACGCCCCGCTACAGACGTGGGGAGGCACTCACGCCGGGTCCAGGCACCTGCTTAAATGAGAGGCCCCAGATGCCTGCTGGCCTCGCCCTGGTCTCAGCCCTGCCCACCAAACGGACTCACCAAGATTCCCCACCTCCCCCAACCCTGCCCCCGACATCGGTCTGGGGTCCTCATCTTAACCCACCCTCAGAGGGAGACACGGGCTCCTGGGGCAGCCTCTTAGTTAAGGTGACCAGACGTCCCACTTTGGGTGGGACAGTCCCGATTTTTAACAATCTGTCCAAAGAGTCTTTCCAAAAACCGGGACTTTATTAAAACGCCGAGGGATACGGGACAAATTGTTACCCTGTTTCCCCGAAAACAAGACAGTGTCTTATATTAATCTTTTGCTCCCAAAGATGCGCTAGGTCTTATTTTCAAGGGATATATTATGTTTCCATGAAGTAGGTCTTATTTTCGGAGGATGTCTTATTTTCAGGGAAACATGGTAGAAATCGGAACTGTTCCGCCAAAAGTGGAATGCCTGGTCACCTTACGCTGGGACCAGGCTTGCTGTGTGTGTGTGTGTGTGTGTGTGTGTGTGTGTGTGTGTATGTATGTATGTGTGTGTGTGTGTGTTTGGGGGTTGGGGGGTCAGGGTGCCGCAGACCAATATGGACCCCCCCATTCCAGGTCAGGCAGGCGCTGCTGGCTGAGGTCCATGACCCTGATACCATAGCCACCTCCGAGGCCCAGTCTCAGCAATGTCACGGCCGAAGCCATGTTTAAACAATTCAGGCTCTTTGTGGGTCTCCAGTGCCCGGACGGCAGCCACAGCAGCAAGGGGTGAAGTTCATAGGTCAGCAGTGCTTGGGCCTCCCACCCTTGAGGAGGGAGCCCCTTTTTTTAATTTTTTAATTTTATTTTATTTAAAGTGGGATCCCTTTCTTCCAGCCCTGTCCCCGTCACCTCCCCGGTTTTGCACAAGCCGTGCCCTCAGCTTAAAGCGCCACATCCCCGCTTTTCCTCCCTCTCCCCCAACTTTGACTTCTTCCACTTCCCCGCTTCCTAGTTTGCGACCCTGGGAAGCTGCCTCCACCTGCTTTGATTTTCTTGTCTGAGAAGCAAAGCTAACATTCGAATTTTTGTGGAGATTAAATGAGAAAATTCACGTGCGGAGCCTTAGGACACTTACGGAGCATGCCCAGGTCCCCCAAAGCCAGCATTTGAGTCCAGTCAGGGCCTGGACACTGCCATTCTCAGGCCCACTGTGCTGCAGGAACACGAGGACACATAGTAGGGGCTCACAGGACATTTGCTATATGATTATTATTAGCCATGTCATCCTTGAGGTCTGAGTGTGCACGTCACTTCCTCCAGGAAGCCCTCTCTGATTACCTCTGCCCAGAGCAGTCACTCTCCTGTGCCCCCACGCATCATGTTTAGGGTGAAAACCCATCCGTTGTAACTATTTACTCGCCCCTGACAACAATGACAATTTCTCTCCTGTTTACTCTTGTATCTTCGGAGCCTGCCACGTTGTCACAAATAAATAGGCACTCGTGAGAGAGTGAATAAACAACAGAAAAGTCCCTAGCTCTTCACACCCCCTGCGTCACTGGGCTGTCAGTGGATTCCCCACCGGGTGGTGGGTGGTTGTCTTCTGCTCTGAGAGCTTCCTCCTTCCCCACCACCACCCTCCCTCCCTCCAGCTCTCTCCCTTCCTCCACCTCCCACCCTCCGGCCCCCGCCTCCTGGTGCACCTCAGCCTGGAGTTCAGCGGGGATTCGTGGCCTGATTGGCACCAGCTCTTCTCTCCGGCCTGCCTTTCAGAGCAGAGGCCTTGTCCCTCCCAGTCAGCCCTCCCCTGCCGGCCACACCTGGAGCCCCGGCAGAGGACTTTGATGTCCCTCCCACCGCTCAAACCCTCCCCGGGCATATTTTGGCTGCCGATGGGGCCTGACCTTTCGTCACCGCCACCCACCCAGCCCGGATGGCACAGCCCTGACCCCAGTCCCTGCAGAACCGCGTGCACTGTTCACGAGGTTCACGGGGACGTAGTTAATCCACGTGGGCAGGTGGGAATCCAGGCAAAGATAATCCAGAGCCAGCGGAGGATCCGAAAGTCATTTCTCCTTGGCTTTGACGTGCGTCCGATGAGCTGATTCTTTCTCCCCGCCACGGGTTTCGTTCCTTAATCCTCTTTTACTGCAGCTAAAAGCGAAATGAGACTGCCTGCCCCGCGCACGCTCTGGGGGAAGCTCCAGGACGCATCTAACAGTCTCAGGGGGCAGCTGCAGGTTGGAAGTGACCCATGCAGAGAGCCTGGCCCTGAGGGCTCCCGGGCCCCGAGGGGCGGGGGGGGGGAGGGCAGCGACCTCACAGTCAGCCGGTCCTCCAGAGAAACAGAGCAGCTCCTTCCACCATTGGACACGTGCACACACGCACACACACACACAGTACCCCCTTTCCTCAAAAACAACAACAACCCAATTCACTTCTCATGTCCCTGGAGGAACGTCTCAGAACCCCAGAATTCCTACCCTGTTTCCCCGAAAATAAGACAGTGTCTTATATTAATGTTTGCTCCCAAAGACGCGCTAGGTCTTATTTTCAGGGGATGTCTTATGTTTCCATGAAGAAGAATACGGTACACATTTATTGTTAAATGAAAACAAAGGAAATTTATTACCTGTATACGGTACAATAGTGCGGTAGTTGTCAACCCAAACCAGACAAACTGTAAATCCTGGGGGCCTTATTTTCGGGGGGGAATGCCTTATATTTCACTCAGAAGAAAACCTGTAAGTAGGTCTTATTTTCAGAGGATGTCTTATTTTCGGGGAAACACGGTAGGACTTTCCAAGGAACGGGAGCTCCCAGCCACACCTCTCACCCTCTCTCCCAGGCAGATGGGAACAGTCCCTCCTGCTGAGTGGAAAGTGTGGATTCGGAGGCAAAAGTTCATCCATTTTAGTTGGCTTCTCTGGAAAAGGGCACGTCGCCTCTCTGAGCCTCAACGTTTCTGAAAACCGGGTGTTAGTACCTGGTCTGCTTACCTCCTCGGGTGGCGGTGGGGAGACCGCAGGGGGCGGTGGTGCTGTGAAGTTACCTGTGGGCATCGTCTCAGTCACCCCACCACCATAACGGAAGCGGCTGTTAGTTGAGCACTTACTATATACCAGCCCCATCTGTAGAGCTTTGCATACACTCACTCACTGACTCCGTAAGTAACCTCCCGAAGCAAGTATTATTACTCTCTCCCCCTTCATGCAGACACGGAGCCTTCGAGCACCTATGAGCAAGCCCAGGTCCCCCTATGCCAGAACGTGAGCCCACGTCAGGGCCTGGACACAGCCATCCTCGGCCCACATGCAGCAGGAGCGGGGACACAAAGAGGAGGATATGGAGCCATCCTCTAGCAAGAAGCCAGCCCTGCACAAAGGGAATGGAAACAGGCTGGCCAGAGAGTCCGGAATGAACACGGGGACCCCGGTGCCCAGGCCTGGACCGGAGCGGGAGCCGTGCTGCCTGTGGGTGGGCACTGGACATCTCTGTCTCCCCTCGGTTCTCCCTCCATCTGCCTTGGGCCTTCTTCAGTCATTGAGCAAACCTCCATTAGAGTCAGGCCGTGTGCCGGGCCCTAAGGGAAGCCCAGGGCACTGCCAGCCTCCCCTGAAAACTACCTGTGTCCTCCCCGTCCCAGCCCCCGGGGAACCCCCACGCAGGTAACCAATACTCCCAAAGGGGCCTGTGGGGTGTCCCTGACCCAGGCCCCAATTTGGGCAGAGCCGGAGGAGCAGGGGGCAGGCACGGTGACCCTCAGTGGGTAACCGTTGCTGCCACTCTGTGGTGCCCTCCTAGAAAGGAGCTCGCAGCTGGCGAGGGGGTGAGGCTGACTGGCAGGGCGTAGCCGGGACGCCCTCCTGAAATGCAGAGGGTTCAGGAGAGAAAAGCCTGTCTCCCCGGGACCCCTAGCAGCGCTTTTCAAAGTCATTCTTTTTGTTGTTGATGATCCTCACCGGAGGATAATCCTTCCACTGATTCTTACAGAGAGTGGAAGGGAGGGAGAGAGACAGAGGCAGAGAACATGGATGTGAAAGAGACACATCCATTGGTTGCCTCCCGCACCCCCCCCAACCGGGGCGGGGGTTGAGCCTGCCACCAAGATACGGGCCCTGGACCGGAATCGAACCTGTGATCCTTCAGTCCCCAGGCCCACGCTCTACCCGCAACGTCATTCTTGGCCAACACCGGACAGGACCTCTTTTTCCAGCAGATGGGCCTCCTCTCCTGAGAACTCCCTGCTCCTCTTCAGCTCCGCAGTCAGGCAGGATAATGGACAGTTTGGGGCAGTGGCCGGCAAACCGCGGCTCGAGAGCCACAGGCAGCTCTTTGGCCCCTTGAGTGTGGCTCTTCCACAAAATACCACGTGCGGGCGTCCACGTACAGTGCGACTGAAACTTTGTGGCCCATGCGCAGAAGTCAGTTTTCGGCCTGGGCGAGTCTCTTTTGAAGAAGTGGTGCTAAAGCCAAGCCACACTCAAGGGGCCGAAGAGCCGCATGTGGCTCCAGAGCCGCGGTGTGCCGACCACTGGTTCGGGGCAAGGAAGTCAGAAGGAGCATTTAGCATTTGAATGTGCCGCCTGTTCATTAGCTGTGTGACGCAGAGTCACGTCCTCGTAGGGCCTCGGTTTCCTCCTCTGTGAGATGGGTCTGCAATGGTATACTGCTCCCATGGATAATATTGCTAAAAGATCATTCATTCATCCATTCATTCATTCAACGAAAGTGCCTCTCCTCACAGGGTACCACCTAGGTAGTCAGTGGGTGGTGTCCGAGGTACTGGCCGTACAACAATTTCCAAGGTAGAGAAGTTCTCCGCTCTGTGGAATTTGCACTCATTTTCACTCTTACTCGCTGAGCTGGGCTGGGGTCTCAGAATCCTTCTGAACACGGTTTTCAAAGCAGCCGCTAACTAATCAGATTGACACGGACTCTGTGTCGGCTGGGTTCTACAGAGAAACAGAACCAGTGAGACACAGAGATGTCTAGGTAGCTAGCGATACGGGCTTATTTTTGAGGAATTGGCTTGTGCAATTGTGAGGCTGGCGAGGGTGAAGATTGGGGGAGCTGGCAGGCTGGGAACTCGGGGGGCGGGGGCGGGAAAGGGGGTGCATGTTATAATCGTGAGGCAGAATTGCTTCTCCAAGAAATTTCAGGTTCTGCTGTTAAAGCTGCAGCCGGTTGGACAGTGCCATAATCCCGTTACTGAAGGCAATCTCTTGTACTTCAAGATTGCTGCTTGTAGCGGGAAATCACGTCTATGAAATGTCTTCACCGTCATACGTGGGCTCCTGTGTGCCCCCGCAGCCGGCACCGTGGCCTGGCCTGGTGGACTCATCAACTGAACCATCCCAGACCGGGTAACCCGCGGGGAGGAGTGATCCCTAAGCAAACACTCAGCGCCGGCAGCCCCGGACCCAAAGCGCAGATGCTGTGTAGTTCTCCGCAGAGCACATCCGGCCGGCAGTGGATTAAGCAATCAAAGACGTCGCGGAAGTCTCCACAGAGAAGTTAGGAAGGAGTGTTTCTGAGAGGACAATTTGGACAATCACCTGCAAAAGAACCCTCTGGGGATGTTTTGTTGCAACAATCTGTTATTATCAGCCAGGAAACCTTGCTTCTTGTTTAACCCAGAACTTGGGAATGTACAGCCCCTGGGGTTTTCAGACGGGCTCTGTCTCGGGGCCAAAACCATTTCCAAGTCAGGGAAAATCTTTCTCCCTAATACCTGCTCTTTCTGTATTGGCCTGTGGCTTATGCCTACCTGAATCACTAAGGGAGAGACGAGGGAAAAGCAGGAGCATCTGCCCTGGGCCAGGCTCCGTGCAGGGAGGTGCGTAAATCAGGAGCTGGGTAGGTTATGCTGCAGTGACAAACATAACCCTGGAATCCCAGGGACGCGTCATAACGAAGGTTTATTTCTCTCTGATGTTATAGCCATGATGCAGGGAGCAGGGGGCTACGCTCTAGAATCACACAGAGAGGCAGGTGGATGGAGGTGCCACCACTGTATGATCCTGCGGTCCCAACTCCGTGGTAGGGTGAGTGACAGTGTGGATAATTCACGTGTACTTTTAAATGCCCTGGCCTGGAGGCCCTGACCGATCTGGCTCAGTGGATAGAGCGTCGGCCTGTGGACTGAAGGGTTCCAGGTTCAATTCTGGTCGGGGGTATGTTCATTGGTTGCAGGCACATCCCTGGTTTGGGGGATGGTGTATAGGAGACAGCTGACTGATGTTTCTAGCTGCTATCCCTCTCCCTTTCTCTCTGTAAGAAATAAATAAAATATATAGTTTTTAAAAAAATGAATGCCTTGGCCTGGAAATGACAAACTATATATCTCCTCACACTCAATTGGCTAGAACTACTCACATGACCCTACCTAGCTGCAAGGGGTGCTGGGAAATGTAGTCTCTGTATGCCCAGGAAGGACAAGAGAACTCTATCAAGAGCATCATTATTCCTCTCTATCACAGTCCATGTTAACCTATTATTATTACCTGTTAACATACTTAACCCTCACAGCAATACTCGGCAAGAGAGATGCCTGTTCTACAGATTAGGAAATTGAGGCCCTCTCCTCTGAGCCACGTGCAGGAACTGTGGTGTAGAGGTTATCAAGGGTCTTCTGTGATTTCCTGGTTCTCATCACTGTTCCGGACTAGCTGTTCTCCATCTGGGTACTGCGACATACGAGGAGGGTTCCCCGAACTATGTCTCCTCACCAAGGGTAGGGTATAAAATATTGCAAATTATTTGCTTTGTGAACAGATACATAAATTAGAGTGAGTTCAAGGTTAACCCACAATGGCAGCAGTCTCGAAGAGGTTGCCAGCAGGAGGGGTATTAGAGTAAGGGCGAATACCCATGATTTGCCCGCTCCCAAACAAAGGGCCGGGAACCACTGCTCTTAGCAGCTGAGTTTTCTAGTATACTGCCCCCTGTGGAGCGGAGTGTCAGGGTTTTGATGCCACCATCCGAGGGGAGAGGCAGCTTTCTGCTCATTGGCCAGAACCGCGGTCCTCTGGGTCACACTAGGGAGAGAGCAGCTCGGGGCACAGAGGAGGCTGGACCAGGGGTCGGGCTGAGGCGAGAGTCCTGGCTCCTTCGGCTCCAAGATGGGCTCCAGCTCACGAACCTCCAGAGCCTGGGTTTCCCCACCGTGAAGCTGGGAGAGCCCTGCCTGCCGCCCAAGATTTGTAAGAAATGTTAGGTTTGAAAGGAAACAGGAAACAGAACAAGGAATTTTAAAGTAGAGTTTATTCCCCAGTAATGGGCAGAAGCCATCACCGAGGTAAAGATCAGAATTGGAGGGAGAGGGGACAGGAAATCGGACCCAGTCGGGCTGATGGCGGTCAACATCCAACAGCAGCACGTGTCTTGCTTGGGGTCCCTTTTAAAGGACGGAAAGGGAGGGGGTTGGGCCCAGGGTGGAACAGGAAGGGATGGGCTCCAAGGGCACTTTGGCCCGTGTTGATTGGTGATTCAGTGTCTTGGAGATGTCTCTGTGGCAGGTGCCAGTCATGTTGTTAGCTCCACCCACCAGTTTTTTTTGGGGGGGGAACCTTACACCGGTCATGTGTTAAACTCCGCCCACCAGTTTGGGAGGGGGAGATAACCTTTCAAGAGGCTGAATGGGAAGAGGCCAGGAAGCTCCTGGCACGCGCTGAGCTGTCGCCTCCGCCTTCTCCTTCCCTGCCTGATGGATGGGAAGCAGGAGACAGATGTGTCAGTGTGTCTCATTACAGACCCTGGGGGAGCTGCGGCTCCCACCTTCACCTGTCAGGCGGTGTTTAAAAACGCTGTAGTGAGAAATAAAATGGAAACGAGTTAAATACCCAAGTACAGGAGGCTGGTTAAACAAACTCATTCAGATTGATGAAGATTGTGCCGCCAAATGTTTGCAAGGAACTTGAAGTGTCACAGGGAGTGTTTATGAGACAATTTTGAGCAGAGAAAAAAAAATAGGGCACAATATGGCATGTGCAAGATGGTATCAACCATACAAGCACAAGGAGGTCTGTGGCCGAGGCAAGGGTCTAGCAGGGTGGGGTCCCCCCCAATGCTGAACGGGTCTTTTCTTTAAGTTGTGTTTCATTTCATATTTATTTTATGTTGCCATTTTAATTTTTTCTTGCCTTGAATGTCATGTTTTAAAATACAACAAAGGATAATGGATGTGGGATCTCCAGCAATGTCCGTATGTCAGGGACCTGGCCCTTGGTGGGGAGCAGCAAGCAACTCAGCAGCAAGCAGAGCTGAACTTGACCTTTCTAGTTTGTGTGACCTGGGGCGAGTTACTTAAATCCTCAGAGCTCCCACCACCCAGGTCCAGACTGTAGGGGAGGCCCTAGCACAGGACGGATGGGTAGGATTCCCTTGCCGTCTCTACCTCAACCAACATGGGCCCGGTCCCTGCATCCTGAGCATTCCCCCAAGGCCCCTGAGCTCCTGAGACTTGATTGCAACTCTCTTTGCAAGTCACGGAGTGTGGCCGTCACATTTTCACCTTCAAAGGGATGCTGACTTAAGGAGCAGCTGCTTCCTCTGCTGGAAGCCTTTGAAGTGCAAGCAGGGGGGTGGAGGAGATGACCTTGGAAGATCGCTCCCACCCGAGGGCCTGAGATTCTCTTCGGCTCCTTCCTCCAGTCCTCTGGGAGCCGAAGTGGGCTGGGCTGGGCTGGTGCGAGCTCATGCCACAGTCCGGGGTGCCCACACCTCTCCTTTGCTTCTCCACCTCCTGGCTGTCTTCTAAGGCTCCACGCCCCCAGCACCTCCTCTGAAGCATCCCCTACTCTCACTTCTCTCCTTCAGACGGGGCTGGTGCCCTCTCCCTCAGTTCTGTTCTACATCCTCAGGAGTGTAAGTGCCTTGCAAACAACTGTGACTGTTGACTGTCACCCTCTTAGACCCCGAGTCCCTGGAGGGTGCAGACTGGGTCCTGTTCACCCAGAGGCAGGGAGGGCAAGGGCTGGGGAGATGATTGCTGAATTTGTTCATTGAATTAGTGAACCATATTATCTCCCCCCACCCCCCCCACCCCCAATAGGATCTCACCAGTGGGGCGGAGGCTGCCTGTAGCTCCCCTAGCAGGGGCCAGGATGTCTAACAAGAACCAATCTCTGTGTGAGGCACCTGCTAACCCTTTTCTTTCCCCCTTTGCATTCCCCAAAGTACCTTAGGAGGTGGGTGTTGTTGCTCCCACTTTACAGACGAGGACACTGAGGCTGGGAGAGCTTACGTGACTCTCAGCCAAGCAAGTGGCAGAGTGGGGATTCAGCCTGGGGCTGGGGCCCCAAGATTGGGGCTCCGCGGCCCTCCTCTCTGTCACCTCCCTGTCAGAAAGCTGGAGACACTACCTGAGAATTTAACTGCTTCCCTTTGAAGACGTGCTACAGGCTAAAAGCACATCTATTTTTAACAGCTTTATTGAGGTATAATAGACACATTACAAAGCTCGCCCGGTCTAAGTGTAGAATTCGGTGATTTCTAGTAAATTTTATAGAGTTGTTAGACAATCGCCACCGCCTAGTTTTAGAGCATTTCCATCCTTCTAAAAGGAAAACGCATGCCCATCAGCAGTCACTATCCTTCCCACGCCCAGCCTGAGGCAGCCACGCACCTGCTTCCTGCGCCTATAGATTTGCTTTTTGGGGACATTTCATATAAATGGAATCCTACAGCATGGAGTCCTTTGTAGCTGGCTTTTCACTTAGTGTGCTTGAGGTCCCTCCGCGCTGTGGTATGCTTGAGGACTATCTTCCTTTTCCTTGACAAGTAGGATGTCATCCTATGGCTATACCCACATTTCGCTTATCCATGAACCACTTGACGGACATTTGGGCTGTTTCCAGGTTGGGGCCATTATGACTTATGATGCGACCATGAGTCTTGGAGTGACCCACATAGAGATCTTTGCGTGAGTCTTACTTTTCATTTCTCATGAAATTTCTAGGTTACATGGTAAAGTTATGCTTAACTGTCTAAGAAACTGCCAAACCTTGTTCCATTCCCAGCAGCAGTGGTGGGGAGAGGGAGGGGCGGGACTCCAATTCCTCCACATCCTCACCAACACTTGCTAGTGTCTACTTTTTTGTTATTAAAGCCAATGCCCTGGGCATGAAGTGGTTTCTCACCGTGGTTTTAATTTGCCTTTAATAACTCATGATGTGCCAAAACCAGTTTGGCTCAGTGGATAGAGCGTCGGTCTGCGGACTGAAAGGTCCCGGGTTTGATTCCGGTCGGGGGTGTTAGGTTTGAAAGGAAACAGGAAACAGAACAACAGGGAGTTTTAAAGAGAGTTTATTCCCCGGTAATGGGTGGGAGCCATCACCGAGGTAAAGATCAGAATTAGGGGAGAGGGGACAGGAAATCGGAACCCAGCTGGGCCAATGGAGATGCCCCTCCAATGGAGGTGGCTTCCAAAGAGCACAGGTGTCCTGCCTGGAGTTCCTTTTAAAGGGAGGGGGTTGAGCCCAGGGTGGAACAGGAAGGGATGGGCCCCAAGGGCACCTTGGCCTGTGTTAATTGGTGGCTCACTGTCTTGGAGATGTCCCCTTGGCAGGTGTCAGTCATGTTGTTAGCTCCACCCACCAGTTTGGGAGGGGGTCCCCTTAGGGGGACCCTAAGGGGTCACGTGTCAAACTCCACCCACCAGTTTGGGAGGGGGAGATAACCTTTCAGGGGGCATGTTGCGGGGCACATCCCCAGTAGGGGGTGTGCAGGAGGCAGCTGATTGATGATTCTCTCTCATGGATGTTTCTGGCTCTCTGTCCCTCTCTCTTCCTCTATGTAAAAAAAAAAAAATCAGTAAAATATATTTAAAAAAATAACTCATGATGTTGGGCACCTTTTCATGTGCTCCTTGGCCACTGGTGTGTCTTCTTTGGTGAAATGTAAACGAAAACCTGTTTGGCCCATTTTAATTGGGTTCTTTGTCTTTTGTTGGGTTGTGAGAGTCTGGTTGGTTCTACTAATGCCACATTCTCGTGTAGTAGTTGCTTTGGGGAGAAGAAGAGGGGAGCTCATATGGTGGGAAAACAGTCCTGAGTTTAAATCTCAGCTCTGCCACTTTCAAAAAGATCTGACATGTGAACATCAGGTGCAATAATGCACATAGTAGGGACTCATCTTCTGCTTACTCACAGGTACGTGTTGAACCCAGCTCTGTGCTGAGCCCTGTGGCTGGAACCAGAGGTCCAACAGGAGTGGAGGCAAACAGGCCAGTCCTGCCCTCATGGAGCTCGCATTCTAGAGAGGAAGCAGACAATCAATAACAAAACCAGTGTATAAGGTAATGTCAGGGGGTGATAAGTGACATATAAAGCAAGGTGAGGGGACAGAGTGGGGCCAGGAGCCTTCTTGGATAAGGTGGTTACTAGTCAAATACAGGTTTGTCTGCATGCACCCATGGTCCTACACAACCGAGGCTCAAGCAAAAGGAAAGTTTTGGTTTTTCTCACTCATCACCTGGTTTGGTGGCTCCGTTCTTCAGGGTCAGCCAGGCACCCAGACTCCTTCCACATTGTGGCTCTGAGTTCTCTGGGGCACAGCCCTCCCTCCTCTATGCCATCTACAGCGGCTGCCCATCCTGTCCAGGAATGACACAGGCTGCGTGACCTCATTTCACCGAGATCACTCAGGTGAGAGCGTGGACTCTGGTGAAGACGAAAGGGGGTCAGCGCGGGGTATATTTTGGAGGGAGAGTTGGCGAGTTGACAGGATTTGTGGAGACAGGTTGGGTGTGGAATATGCAAATACAAGAGGAATCCAGGATGGAATCTTGTTTTTCTGACCAAGCATTTATTCTCATAGAGGTCTGACCATGACCAACAGTGATAGCACGACAGGCCACAGCCCTCTCAGCTCCAAACCTACTCACATGCATTCCCATTTTGTAGAACAAAGCCCATAGGATGTGCCAGGCCCTCTGTCCATCTCATAAAGGCTCCCTTGTGTTTTAGATGAAAAGACTAAGCCAGCGCCTTGGGGGGGCGATGCCAGAAGCAGCACAGCCTGTGAGAGGTGGATGCAGGATTGGGGGCTGATTCTAAGGCGAAAGCTCTTACTTATTAAACCAAGCTCCATGGGGCCCATGTCCCCTGCCGAGCCGGGCAGGCGCTGATTAAATCACCGTGCTGCTGCCTGCTCTGGCTCAGGTCTTCCCATGTCCCTCCAGCCTCTGCCTACACACACATACACATGCATGCGCACACATGCAACACAGATATGTATGCCGATACACGCGCATGCATACAGATATGCATGCACAGTCACACACACATGCATGCACCACACACACACCATCCCAGCCTCTTCCTTCCGCTGCTTCTGCATCTCACATTATGTGTGAGCACAGCCGGGGGGTGGCCTGTCAGGCTGAAATAACCACAACTCTCCCGCCTTCAGAGGCACCGGGGACTGTCCATCAGCACTGCCTTCTGCACAGTGAGCTCTGCTCCCCCGCTGCTGGATTCCCACTGGGGAACCCTCCCTCACACGCCTCGTTGGGTGCCTTGCCACTGGAAATACACCTTAACTGTGGTTGGTGGTGTGTGTGTGAATCCTTCCCCGGCTCCCACTTCCGCCTGGTGGGTCTCTCTGCTGGGGAAGGGCCCTGGAACCAGAAGTCCCAAGTTCACATCCCAGCTTAGCCGCTTACTAGCTGTGTACCACTGGGCAAGAAGGGCAATACCATAACCTCCATTTCTGCTTCTGCAGGCTGCTGATCGAAGGAGCACCTAGTACCAAGGGCTCTTGGGAGAAATAAATGTTTGGATTGGTGCCTGGCACGTACCGTGGGAGCGTTAGATCATATCCCAGTTACCTGGATGAACCCTTTCCCAGGCTGACCCTGACAAAACCTTCCCCCACCTCTGTGCAAACCAGATGTGGGGGGGCAGGCTGGGGAGGGGGGACTCATGCTGCTCATGTCTGCCCATCGCCATCGTTCTGCTATGAAGCTTACCATGACCTGTCTAAAGTGTGTTTTGCTTTAGGTCCTCCGCTTGAAGCATACATCCTGCTTCTTTCTCCTGCCCAGCCGCTCTGGCTCTTTGGTCTCCATAAGCTAGACTCCTGCCGCAGGGCCTTTGCACATCCCTAAGTCAGAAACTCTGTGCCCAAGAGTAAGAGGTCTCAAGTGGTGGAGCTAAGATTCGAACCCAGGCCCTCCAGCCCCAGAGACTGAACACTAAGCAACTACGCTCATGGCTCCCTCTTCTCTCCTCCCCCCATAGCGTGTGTCAATATCTGAGGAAGGCCTGTTTCCTCCCAGTGGCTGTAGTATTCCTGGAAGAAATTTATTGTTTTTTATTGCTGTTGTTGTTGCTTTTGAGAATAGTACCAGGTGAGAAGCCTGTCCTCAGGCAAGGATTTGGAGCCCTCCGGGCAGGGGAGCCGGGGTCACGTTCTATCCTCCCGGGGGCGCCAAGTCCGCCAGCACCTGCAGGTGCTGCAGGGCCCTCCCCAGCACCAGGGAGGGTGGCGGAGGCCTGGAGGTGGATTTCAGAGTCTAATCAGCCTGAGGGGAATCTGCCTTTTCTGCTGGGTGAGGGGCAGATGAGGGCGGGGGGGGGGGGGGGGGGGGCTGCTGGGCTCAGGGCTCAGGGCGCGAAATGGGCTGTCTCTGCTCTCCTAGAAGCAGTGTGAGCCTGGGGTGAAGGGACAGAGCAAACCAGGAGAAACAAAACATGAGCAGCCCAGCCTGGCCCCTCCCTGGCCCCTCAGACCCAGCCCAACCTCCTTCTGCCCTCTGTGCCAGGCCTGGGGGTCGGGGGCGGGGGGAGCTGATCACAGAGAGGCTGGGGCCACGCTAGGGTCCAGCTCCTCCCAGCGTTGCTGTTTCTCTGCACCTCCTCTGCCAGCTTCCCACTGCTGCCGTCCCAGTTACCAAAGACAAAGTGGCTCTGAACGACACAGACTTAGGCTCTCGCACCCTGGAGATTGGGGTCTGGCAGGGGACTCATGGGCGAAGGCCCGGTGTCAGCAGGGCTGTCTTCCTCTGCGCAGGCACTGGGGGAAAACCGTGTCCTTCCACTTTTCTTGATTTTCCAGGCCGCCCACATTCCTTGGCTGGCGGCCCCAGCCTCGGCCACATTCCTTCAGCGGCCCCGGCGGTCAGGCCGGTCGGTCTCTTTCCCATCTCTTCGGCCTGGCGCTGACTCCTGCCTCCCTCGTCCCCTCGGAAGGACCCTGGTGCTCACCTTGGGCCCACCCTGATCGTCCGGGGTCATCGCTACTCTAAGGGCCGCTGAAGAGCCTTCATTCCCTTTCTCTCTGTGACCTAATGGTCACAAGTCCCAGGGGTTAAGTTGTGGGCATCGTTGGGGGCGTCACTGCTCAGCTATCACAGCACTCACCCCACATCCTCACTATTTTGGGGGGGGGGTCACCTCTTGCGGATGAAATCCTGGGAGAGTTGGGCCACATCTGACTTCGGGGGCCTGGGGCACTTTACCTTCTTTCAAGAAAAATAAAAAGATTTAAACGTATGTTGTATGACTTCCTTGGGTGGATAGTGCCCATTTTTGTTTCAGGTTTTAAGAAGAAGTGAAATCATTTCACGGGCCCCTCGAAGTGCCCCGGGCTCTCCTGTGACCCCTGTGCCCAATGGGCAAGTAGATCCTGGGGACCGGCAAAGGGACCGCCCCGGGCCTCACAGCCAGCAAGAGGCAGAGCCAGGGGCCATACCAGACCCCCGGACCTGGCATGGTGCTCAGATCGCCACCACCCTGCCGCTCTCTTACCACCCAACCACTCCCTGCAGAATCAGACTCGGGGCCGTAGGGACGCTACAGGTTATTGGACTCAGGTTCTTGTTTTGTAGATGGGGGTACATGTGCCCAGAGAGGGGGTGCAGCATTCTCAGGAACACACAGCAGGTTAGTGCTGCCGCCCGGATGAGGACCTGGTGTCCTGATTGTCCATCTGGGACTCTTCCCATCCCCTTCTTTATGTGCTAACGCCTCTGACCTGAGAAAGAGCCCAGCTCCTCCCCACCCTGCGCGCACACACACACACACACACACACACACACACACACACACACAAACACGCCTCTCCTTCCCCTCATGCATGCAATGTCAATACAAACCTTGGCCACCACTGCACTGACTGTTCTTTGTGTCTGAGCTGGTTAGGATCTACACAACGCACTCATTTCCCAGGTGGGAAAACTGAGGCGGGCACAGGAAGTGCCAGACCCAGAGCCATTCAGCAGTTCCCAGAGGAGCCAGCACGCCAGTGCAGTCCTCTGACTCACGCTCCTGCGCTCTCTGCCCGCTGCCTCTTACCCACCCGCGTGCCCCGCAGCGGGTCACAGACATCAGGCGCCAGCCCGCTGAGCGGCCTCCCTTTGTCCTCACCCGCCCCGGGAGGTAAAGGAAGGTTGCGGGCCTGGAAGGTTCTGAAAGAGCCACTTCCAGATCCTCTGCGTGCAGACACGGTGGCACGGTGCTGCCTCCAGCTCAGAGTCAGAGCAAGAAAAACCAGTTCTCGGAGGCCACCCGGGCCGCTCAAGGCCACCTTCCTGCCCCACCAGGGGTCAGCAAACTCATTAGTCAGCAGAGCCACATACCAACAGCACCACGATTGAAATTTCTTTGGAGAGCCACAGTTTTTAAACTTAAACTTCTTCTAACGCCACTTCTTCAAAATAGACTCGCCCAGGCCGTGGTCTTTTGTGGAAGAGCCACACTCAAGGGGCCACAGAGCCGCAGGTGGCTCGAGAGCCGCAGTTTGCCGACCACTGTCCCGACCTTAACTCTGCAGCAGTGAAGGCAGGGGTCGGTGCCCAGGCAAGGGGCACTGGGGTGAGGCTGGGGTGAGGCTCCGAGCTACAGCGTGGCAGCCCCCCTCCCAGACACCCCTGAGAATGGTGATCGTACCTCAGGGCGGTTGAAGCTCTGGAGGCTTCTGAACCTTCTGCATCCCCCTGGCGGCGCCAGGGTTCCTGTGGGCAGCCCCCACCCCCCACCCCCAGCTCTGCCACCTCTGAGCCAGGGACGTGGGCAGCTCCCTCACTTCTGGGCCTCTGTTTCTCTTTTGTGTAACAGCGAGGGGAGCTCCCGGCTCAGGGGTGCGCTGTGGATGGGGCAGGGCCTGCCGCACACGGGGTGCAGGTGAGGACCGTGGGAGGCTGGGGGGCCCTGAGCAAATGCACTAGTGGCTGCTCTCCGTCACAGGGATGTGGGGTCTCCTCCGTCCGCTCTCCGCCTGCGAACAAGAGGACTGGACTGCGAGCCGACGAGACCTTTTTCAGCTCAGGTCCCTGGGAAAGCGAGCCGGCTGCCTGGACACAGCGGCCGGCCAGGCTCTTCCCTGAGAGAGGCAAGATTCCTTTGTATGTGCCCAGCGCCCCCCCGCCCTGCCCCCCGCACCTCCTTCCCCCTGCCCTGGGCTCTCAGACGGCGATGAAGACGGAAACACAACACTCTGAAGATGGGGGACAAAATAAGCAGCATTCAGCCTTCGCCAGCTCACGGGGTGGGACCCAAAACCATCCATCGGGCAAAGTGCCCTCCCCTCCCGTCAGGGCGCCCGGAGGACAGGGCCGGACTGCGGCCGGGACTGATGGAACCTGGGAAATTAGAACTCGGAACACAGAGCCCAGGAAAGAACCGGGCTCCTGGGGCGTGGTGGGCAGGAAGAATGGGGTCACGCTGCGGGGGCACAGGCCAGGAAACAGTTTAGGCCATTCCCCTCTCCAGCTTGGAACTGTCACCCCCCCCCCCATCTCCTGCCAGCTCGGGGTGACTGCTGACGGGGGAGCCCCACACCTGGCGTTAGTTGGAATGTTCCAATCAAGGGAAGTCCTTCCCCAGTTCTTATCTCAGCCCTCTGTCTTGTTTTAAGTCCTAGAGCTCATTCGGTCTCCATGTCGTTCCCACCAGGCGGGGACTCATTCTGGCCACTTCGACACCCGATACGCTTTCAAGTGCTGAGACCCATCCAGGCCCCAGTGCGCCCTCTCCTTCCGCTGCCCTCGCCCCACCTTGCCCACCTGCCAAACCCCTCAAGACTCAGCTCCGGGAAGCTCCCCCAAAGCCCTGGCTTTGTCCTTCTTGTTTCCGTGGCACCCCCTGGACCCCCCTGTCACGTGTCATCATGATTGGGTCTGATGCGGTCCTGTCCCCATGAGTTTCTGGAGGGCTGGGGTGGGTCTCATAGGGTGCCACGCCTGGGCTGAGCCTGCTAGCTGAGTGAACTGAGCCTTTCTGGACTTCAGTGTTCCCATCTGCAAAATGGGAGCAATCCCTTCTACCATGACCTTTATACAGGCCAGGAAATTATGCTGGCATTGGCAATCCGCAAACCCTGAACTGTCAGTGGCTTCGCCCACTACCAGTTTGTTGTCAGTCTTATGTGGCGGGGGTCCCTGATCCATCTGGGACATGTGGCCTCTGGGGTCACCACGGCGTGGAGATCGAGGGAGCAGGCCACACACTGCCTCTTCACGGCACTCGAGTCACTTCTGCTTGCCCTTCCTAGGACACACATGTACATGTGCACACACACAAATGCATGTGCACACACATGTGCATGCTGCAGGGGGTCTGGGAAATACCGTTTTCCTGGGTGCCCAGAAGAGGAAACTGAACCAGGATTTGGTTGAACCACAGCCTTGTCTCTGCCACAGGGCTGTCATGAGGATTGAATGACAAAGAATGCGGAATTTCTACTCCAGCTGCTGGCACACAGTAGGTGCTCAAGGAAGCTGCTCGTTCTCCATTGTCTCCCCATCCCCAGAACCAGCCTGGGCCAGGCTCCTGGCAGAGGCCACAGGTGCTGGGTGCAGGCCTGCTGGCCCCCAGCCAGGCTTCCTGGGCTGCTCTCCCTCCGGCCTCCCTTTCCTCCTCCCTCCTTCCTTCCGTCTCCTCCGTCCGCCCTCCTCCCTCCTCCAGCTCCCTGCAGCTTACCTGGGGCTGCTTTCTCCACCTCCTGCACCTGCGCACCTGCCTCTTTCCAGAGCATTGATCTGCCCTCGGCCAGAGCGGCTCTAATGGGCCAGCGAGGCGGGCTGCGCTGAGCTGGCTCCGTGAGAGGCGCGGGGCTGCGGAACGCAAACCTGCCCCCCCCCCCCCCCCCCTGGAGCCGGGCAGCTCCCAGTCTCTGGAGAAACAAGAGGTCTGATGGGGCCTCTCCCAGCAAGGCCTGTGCTCACTCCCTCACAGCCCCTCCCTGCTGGTCTGGGGAGCAGCCGGGAGCTGCAGCCACACCCTTTCTCCACGGGGGGCAGGGGGGGAGGAGGGGCAGGAGAGACTCCCCCTGGTAGTCTCCTGAAAAGAGAGCAAGATGAGGAGGCCCAAAGACAGGATGGTCCTCACCTCACCTTCGCGTATCCGGTCACCATGACAACTTACACAGAAGCAGGTTTTATTGGTCCCATTTTATAAATAAAATAAATTGGGGCTGGGGGTGGGAGGAGAGGAATTAAAAAAAGAAATTTGGCTCAGAAGTCACGAAGCAGTATTTTCTAAACTTTAACTGCCAGGAAACCTTTTTGTGCACGGAGCCAGCCAGGCACACACTGTCCCCCTCAGCTGGGCCTCTTTCTTACCCCGAGGCCAGCCTCACACATAACTTCCAGAAGCTCAGCGTGTGGCCTCCCCTAGCTGAGGGGTTCTTAACCAGGACCCCCAGGGGCCTGGGCCTTCCGAGTTTGCCTGTGAAATAGGTTAAGTGCGCATTTTTCTAGATAGAAAGGGTTCCCAACTCCCAGCCGGTCCTCCGAGGAGCCCGGGACCGGCCTGAGTGAAGAACCCCTCCCCTACGTGCGTCCCTGTGGAGAGGGCGCAGTTTTAATCTCGGGGTTTTGCAAAACCGAATGGCAGGGCAGAGACGTGGCGAGGAGCAGCGTGAGTGGGAGAAATAGTCCATGCAGCGGCAGGGACGAGGGGACAGTAAACCGACGAGCTTGGCTGGAGCAGAACGGGAGTTTGGGAACAGTGACAAATGGGGTCGGGGTGTGGAGGGGACCTTGGAGAACAGGCCCGGCGGCGGTGGCGGCGTTTAGCTGGGCTGGGAGAGGCCAGGGGGAGCCCAGCACCCGCTGGAGCAGCAGTGGGGCTCAGGAATGGCTTTAAGGAGGGGAGAGGGGAAGGGAGAGAAAAGGGGAGGAGAAAGGGGAGCCCCTGGATGGGGCTCGGTGGAACCTGGAGCTGGGTGGGGGGAGCTTGCTCTCCTGGAAGCGTTCTCAGGGCTGGCGGCTGCAGGCGGAGGAGACGGCCAGCGGCAAGCAAGGTCTTTAGACCTCGAGGTGCCTGGTTTGAGCCTCGGGCCTGCCATTTCCTGGCTGGGAGGCTTTGGGAGAACCCTTTAACCTCCTAGTTTCTTCCTCTTAAAGCAGGGATCACCGTGCCCACGTGGTAAAGCTGTGAAGGTTCCCTTAAGGGAGAAACTGCTCTGAGGCTCTTCGCCCAGCGTAGTGGTCTGCAAACGCGTTCGTCCACAGAGCCACATATCAACAGGCCAACGACTGACATGTCTTTGGAGAGCCACATTTTTTTAAACTTAAACTTCTTCTAGCGCCACTTCTTCGAAAATAGACTCGCCCAGGCCGTGGTCTTTTGTGGAAGAGCCGCACTCAAGGGGCCAAAGTGCCGCATGTGGCTCGGGAGCCCCAGTTTGCCGACCACTGCCCTTGCGCCTGGCACAGGGCCAGCCCTCGGCGATGATGGCTTCTCTCACGAACCACCAATTCGTTCCATAAACACTCATCAACCCCGGTAGGTGCCCGCACCGAGGGCTCTCCGAGGCGTCCTACGGTGCAATCTGACGATACCCCCCTTGGTGGGTGGCATCAGGCCTATTGCAGAGATAAGGAAGCAGAGGTGCAATGGCTGTTTTAGTAACCAGAATCAGCGGGGAGGTTGTTGTGGGCAGCCAGATGCCCGAGGGTTGGAGACAAACGCGTGACCTCTCTCGGACCCAGGGTGAGAGAACATGCATGCTCTTGACCGGGTTCAAGGTCACACAGCTGGTTGGTTCTTGGGTGGGTGGGTCCTGACCCCGGTGTCTATAGGGCTTCATGTAGGCATCTGCTTACCATGGGGACTCTGCTCTGCTGAGGCTGGGAGATCCTGCATGCTAACCAACTTCCGGGTGGCACTTCTTGAAGTAGCAAGAGTTTCTAGAGAATGGCTTAGGAGTAAAACTGACTGGGCCTTGGGGAATGGCCTAAGCCTCAGTTTCCCCATCTGTAGAATGGGTCTTACTTCCCCTGCAGGGCTGGTGTGGAGATTTATGGAGATAGTGCCTGCAGCCTCAGCAGACAGAGCACAGGGTGTGACACAGAGTGGGCACCCAGCGAACATCAGCTGCTATCATCATCATCATTATTATGTATTATTATTACCATTGCTGTTGGCTCTGAGCCCTCTCTGAGACTGTCTCCCGACATGCAGGCAGAGGGTGATGCCACATACTCAAAACCTCAGGATTCTCCCTTTGCTTCAACTCATTCCACCCCAGGAGCAAAAAATCAGGATGCACTCTGCCATCTCAAACGGCACCCACGAATCGTTTCACATTCAATTTCCCCATCAAATTCACAGGCACGTATCGCATGCCATTATTCCATTTCTTAATGGCCTGTGCGGTGAAAATTGTAAGTAGGACATTTCTTCATGCCCTTGGCATTTCCAACTCTTTACAACTCCTTTTCCAGGCCAGACCCCCACCCCCCCCTGCTCCCCTTTGTTGGCTGCAGCATGCCCCCCCCCCTCTCTCCAAATTCTTCCCCGCGCCTGCCCCGGGCCACTGCTCCTCCCAGCAGGGAGGGAACGGCAGTGACCTGTCTCCATGGAGAGCCGTGCGGGCCTCCTGTGAGCTCCCACGGAGGCAGCAGGGTGAGCAGCAGGTGCAGGGTTCAAGGTCAAAGAGGAGACTTGTTTGGAGCCTCACCCGCATGCCACTCACCAGCAGTGAGACCTGCAGCGAGGTCACCTCGCCTCTGGGAGCCTCATCTATGAAATGGGGGTGACAATGCCGACCTCAGGGGTGGTAGGATCACAAGGGCCCAGTCAGGGACTGTGCCCACAACGACCGTGGCAGCTATCTGTGGCGCTCGTGGGAGTGGGAGCCTTGTTCGGGTGCTCTGGCAGGGGTCACTCACCACGGCAGGTCCCCCAGGGTCCTGGTTTGGCACGCCTCTGCGGGCTCTGAATCCCGGCTGAGGTGGTGTCCTCAGTCCCGAGCCAGCATCACCCTAGATGCGCAGGTCTCGTGGGAGGCAGAGCCGGGGTGGGAATATTCGGCATCTGACCTCCCGGCCCGGCGTGGCAGCGCCCGAGCTGAGTGGTGCAGAGTTTGAGGAACGTGCCCTTCCAAGAGCTGGCATGCATAGTGGGGAGGGCAGAGGGAGCTGGGGGGACAGCAGCCAGGCTGGAGGGCTGGGGCAGAATGGAAACAGTTCAGCGTTTTAAGCACCGGTGTGGGCACGGCGTGCCCCCAGCTGGGGATGCAGCCTCAGGCACTGCCCAACAAATACTAACTGTCCTGCAGACCATAGGATTTTAACCATGACCTCTTCCTCCACCCCTGGAGCCAGTGAGACCCCCTGGGTCCTAGTCCCAGCTAGACGGACTCTTTCTCACTCTAGGCCTCAGGCTCCCTATTGGTCAAACTACGACCAGTTTATCGGAGTGTGGACTGAAAGTGTGTGTGTGTGTGTGTGTGTGTGTGTGTGTGTGTGTGTACGCGCGCTCATGCATGTGTTTGCATATGTGTGCATGTATGTGCATGTGGGATCATGTGTGCATGAATGCATGGATATGCCTCCCTTTCTGACATCTCTAACCCCTCTCTGCACGCACACCGCACTTCCCCAGGTGCCAGGCCCACCTCCTCCCAGCCTCTGCCCACCACTCAGGGCCTCGCGTGCCCCACCCGCATGGTGGGCCTTCGGCAAAAGCAGCCCCGGCTGAGAAGACCTGGGGAGCCGCGGCCGAGGGAGTCGGAGCCAATCCCTGGGAGATGGGCTGTTTACCTGCACGGCACGCGCTTGTCTCTCCCCGTTTCACCCACCCCCTGAGTCGGCTGAGGAGTTCTCCATTTATCCTGCCCTCGCGGGAGGCCAGATCGGAGGCACGCACGCATGTTTGCAGAAGCCCAATATAGACTTCCAATTATCTTTTAATTTCGCTCCTGTCTTCATTTGTCCATTTCACTTTTTCCACATGGACTAAAAAAATAAGCTTGAATTTGTGGAGTCTGAAGTCAGCCGGTGGGAGTGCTGGGCTCACCTGTCAGAGGAAAGGGACGTCAGGGTAGAGGCGAAAACTCACCCCAGTGGCCTGACTCATAGGGGCCCCAAGTCTCTGCTCCTGCGTCCTCTGACTCTGTAGTAACTATGTCCTCTCATTCTCTGTTTTCTTTTTTGTAATTTTTATTGTTGAAAGCATTACAGATGTCCCCTCTTATTCCCCATGGACCCCTTCTAGCCCACCCCTGCTCCCGCCCCAGGCCTTGACCACCTGGATCTGTTCCATGGGTTACGCATATATGCACACACGTTCTTTAGTTGGTCTCTTCCCATCCACCCCCGCCTTCCCTCTGAGATTCCACAGTCCGTTCCATGCTCCTATGTCCATGGGATCTATTTTGCTCATCAGTGTATTTCGTCCTTCACATTCCACATATGAGTGAGATCCTGTGAGACATGTCTTTCTCTGACTGGCTTATTTCTCTTAGCACAATACTCTCGAGGTCCCTCCGTGCTGTCTCAAAGGGTAAGAGATCCTTCTTTTTAACTGCTGCATCGTGTCCTGCGGTATAAATGCACCACAGCTTTTTCATCCACGCGTCTACGGATGAGTACGGGGGCTGTTTCCAGAGCTTAGCTATTGCAAATCGCACTGCTCCGCTCTGATAGCCAGGCCTGCTCATCTCGAATGGGGAGGAACGTCCCCCCCCCTCCCCAGGCCAGCTAGTTCCTAGACAGCCAATGGCTCGCCTAGGACACCTTCCCGTGCAGATGAACCAATCCAACGCCATTACCCAACCACCACCTTTCTCCGGTTCCCACAAGGCTCTTACTCATGAGGGCCAGCATTCCCTGCCCCTGTCACCCCCAGATCAGGCATGGATCAACTACGGGCAGCCCAGAGGCCCCAAAATGACTCAAGTGAGCCAATCCTAACCCTGCTAACCCTGCCGTGTTCGCTCCATCCCAGGAAAACCACAATAAAGGCTTTTCCGCTTTCCCCTCTCCCTTCCTCCCCCTTCCCCCCCTCCCCCCTCCCCCCGCCTCCCTACAGTCCCCACTTCCCAGGGTGGCCCTGTCTGGCCGGGCCTCTTGGAAAAGGGGGAACTCCTCATGGGAACTTCGGGTAACAAACTATCTTTTCTTTTCTTTTTTAAAAAAATATATTTTATTGATATTTTACAGAGAGAAAGGGAGAGAGATAGAGAGCTAGAAACGTCGATGAGAGGGAAACATCGACCAGCTGCCTCCTGCACACCCCCTACTGGGGAGGTGCCCGCAACCAAGGTACATGCCCTTGACCGGAATCGAACCCGGGACCCTTCAGTCCGCAGACCGACGCTCTACCACTGAGCCAAACCGGTTTTGGCAGCAAACTATCTTTTCAGCAGCACTCATCTCCTGATGTGCTGGCCCCACCGAACTTGAATAACCATACAACCTGCATTTTTAACCCCATCTCGGGCGGCTGTGTTCTCAGAGCTGCCCTGGAGGGCGGGCAGCGGGAGGCCTCGCTTAATGAAGGCTCCCCCGTGCTCCGCTGCGTCACGGGCGCCACTCCTGCCCTCGGACCAGGGAGGGAAGGCCCCAGGAAGCCCCACCTCACTCCGCATCTTTCTCCCCCGGAGCCGGGCAGGCGCCATGGGCACAGCGGCCGCCTGTGTTTCTTTTTATGGAGAGACACTGCTTCTTGTTGGTTTCAGAGAGGAAGGGAGAGGGAGAGCGCGCTAGGAACGCCAATGATGAGAATCACGGACCGGCTGCCTCCTGCACGCCCCCTACAGGGCACGGAGCCCACAACCCCGGGCATGTGCCCTGACGGGGAATAGAACCGTGACCTCCTGGTTCATAGATCAAGGCTCAACCCCAGAGCCACGCTGGCTGGGCCACACATGTTTCTTAACCCCTACGTCACTGCATCCCAGCACAGGGCCCGGTACATGATAAGCATCGGGTAAATATGGGTTCAAGCCATCGATCAGTCCATGCCCCTGCTTCCTCTGTCAATAGTCAATGCTAAGCACTTCTTTCTAGAACCCTTCCCTGGCCTCATTCATTTTCCCCTTGTGATGGATTGTGACTTGATCATAACTTGGGGGCGTGTGCCATCTTCCCGATCAGGACATCAGTCCCCTGGGGCTGAGCCTGAGTCTCTGGTCCCCCACGGTCCCTCCCCCGCCCCCGCCCCCGCCTTTCCCTGCTGCCCCAGGGGCTCGGTCTGGCCACACGCGGTGCCACACGCGGTGCCCAAGAGCAGGATCCAGCAGGAAGGGGTGATTGCCTGACTCAATCCGTTTACCCTGGAGCCGCGGGGAGAGCACTCCGGGGCGCAGCAGAGCCTTCATCGGGTAGAAAAGCCCACATCGAGGGGGCCCAGACCCTGCTCACCAGGTGGCATCTGAGAGGCCACCCCACACCGGGGTGTGCAACAAGTCCTCCCCTCCCCACGGAAGGAGAGTCCCACGCTGTCCCCACCCCACATCAGCCCTAAAGCCCGGCTCCACCCCCGGACACATCCTCTCTACCGCCATTCACACCTGGCCCTCTCCTTCCCAGGGAAGACCCAGGGGCCATGCAGCTTCAGAGGCTGGGCTATAAATCAGGACCTGCCACTCACCACCACCAGTGTGACACTGACAGTCCTTCTGAGCCCTGGTTTCCTCGCCTGCTGACAATCCCCCCTCTCCAAATTCCTGGGAAGCAAAATGACTTTACTTAGGCGAAGTGCTCAGGACTTCATCCCCGCTTCCCCCTCTCCCCCCACCCGTCCGTCCCACCTTTCCCTGGGCCTCACCTTGGTGATCTAGGGAGGAACTGCTCACCCCACCCAGGACGAGGAGGAATTCTCAGCGGGTGGGTAGAAATGCTGACCTGTCTACATCCCCAGACCCACTGAAACCTCCGGAGAGGATTGTTGAAAAATGGGGATTTCCTGGGAGCCACCCCAAACCTCCTGGATCAGTAAGGGATGGGGAGGGGTGGGCTTGGACGCTGAATTGCTAACACACACCCTCCGTGTCAGTGCCTGTGGGAGTCGGAATCACTGCCTTGGCCACGATGGGAGACAGGACCCTGCTGCCCGTCACCAGTGTGTGTGTGTAGGGCAGGGGTGGGCAAAGTTTTTGACTCGAGGGCCACAATGGGTTCTTAAACTGGACCGGAGGGCCGGAACAAAAGCAGCCTGACCATGCTGGCACTCGCATCTTGAGCTGCTGGTGAAGGAGCGGAGAGGAGAGCAAGAGGACCCTCCGCTCTTTGGGCTCCGTGGGCCGGATAGAACAGCCGAACGGGCCAGATCGGGCCCGCGGGCTGTAGTTTGCCCACGGCTGGGGATGGGGGAAGGCCTGCTGGATGAACTCAGGTCCGCAAAACTCTGGGGTCTGGAAACAGAGCGGGAAGTCCCTGTGGATAAGCAATGTGACAAGGGTGGAGCTGCCCTAAGGTCGGGGTGACAAGTGTCCTGTTCTTAAACAAACACTGAGCAGGAGAGGAGACTCATCGGGCGCGCCCACCTCTGGCCGCGGCGCCTGTAAGACACGGGCTGCTGCCCCCAGTGCACCTGGCCCCACACCGGCCTCGGGGGCCTGGCATCCAGCTCTGGGGACAGAATGCACGTTGGCCCACGGCCCACGATTGAGGCTACAAGAGGGGCAAGGAACCAGAGGCCCAACGAAGAAGTTGATGGTGGCAGGTGGATCCACCGGGAAGAAGGCGCGGGAGGCCCAGCCTCTGAGCCGGCTCCACGGGGCTGCAGGGACGTGCACCAGCAGGGAAGGTCGGGCGGAGCCCCAGGCCCGGCGCAGGCACGGGAGGCAGCAAATGGGAAATGGACTTGGGGGTGGGGGCGGGGTGGTAAACTGAGGCTGGAGTGTGAGGGGCTGCGGACACAGGCATGACTCGGGATTTTCTCCTCGTCTCGGCTTCAGAGACAATTTCCTCGCAGAGAGGGGATTATTCTCATTTCTAAGTTCGGTGCCGTCATTGAGAAATCACGGCGGGTCCCACCACTGCCCAGAGCGAGCATCTCTGAACAGTGCAGCCGGGCACCCTCACGGGGTGAATCCTCGGTGTACCTGCCTGGCCCCCATGGGGGGTCCGGGTTTGAGATCCTGGCCTTTGGGGACCCAGAGAGGACCTCGGTCTCCGGAGGGTCCGGCTGGCGCTGGTGAATAGAGTGACCAGGACACGCGTGAGGAGAAGGAGGGCGAGAAGAGAAGGAAAAGAATGGCTGATAGTGACTGAGCTTCTCCGAGGCTTCCCACACCTCAACCCACTGTTGCTCTCGCCACGACCTGATGAGGCTGCTATGCTGTCACCCCCGTTTTTCAGATGAAGACACTGAGGCCCAGAGAGGTGAGGTCACCTACCTAACGTCACACAGCTGGTAAGTGGCAGGGCCGGGGGGTCTGGACCTGGAACCCCTTGCCCCTGGGCCTCTCATCCTGGGAGGCTGTCCGGTTTGGAGGGTGAGGCTGTGCCCCACGCCAGCCCCCGGCCCGGGCATGAATGCCATGTGCTCTCCCCGAGCTTTCTCAGGAGGGCAGAGGCATGGAGCTCCGGGTCAGGTGGCTTGGCAGCAGTCCCGGGCTCAGTCTGCCCGGCTGCTCGCCGCAGACCCCCCCCACCCCCGCTGTGGGAACCAGGGGGCCCCCAGCGGGAGGAAAGGGGCCCAGGCGGGTCTCCGGCCACACCTGCCGCGCCTCCACCTGCCCCACACCGGCCACACCCAGCCCTCCCTCCCGGCGCCGCTGATTTGCACAAGAGAAAATAAAGCAGGCACACAAACAGCAGCCAACCCCGTGCGTCTCCTAGCATCGGGTGATGTTTGGTCAGGAGCTTCCTCCCTCTTCAGAAGCCGGACACTCCTGACATCCGCCAGCTGCTGCTGCGGGCTCGCTCAGGTGGCCGATCACAAGCTCAGCCCCGGGGCAGACCCCACCCCCAGGGCAGGCACTGCCGGATCCCAGGAGGCCAGCGCAGGGATCTGCCGGCCGGCCGGGCTCGGTGGCCGCCCTCGGCCAGCTCAAAGTCACCTTTGCTCCAACTTCCTCAGCTGGCCCGAGCTGGCCCAGAACCCGCTCAGCTCAGCTCCGCGGGAACCGGGCGCCGGCCCCCCATTGGGCAATTATTAATCAGATTCTTGACATTCCTCCGCCCCAGGTTGGCTCGGGGAAGCATGCTCCCTGGAGGAGGAGGCGGAGCCGAGGCCCGGGACTGGCATTCGGACATGCAGCTGACGGGCAAGGTGGTGCTGTCCGCGGCCGCCCTGCTCCTGCTGACCGCGGCCTACCGGCTGTACAAGTCGAGGCCGGCCCGAGCCCCGCGGTGGGGCCGGAGCGCCAAGGCCAAGGCCGAGGAGGAGGCCGAAGGCTCCGGGCAGCCTGAAGCCCAGGGAGCTGCTCCTGGGGCGCCCCACCGGGGCCTGAGATGCCGGAGCGGAAGCAGGGGGCCTGGAGCACCCTTGGGCGGCAGCTGGGAGAATCCGGGGGGCTCCCGGGTTCTGGGAACCCCTTCCAGCGACTTGGAAGCCGGAGAGACTTGGAGGCCCCGGAGGAAAGGAGCCGGTGAGGACGAGGGTGGGCGGTGCCTGGAGCCCGGCCTGGCACCTCCTCGCGGCAGCGGCCGGGACGCCGGAACAGCTGCTGGCCAGACGCCCGCGCGGCCCCACCGCCCCGCTCTGGGCAGTGAACCCCAAAGCGCCCCCGCTGTCCTGGCTGCGGTGGGCGGCGGCAGTGGTGTGGGGGGCGGGCCCGCTCCATGGCGGGACTGTGGGCTCCCCGAGCAGCCTGGGGCTGGGGAGCAGGCGCACCCCCTCCAGCCCCAGATGGCCTGCTCGGAGGGCAAGACGGACGTGAGCCGGGGCTGGGTCCTGGCCCGCGTGCTGGGGGCCTGCTGGGAGGAGGCAGGGGCTCTGCGGGCTGCCTCCGACATGGGCCTGGCCCTGCACCAGCAGGAGGGTGCCTCCAACGCCTCCTATATTTTCTCCTCGGTGGCCCGGGTTCGAGTCGAGGAGAGCTTCCTGCAGGAGAAGGTGGCAGGGATGCGGCCCCGGCTGCAGGGCAAGGTGTACGAGTACTACGTGCAGTCTACCTCCCGGGCCACCTCCGGAGGCAGGCCGGCCCCCGGCACCCCGGCGGCCCCGGCGGAGGCGGCGCCACCTCCCCTGCCAGGCCCCCCGGGAGCAGACACAGCCCCCCGAGGCCCTGACGATGACAGAGAAGGCGGAGCCGGCCCGGCTGCCTCCCCCCAGCCCATGCTGCCCCCCGCGGGGGGCCTCAGCAGGAAGGAGAGCCTCCTCCAGATCGTGGACAACCCCGAGCTCCAGCTGCAGCTCCACGGTTTCGGGAGCCCCCCTCCACCCCACCCGGACCAGACCGCCCCGTCCGGCCCCCCCACATCCGGGGAGCCTCCGGAGTCCAGCGCAGCCGGAAGCGGCGGGGACCCCAACCTGCAGCTGGTGGCCGGGACCAATTTCTTCCACCTCCCCCTGACGCCCGGGTCGGCCCCCGACATCCGCCTGGACCTGGGCAACTGCTACGAGGTGCTGGCGTTGGCCAAGAGGCAGAACCTGGGCGCCCTGAAGGAGGCCGCCTACAAGGTGATGAGCGACAACTACCTCCAGGTGCTGCGCAGCCCCGCCATCTACGGGCGCCTGAGCGGGGCCGAGCGGGAGCTGGTCCTCCGGAGGCGGCTGCGGGGCCGCCGGTGCCTGGTGGTGGCCGACGTGTGCCCCCAGGAGGCCGCCGGCCGCCTCTGCTGCTACGACGACGAGCGGGACGCCTGGCACCCGCTGGCCCCCCTGCCCCCGGAGGCCGTGTCCCGCGGCTGTGCCGTCTGCAGCCTCTTCAACTACCTGTTCGTGGTGTCCGGGTGCCAGGGGTCCCGGCCCTCCGGCCGCGTCTTCTGCTACAACCCCCTGACGGGGATCTGGAGCGAGGTGTGCCCCCTGAACCAAGCCCGGCCCCACTGCCGCCTGGTGGCCCTCGACGGCTGCCTGTACGCCATCGGGGGCGAGTGCCTCCACACCGTGGAGCGCTACGACCCCCGCGCGGACCGCTGGGCCTTCGCCCCGCCCCTCCCCAACGACACCTTCGCCCTGGCGCACACGGCCGCGGCCTGCGCCGGCGACATCTTCGTCACGGGCGGCACCCTGCGCTACCTGCTGCTCCGCTTCTCGGCCTCCGAGCAGCGCTGGCAGGTGGGCCCCACGGGGGGCGGCCAGGACCGCACGGCCGAGATGGTGGCGGTGGGCGGCTTCCTCTACCGCTTCGACCTCAACCGCAGCCTGGGCATCAGCGTGCACCGCTGCAGCGCCAGCGCCCGCCTCTGGTACGAGTGCGCCACGTACCGGACGCCCTACCCGGACGCCTTCCAGTGCGCCGCGGTGGACGGCCGGGTCTACTGCGTGGGCCGCCGGCGCACCCTCCTCTTCCTGGCCGACAACGTCTCGCCCAGGTTTGTGCCCACGGAGCTGCGCAGCTTCCCCTCCCCGCAGGGCACCCTGCTGCCCACCGTCCTCACCTTGCCCAGCCCCCAGGTGCCTCAGACCAGGGTCTAGCTAGCTGCCCCCTCTGCCGGGCTCCTCCTGCAAAGCTGGGGGCAAAGAGCACCCCCTTGCCCACCGCTCCTTAGGCTGTTTCCCGGAGACCAGGCTGCAGAAGGTGAATTCCAGTCCCACGCCCGTCGGTGGCTGGGCTCCGGCTCCGAGATGCTTTGGGGCCAGCGGGCTGCAGAGGGCCAGGGTGAAATAGAGCGAGGGCCTGGGGCTCCAGGCCAAGGGCAGCCACATCACCCGGATGGCTTCGGTCAAGTCTGAACTGGGGCGGGGGGAGAGGGTGTTTCCCAGGACCCTAGCACACTTTAGGGGCACAGCCTTATCACAACCACGATTCAGGTGCCAGTTGACCCCCCCAGGGACCCCTTACGCTGACCCCGGGCCTCGTTACCGACTAGAGCAGCTGCGCTCCTCTGTCTGGAGCCGGGCCCAGGGATGAGAGCGGGCAGGGCCATGGTGGCAGGAGGGGATCGCTCTGGGGGCCCCCAACGACCACCTGGGGGCATGATGGTCAGGTCCAGTCACAGAAGGAGAGGCCAGGACCGTTCCTGTGTGGGAGGCGCCTGCCCGGCAGGAGCTCACGTTGCACTGCAGGAGGATGGGCAGTTCTGGAAAAGATACATACATGCATAGAACCCATGTCGGATGCGAGCCACCGAGCCAGCTGAGCAGGCGAGCGGGGCAGTGTGAGCAGGCCTTCCTGATCAGACACACTGAGCGAGACCTGAGTGGGAGCCTGGGGGCGGCTCAGGGTCCGGGGAGCCCAGCCGTGTACCCGAGAGCCTTTGCCACAAGGGGAGGGTCCTCCTCCCAGTAGCTCCAGCTCAGGGTGAGTGGGGTGAACTGGCCACGGAGCCCAGCTCTCCTGTTGCAGCCCTTCGCCTATCAGAGAGAATCCTGTCCCGCCGACATTTATAAGAGAGGCTCCTTGCTTGGATAGCGAGTGCATTCCCAGGAGAGAAGCCATGTTGGCACATCCGGAGAGGAACGTCCAAGTCATTGCCGGGACACCGCCGCCGCCACGGCTGGGCGTGTGGCTGCGTGTCAGGCGGCCCACGTGACACCACGGGTTCAGGGTTGAGGGTTTCCACTTGACCTTGGCGAATAGCCGGTGTGCCCCCCTGGGGCCCGCAGCCTCAGCGTGGCCTGTTTGTCACCTAAAGTTTGTCCCTGGGCCCTCTGCTTTCCCTATAAGAGTCCTTCCTCCTTCCGGGGGCGAAAAATAAAAAAGAATCTTAAATCTGGGCTGCTTGTTACATTAGGCCAACCGTGCCATTACAGAGAAATTGGAAAAAGAGAGGGAAGTATGAAAAGCATCTCCCCAATTAACCCCTGCTGTGGCACGCTCTCTCCAGCCTGTCTCTTCTGCGTGTGATTTCGGTTTGGCCGAGGTGTGATTATGCTGAATTTACAATTCCGTTCTGCTTCCTTTTTTTTTTTTTTTTCCCACCTCGCTTTTGAGAATAAGCATTTTCCCGTGTTATTACAAACCCTCGGTAAACATCATTTCAATCGCTGCACAGCATTCCACCCAGTGGCTGCACCGCACGGTTTATTTAAGATCCCCCCACCCCACCCCACACACACACCCTGCTGGGCTTGTAAGTTTTTTTTGTGTGTTTTTTTTTTCTGTTTGGTTTCTTTTTCTATCATAAATAAAAGGTCCCTTGTTTTCCTGTTCCTCTCTGTCTGGGGCCTTCATCAATATTTACAAGAGAAGCCCGGCCTAGGTCGTATCCAGAATAGCAGGGTTGTTTGCTAAAGCAGGGCTGGGGCCTGGGCCCCACTCCGACCGCAGGGCACAGGGCTGCCCCTGGCAGTACCCAGCCTGGAACGAGAGCGGTCTGGAGGGGCCGTCCCCGGTGCCCCACCCCGAGTTGTTCCTGGAGCTCTGAGACGGGGCCCCTGATCCGCACATGCAGGCGCTGGACCAGATGCTTCCTGCATAGCATCTCACGGATCCTCACAACCATCCCATTTTACAGGCGAGAAAACTGAGGCTCGGCGAGCTCAAAAGAACGTGCCCTTCCTGGCAAAGTTCAAAGACCCTCAGTTGCCTTAAAAGCATCCCTGGAACCGGGCCTACTCCCAACACGGTGTCTTCCCATTCCCCTCCCGGGGGGCACCGGAGCCCAGCTGGCATCAGCTGTCCACTGGGCTGTCCCCGGTCCCTTCTCCACCCACACCAATCAGTCACGCTCTGTCCTTGAACTTGGAGCTCAAACCTTCCTTAAACGCCGACCCCTCGTTCTCTGCGCCTGTAAAATGGGTTCGCCCCGGCCAGCCCATCATCATGGATGTTAGAAGAACTAACAGGGTGTGTGTAAAGCACCCAGCTCGGGGACTGCTCCAAAATCGGTCCGGTGTCTTCCGCAGGGGGCTGCCCGAGCCCGCTCTGTGGAGGCCAGGGTCCGACACAGGGGTGGGCAAACTTTTTGATTCAAGGGCCACAATGGGTTCTTAAACTGGACTGGAGGGCCGGAACAAAAGCAACCTGACCATGCTGGCACTCTCACCTTGGGCTGCTGGTGAAGGCGCGGAGGGGAGAGCAAGAGAACCCTCCGCTCTTTCGGCTCCGTGGGCCGGATAGAACAGCCGAACGGGCCGGATCCGGCCCGCGGGCCGTAGTTTGCCCACGGCTGGCTGATATTTAAGCAGCAGGGGCCCCATTTGGTCTGACGAGGTCTAGGGTGTGCTGGAGTTATTGATAGTTCAGGTCACCTAGGTTCGGAGACCCTGTGCTTCTGTGCCCCTCCTCGGGCTGGGTGGTGACTTGCGCCTCCCAGGCTCAGCGCAGGAAGCACTTTCCCAGGCTGCCTGACCACAGAGGAGCTTCCCACGGAGCTGCCTAGAGCCTCGATGCCCAAGCCTTGGGAAGGGGGGTGGTGGTGGAGGGCTCCTGCCCTTTGCAGACTGGGAGGAGGAGCCACGAAAGCCCGGATAGGTGCCCAGCACTCCCCGCCTTCTCCGTCCTTCCCTGGAAGGGCCTGTGGCCCCTGGGGGTTCAGAAGTCCCCGAAGCTTTGCTGGGAGCCGCCCCCTAGGCATCCAGGGGGCCACCACAGAGGAAGGGGGATGAAACACAAGGGAAGGAGTTGCCTCCAGGGAGGAAGATGTGGGGAAGGCAGCCGGGAGCCGGAAGAAAGGACAGCCCGCAGGGAGTGCCTGCAAACAGCTCCCAGCCTCCGGGGTTTTGAAGAGTGGGATGTGGGTGCAAATAAAACAAGAAGGTAAAAGCGATCAAGTCTGCGTTGCCTTTGTGTGCGCAGAGGGAGGAGGCGGAGACACGGTTCTTACACCAGTAATAGGAACTCCCGCGGGCCTGCACCGGGCGCTGCAAATACCTCCCTCCATCCTCACCTCCACCCACCACCGAGTCCGCAGGGAGGAAGACGAGACACCCACAGACCTTCAAACTCACTGTTTCATACCTACTGTTACATCTACCGTTTTATTATTAAGAACCGGAAGGGAGAAATGTCATCGTTGTCGTCAGTACACGTGTTGAGCACGCCCTGTGCTAACCGGAGCTGTACCTAAGTGATCACACTTTATCCTCAAAACAACCAGAGTAGATGGAAAAACTGGCCAAATTCTCTCCAGCCCATCAACTTCCCCACCCCTTCAACCCGGCGGTGTGACTTGGTTTAAAGAGCTAGGCCTTGGGGTTTACTCCCAGATGGGAGACATGTGGCTCAAATGCTTGTCAAATTACCCAACACTTGTCTTCACTCAGAATTTCAAATCTGTCATGGTCCCATTTCACAGATGAAATAACAAGCTCAGAGACAGCTCACAGCGTGATGTCAATTCTCAAGGCTCTTGAGCAGATTGTCATCTCATTCCAGCGGTGCCTGCAGAGCCACATCCTGGAAACATACCTTGCCAGAGGCAGGTGTGTTGTCAGCCTGACCTTCAGCTCAGGCGCCAGGCTTTCATTATCTAAATCCATTGAAACCCGTAAAGAATTTTTGTGAGTTTATTAGAGCCAAACTGTTGACATATGCCGGGAAGCAGAACCTCAATGGACTGAGGTAATGCTCCTGAGAATGGCGGGTTACATTTCTATATTTATACATTGCCATCAAAGGAAAGGGACGTAGGTGAGTTACATGAAATTCATTGGTGATAGATTAGGGAGGTGGGACACAGTGAAGTGGGGGAAACCTCTGGGATAGGGTAAAAGGTGAAATGATGGACATGAGCCTCTTTTACAGAGATGGATACAGGATAGTCTAACATAATTAAGAGTTGACAATTAACTTGATAACAATAACAATGAGGGAATGTCTCTAGGCCATTTGTTGTGTCCTGAGGGGTCCAGGGTAAAAAGGAACTTACAAGATACCCAGACATCTCCCAGATAGGTTATTTTAGATGCTGGAAGGCAGATGGGCTCAGTAAAGAAGATCCAAGTTGATCTTTGTCAGGTGAAACATCTGGGACATGACTACCCACTATAACCTGTTTGCAGTTAGATATTTAATTTTCAAGCCATCTTTTGTGGTTACTTTAGGTCTCTGAGTTTGCAAGACTGCCCTGAAGGCCTTCCCTGAGCTTGTCAGGTTAGCATGTGGCTCTTTTCTTTCACAAGCCAAGCACCAGGAACAACCATGACTATCCAGGCCTCCTGCCCTTTACAGACGGGGAGGAAGAGCCACTCAGAGTGACGATTACAGAGAAGCCACAAGGACGCATTTATTCTCCTCTGTCTTGGGCTGTAGTAAAACTTCCGGGTATTTTGCTGTATAAAGTCAATGTGCTGTATCGGTTCTGGGTCAGTGTCTCTCCATCAGAGGACAGCTGTCCCACCCGGCCCCGACTTTTCCCTTCTATCTCTGTGCCTGTCTCTTTCTTTCATTTTCTCAATCACCAGCCACTCCTACTCAGGAACCAGACTGCTCTCTGGCCGAGCTGGACGCATAAAAGAGAGAAATATTTATGCTCATCCTTGGCGATGTGGCCTCAGCTCCTCCCCTCCAACCCCCCCCACTCCTGAATAGGGCGCCCCACACTGCGCCCCTCACTTCTCACCCCACTGTCCCTAGCGAGTTCCTGTGGATGCCAGGGGTGTCTTCGTCTGCCTGTGTCCCGGGGGCCAGCACGGAGAGGCCCAACGAGGGGCTCAGAGGAAGCCGCCGCTGAGCTGTGTCCTGTCAGAAAGGTCCCGTGGTTGGGCGTTTGGCACTGCCCAGCTGGGCTGCGTTCCCATGTCCAAGAAGGACCTTTCATACCTTCTGCCCTTCCCCCAACACCCCCTCCCGCAGGGGCACACAATATCGGGGCACAGAACCCCTCGGTTCTCACAGCTCAACAGCTTCGATGAAGCTGTCAGCACCTGCACACTAACCAAGAGTCCTTCCTGCTGCCCACTCGAGGGACAGGCTGGCACCTCCTGGGGTGGGCATGGCCCCGGAGAAGCCCGACTGGCAGATGCACAAATCCCCCGGTTCCCTGCACCCTGGGTGGGTAACTCGGCTCTGCACTGGCTCCTGGATGACATCCCTTTAACAGAGTCCCTGCTTGCCCTGTGCATGCTCCCCCCCCCCCCGCCCCGTCCATGCTCCCCCGCACGCCCCACCTTCGGGAGATGCCCTCTAAGACTCTTTAGGAATTCACACCAGGGGCAACCCTGCTCTGGCACCCACAGCACCTTGCATCCCGGGCGGCTCCCAGCGGTTTTCGAATGGGCCCAGGCCTCTCGGCGGTGGAAGAGGAGCCGCGTTCCCAGGATTGCTGATAAGGAGAAGCCTCAACTCCACTTTCGAAGGTTAAAAACGCGACACACACACAATGCATCTTTATTTGCCCCGAGTGCCAACGCGCCGCGGTGCCTTTGTGTTCCGGGAAACAGTTCATTTTACCCTCTGAAGATTTGTGTCTGTGTCTCCCGCGAGCGAGCGTGTTCTGACTCTCGCATTCGGCAATCTGTACCTGGTGGGAAATCTGAGGGCGGGCGTCACCTGGCCTCAGTCTGAATCATAATAAATCCTGAGCAAACTAAAGAGAGAGAGGAAAAAAAAGCCTCTCGTTACAGAAGGGTTTCCCATCTGATCTGGAGGAGTCGAAACTTTGGGTTGTACCTGGGACATTGAAACTCATGCCTGGTAGCTCTCAGCTGCCCAGTCTCACATCCCAGGCCTGGCATGGTGGGGAGGGCGGGGGGAGGGGACATTTGGGGGGGGGGGGCAGTGGCAAATGGGGAAATATCAACTTCAAGAAAACCCCGGGAAATGATGTCTTCCGTACAAATCGTCTTTTCTCTCTGAAACGTATTTTTACCGTGGCAAAACACACATACCACAAAATTTACCGCCATAACCACCGTAAAGGGCACAGTTCCGTGGTACTGAGTACACTTGCCACGCTGTGTGTGTTTTATCCGACTACAAAAGACATAAACATTTATTGTCAAATGCACAATTGGAAAACTACAGAGGAGCCCAAAGAAGACGCTAGAAATTCTCCCCCCGCCCCAATTCGGAAACAATGGGTTATTGTTTTGACGTCTTTATTTCTAGTCCCCCGTTTGCCATCCGTGATTTGTTCGGTAAAAAATGGGGGCTCGCTCTGAACTTGCCGGGTAGCCGATCTTTCCTCCCGGCAAGGATAGCATGACACTTCCGAGTTTAAAAACATCACTGGGTTTGTTTTTATTGTGGTAAAACACGCACAACATGAAATGTACTGTTTTAACTATTTTTTATTTTATTTTATATTTTATTGATTATTCACAGAAAGGAAGAGAGAGGGATAGAGAGCTAGAAACATCGATGAGAGAGAAACATCAACCAGCTGCCTCCCGCTGGGGACGTGCCCGCAACCAAGGTACATGCCCTTGACCGGAATCGAACCTGGGACCTTCTCTCCACTGAGCCAAACCAGTCAGGGCTAACTATTTTTTAAAATATACTTTCATTGATTTCAGAGAGAATGGAGAGGAAAAGAGAGTTAGAAACACCATTGATGAAAGAGAATCATTGATCAGCTGCCTCCTATGCACCTCCTACTGGTATCCAGCCCGAAACCCGGGCATGTGCCCTGATGGGGGAATTGAACTGTGACCTCCTGGTTCATAGGCTAACGCTCAACCACTGAGCCACACTGGCAGGGCTGTTTTAACTATTTTAAAGTATGTGGCTCCGTAGCAGTCAGTGTGTTCCTTTTTGTACAACCATCACCACCATCCATCTCCCAACTTGCTTGCCGTCCCACACAGAAACCCATGCCCACCAACTCCCCACGCCCTCTGCAAGCCCCCACCCGCCCCTGGTGAGTAAAAGTTTTCTTTAGCCGAAACCGGTTTGGCTCAGTGGATAGAGCGTCGGTCTGCGGACTGAAAGGTCCCGGGTTCGATTCCGGTCAAGGGCATGTACCTTGGTTGCGGGCACATCCCCAGTAGGGGGTGTGCAAGAGGCAGCTGGTCGATGTTTCTCTCTCATCGATGTTTCTAGCTCTCTATCTCTTTCCCTTCCTCTCTGTAAAATATCAATAAAATATATTTTTTAAAAAAGTTTTCTTTAACTTTGGCAAGCAAGTAGAAGGAAGTTCTCTGCTCCGTCAGCACAGATAATTGGGAATGTGCCTTAAGCCACAAAGACACACTGGTTTGCATTCATTTCGGAAAGATCCGCGCACAATGCGGAACCCAGCTCGATGGGATGCTTTGGGGCAAGAGAATCAATAGCTTCTTTCTCAGAGACGCTGCCATTCCCTCCTCATTGCCATGGGGGATGACAAAAGGAAAAAGCGCGCTCTCTGTTCTCTGGGAGCCTCCTCCATCATCACGCCAAACTAATTACTCCTGGCGCTCTAACAGAAATACAGTTTGGAAAAGGCAGCGGTATAAAGCATGTTAATGACTGTGTTGTATTGTGGGTCCTAATTGTGAAATTACGAGCACTCGCAGCAATGTAGGAAGTGAGTCCCCGCAATGCCATGGTAACAACCTCTGTGGGGGAGTGCACACACCCAGGGCAGGGGCGGACGAAAGGAGCCTCCAGGCGCCGTGCAGTGCCCGGGCGCTGAGCAGACAGAGCGTGGAGGTTGAAAGACCAGGGCTTGGCCGGTGAAAGGACAGGTCCCCCTTCCTGTAGGCAGGGAGGTGGGACAAGGCTAGCAGGCCGGCACAATTGGACAGACCCGAGCCCCGCCCCTCCTTCATCCATGTGTATCAAGTCCTGCTTCCCTTTCGTTCTACATGTGTCCCTCTAGCTGCTGTGGAGGGAACGCACTAGTGGTGGCCAGAGAGGAGATGGAGATTCCAGTGGGCAGCATGCTGTGGGTGTGAAGGTGAGAGGTGTGGGGACCATCTAGACCAGCCAGTCAACACTCACCATATCCCAACTCAAGTGAGCTCACCGTCAGCTGGCTGGGTTATCACACCACAGCCCGGGACTGAGCCGAGAGCCCTGGGTCTCAGGACCCAGCCGTGGGTCTAGACCAGCCGTGGGAAAACTACGGCCCGCAAGCCGGATCCGGCCCGTTCTGCTGTTCTATCCGGCCCGCGGAGCCGAAAGAGCAGAGGGTTCTCTTGCTCTCCTCTCTGCTCCTTCACCACAGCCCAAGATGAGAGTGTCAGCACGGTCAGGTTGCCCTCTGGTCCAGTTGAAGAACCCATGTGGCCCTCAAGTCAAAAAGTTTGCCCACCCCTGGCCTAGACTCCCCTCCCCCGGGTGATGGGAAGGTTACTTTAAAGACAGTGGATACTAACAGATGCAGAGAGAAGCCTTCTCGGAGCTTCCTTTATCTCACTAAAAGCAGAAACTTCTGGGAGTGAAACTCTCGTAAATTTCCGTTTCCACGGGAGTTTTATGGCCCAGAAGAAGATGGAAGAGACCACTCGCACCTGCATAAACAAACATTACCACAAATTCTCTCACCTCCTGTTCGTTCCCCCAGAAACCCATTTGTTCCTCCCATAAAAGCCTCTTCTCCCCGCCTTCTCTTCCCAAACTTCAGCCGTTTAGGAAGCTGCTTCTTTGGTAAGTTCCCACGTGAATACGTTCTGTGGGTGTTGTTTTTTTCTTTCTTCCTTCCTCTTCGTCTATCTTTTGTCAGTTTAATGTCCTTGCTCCCGGGCACTGAGCCTAAGCGGTTCCCCAGCCCCCACCCTGACAGAGACATGGTTTGAACGAGGACACAGGTCACCTAGGGACAAACCCTGGCAATGGCGATATACCCACTGGATTGTCCCTCTGCCCAGCTCTCCTCAGCCCCCCACCCAGCCTCCCTCTACCCCCACCCCCTCCACTACATCCCCTTTCTCTTCACTCTCCTGATGGACTTCCGTGGCTTGCAACCAGGAACCCTGCCCAGTAGAGTTTAACAACATCACCCTTGACCTCTACCTTGGACTCCCAAAGGCAGGGTCTGGGCCCGGTTCATTGCACGGCCCCCCGGCTCTCACCCAGAGCCCAGCACTGGGGCCAGGCTCTGCAGTGCTTGTTGAGCTGGATTTGTGCTCATCCACGAGCGAAAACAGTTGGCTGCACGACGGAGCGCCATCCACGGGGCGACAGGGGGCACCTTGGTAACCCACTTAAGAAAACAAACTGTTTGCAACTTCTCTCCCCACATTCATTTGCAGGCAGACAATTAGCGCGCTAATTAAAACGGAGCCTTATCTGTTCATTAAAGTCAGCTCAGCACGACCTCCAGTTGGCAAGATTTTGTTGGCAGAGAAGTTGAAGGTTCTCGGGTGCCAGCGAAGGAGCCATCTTCCTTTCTCATCCGCCGTTCAATGGCTCGAGTGCAGAGTGACGGGTGACGGTTGACGTTGGCTGACCCTCCCTTCGACGGGCTCCCACCCGCAAGGTTGGCAGGCACGTGCCAATCAACACTCACCACTTCCCAACTCAGGGGAGCGAGGGAGCCTCGGTAATCCCTCTGCAGGGCTAGCGTGGGCCTTGCTCCCCAAAAAAGGAAGCAGTCTGTCTGGCTGCTCAAATTAATAGCATAAACAATGTTTCAGAAGGGAAGGTTTCAGAGGGCGGGCTGTTTTTTTAAGCAATTAGCACCGTTTGCACACAAGGAGCGGGCTAATTGCAGGAAAGCCTTCTCTCGCTCCGCTTTGAAGAGGGATCCAGCAGGACCAGTCCCTGGCAACACTTTGCCAACCGTTCCTTAGTATAGTCAGCATCGCCACATGTTCTTGAAAGGAATAATGAAGCAATTCGCCGCCGAGAGCACTCCCCTGCATTCAGATGCGGAAGCAATTCTCCGTAATTCTCCGCTAGGCCTTAATGCCGGCTTCTGTAAAACGGGGGTGGGTGCTGCGCATCTCCCGGGGTTGTTGCGAGGAGTTAATGAGTGTGTTTATGCCCATCTACGGCAGCTACATCCACTCTGGCCTTCCCCCCAGATTTGGTCAAATGAGGAGACAGCTTCTGGGCTCAGCTGCTGATGGGGACTACCAGGCCCCCTGCTGGCTCTGATGCAGCAGCCACTGCAGGCGCAGCGTGAGGTCGGCCTCGGCCTGTGATGAGGGTTCGGTTACCCACTAGCTGGGCAACTTGGGGTCAAATCTCTTTCCTGCGGTCAAATGAGCCGAATAGATTAGGTGTTTGGTTTTAAACTTAAAAAAAAAAAAAAAAAAGTAAGCGTCTTTGCTTGCTTTTATTTTGTCTGGGAGGAAAGGCGTGTGCCAGGGGAGTGGCAGGGGGGGCTGCAAATTAAACTAACGTAAAATGACATTCACCAAAGAAAAGGCACCGAATGGCCAGTCCACCCGGGTCACCCGGATGCACGCGTTCTTGTTCATGTGCCCCAGAACTGTCATTGGGTGAAATCTCAGCAGGACCTTCTGTCTCGGGATAGTTTTTATATAATCAGACATGCACAATCGAGGTTGCTCTTGGGCACCAAGCACATGAATTTGTTCCCCCGTGGACTCCGCGACGGGAGACACGTTCTCCGATCGAGTCAAGGAAGGAAACGCGTCTGGCCGGCTGACTGTTGACTGTTTTCTGCAAGTAACTCGCAAACAAGGCGAGGGGAAAAATCTATGTTTGAACTGACTCCTATATCTCGCAGCCAGCTGGGCTGCTGGCCACATTTTCTGGGCTAGACATAAAAAAGGACTCTTTTTTCCTCCAGCCTGCGGGAAACGGCGCCTTCAGGCCTGTGTATTCCATAAGGATCACGATTGGATCCCACGCGTTGTTGGTTCAGAGGCGTCTCGGTCTCGTTCCAAATCTTTTTCTCGGCACTGCGAACATTCTTGTCTGTATGCTAGCAAATGGGAGAGTTAGTTTATGTTTCCTGCTGAGATGACCATTCCACAAGACAAGCGCCCCTGACCACTGGCTGGTCTGGGTTTGTGATACATCTTCCCCCGGTTCCCTCCAGAGAAGCTGACAATCAAGAGGGTACATGAGCCCAGCTAGTGTGGCTCGGTTGGTTGAGCATCATCCCTTGCAGCAAGAGGTTGCTGTTTGATTCCCAGCCAGAGCAGAGGCCCTGGGTTTCTGTCTCAACCCCCAGTAGGGGGCGTGTAGGAGGCAATCAAAAAGATGTTTCTCTCATTGATGTTTGTAGAACATCATGTCTCTTTCCTTGTCTCTTCCTCT
This sequence comes from Vespertilio murinus, assembly GCA_963924515.1. Classification (NCBI taxonomy): domain Eukaryota; kingdom Metazoa; phylum Chordata; class Mammalia; order Chiroptera; family Vespertilionidae; genus Vespertilio; species Vespertilio murinus. The sequence goes on from OZ004706.1 coordinate 9,467,507, forward strand.
TTCTCTCCTAAAAAAAAAAAAAAAATCAATAAAAATATTTTTTTAAAAGAAGAAGGTAAATGATGTGGGGGCACTGGTGGATTCACAATCCCAGGCCAAAAAAAAAAAAGTGAATGTTTGCAATTGGTTTCTCCTGTGGCCTTGGTCACAGCTGGAATAAAAAAGATTTCTGGAAGTTAGACATGGGAGAGTGACAGTTAATCCCCATTCGCCCTCCCATTGGCCAGGACAGGTCATGGCTGCTTTGGGGACTGGTCTGCATACAAGCCTCTCTGCCCTTCCTTTGGCCAGCTCCCCATCTGGCCCCTTTGGGGCTGCGATAGAACCATTGAGTGTGACCAAGGTGTGGATGCGCCTGGCAATAGGCAAAAAAGCTTACCTGCTGAGACATAGTATGAGAAAGGCCAGAAGTATGTCACACTTGTTTCTGCATACGCTGTGCACTCCCCCAGCTGCTAGTGAATTCCATAAGCAAGACCCTCTCCAGATCTTAGTACCCAAACACATTTAGTGTGACCCCTGGGCTCAGCATGCACCTTGAGCGCCAAGTTAAAGAATTTGCAAACAGCCAAAACTGGTTTGGCTCAGTGGATAGAGTGTCGGCCTTCGGACTGAAAGGTCCTGGGTTCTATTCCGGTCAGGGGCACGTACCTTGATTGCGGGCACATCCCCATTGGGGAGGTGCAAGAGGCAGCTGGTCGATGTTTTTCTCTCATCGACGTTTCTAACTCTCTATCCCTCCCAAGTCCCCTCTGTGTAAAATCAATAAAATATATTTTTTTAAAAGAATTTTCAAACAATCTGTGCCCTTATGGAATTCAATCACCACGCCCCTGCCTTCAGTCCAGGCCATTGGTACAAGGATGGTACAAATTCAATTCCACACCTACTGCCTAAGAGCCTCTGATGGCTGGGGCTGGGTGTGTGGTGTGTGGTGGGTGAGGTATGGGAATCTACACTAAAAAAAGAAAAAGATGCAAATTGACCATACCTTCATGACACCCACTAGCCAATGAGGAATGAGTATGCAAACTAACCCAGCAAAGATGGTGGGTTAATTTGCAGCCCAGGTGGAGCAGGGCTTGCATCGTCACCATGGTGATGACACAAGCATTCCACATTGCTCCAGCGTCTCTGGGCCTCTGGGCAGCATGAGAAGGTAGAAAGGGAGCTCTGGGCCAGAGCAAAGTCGGAAAGAAGGCTCTGGGCCTGGAGTGAAGGCTGTGCCAGCAGCCACGGGAAGGAATGCCAATTCTTGCATGAATCTTTGTGGATCCGGCATCTAGTAATAAATAAAATATGTGACTATCCTTCAAAACTTCCCTCTGGAGACCACAGGGTGCCTGTAAGATCTTCAAGGCTGAGACAACCAACAAATTCACCCCCTGTTCCTCCCTGGCAACCAGAGGGCCACCGTATGAAAACATAGGTGGCATAGAGGAAAGAGGAACACATAATTTTGGGATCTTCGATGTCATCCGCACCCCCCACCTCCTCCTCTACCACTTTCCTATTGCCCCAGAGTAACCAGTACATCACTCACAACCCCCAGCGGCCCAGCAGCCAGGCAGCCGGAAGGTCAATGTTAATGAAAGATGCTATCTGGAAAACAAATGCCAGCCAAGCTGACATAATTGGCTATATTTGTGGTCCTTGAGGTTTGGCAAGGGAGGATGGGGAGGGTGGAGAATTGGGGAGGGGGACGTGCTCTTCCTAAGCTTCTGGAACAAAGAGAGCAATTTGGATGGCCTCCAGTGGGTGACAGCAATTTTCCAAGCGGCTCTCTAATTAGTGCTTGCCCAGCTTCCGAGAGATGGCTGCACATAGCAAATAATCGGGGATGCTTGGCTTCCCCTTAGCTCCAGCCCATGGACTTGCAGGATGTTGACAGCTTCAGATTCAGCCGTTAGTGCTGTTAGTGCCGCTATTCCAGTGCCAGAGGGCGTTTTCCCCCACCAACCCCCCAAAAAGTGCCATTGGCATCACAGCTTAATAATGGTGTTGACATCCCATATACTCCAGAGCCACTGAAAAAGAGTCATTGGTTCCCTGAAGTAGATGGGGAAATGAGAAACAGTGGTGACAAATATCCTTTCTTACCTGGTTTTTAACTTCCCAGCGAGCCAAGTTTACCTCTGCATGACCGTGAGCAAGGAAATTAACCTGAACTAGCCTTGATTTCCTCACCCATAAAAGAGGGTTAGCAACACACCTATCCTGAAGGATTGTGGTGCGAATCTATGGCAAGGGTGTAGCTCAGTAGATGCTCAAGAAACGTTATATAATGATAGTGACAGTAACAGTGACAATGATGCTGCTGCTGCTGATGACAGTGAAGGTGATGATGAAGAAGATGATGAGGACTGTGATAGTGATGATGGTGATAGTGATGACGATAATAAAATGGTGGTGAAAATGATAATGGTGATGATGATGATGGTGAAGATGAAAATAAAGATGATGATGGTGATAGCGATGATGATGAAGATGGTGATGGTGATATTGACAATGAATTTACTCCCTCTCCATGATTTGTTTCCCCAGAGCCGGGAGAACTCCACAATAAAACAATAAAGAGGGACTATTGGCTGATGAGCTCATGCACTGGTGTTCATTGTACAATGAGGCATAATAACGATAATTAGCATGTGTAGAGAAGACGTTCTCAAAGTACTTTCACGTGTGTTACCTTATTTGCACCATTCCACTGCTCAACCAGGAAGCTGACATTTTATCTGAAGTTTACGGATGAAAGCAAAACGAGACTCAAAAGATTAAGAATCTTGCCTAAGCACCCATAATTGTAAGTAAAATAACTGGGTCTTGAACTTGAGCCACGAGACCACAAATCTGATGTCCTTCCTGTGGCACAAATACTGCCTCCCAAGCATTTCAGGGAGTGTGGGGAGAAACTGAAGACATCGATTGAGGTGGTTCCACAGATGGAACTTACCAGAAAAGAACTTGAGGCACAGAGACACAGTGACCACCTACATCCAACACCCACTTCTTCAAGCTGCAGGAGAGATGGATGTTGACGTGAGCTCAGTGGAAAGCCAGAATTCCAAAACACATTTAATGAACTTGTTTTTGTTATCCTTGCTGCCTACCAAACTACTCTGAAATTTAGTGGCTCTAAATAGCAGCCACTTTATTTTCTCTTGTAATTCTGAAGTTGAGAGGACATGAGTAGCTCTGCTGCTCCATGCCATGTCAACTGGCTGCAGTCACCTGGGGGGAAGCTAAGCAGAGACGTCAAAAATGGCTCCCTCCGTGCCTGGCTGAGAGCTCGGTGGGGGAGCCTCAGTTCTCCTCCACCTGGCGTCTCCACGTGGCTTGGGCTTCTCGCAGCTGGGCAACTGGGTTCTGAAAGGGAGGGTCTCAAGGGTGAATATTACGAACAGAGCAAAAAGCAACGCCCCACATTCTTAAAGCTTGGGCTCAGAAGTCCTGGGACATTCTGTGTACCACAGTCTAAGGATCAGAGCAGTCACAGGGTCAGCCCACATTTACAAAGCAAGGAAACAGAGCTCCATATCCAGATGTGAGAAGAGGCATGTACCTGGAGGTGGGGAGGAACTGGCCATGGCCATCTTTGAGACGAGACGCTGAATTGTGTCCTTTTCAAGCATGGATTACACCGAACTTGGCTTTCTGTAGTATCATCTTGTTAGAACAATAAAAACAATAATAGCTACAACATAGTAAGTGGATGCTATGCGAATAGAGATGACTTACATTTCTATTCTCACCACAGGGAGGGATTATAGAGATTAAGGATTTGTCCACAGCATTGCACCCAGACTCAGGGAAAAGGCACATCTCTGCCTGGGTGTCCCTTTCTAGAAGACAGACAACTTTTCCCGGCACTCCCCTGCCTCCCCCAGCAGATTTTCTCTCAGTCTTTCTTGGCCAAGATGGAATTGAACATCCAATCCTAAGCAAGTCACAAGTGAGGGGACTGGTGTTATCACTAACTAGTAGCCCTGCACACAAATCCGTGTGCCAGTAGCTCTCTGCGGGGCCTGGCCAATCCATGCCCACTGCCCAGAGAATCTCCACGGCCCAGAGGTCCATCCACAGTTGGGTGTGGAATGCTTGCCTCATCGCCAAGGCGATGACGAACGAAGCAAGCATTCCACCAGGCCACTCATGCTGCCTGCTCTCAGCTACTGCCCCTTGGGACTGGGGGACTCCGGCGGTCCGAGAGGACTAGATGTTGCCATCTTGTGGCTATGGGTTCCACCATCTTTGTAATGGAGTGATGGTTAATTTGCATATTACCCTTGTATTAGCTAGGATGCTTACTAGACAACTCCCCCATCCTCTAAGATCCACCTCTTCCCCTTCTCTGATCATATCCCCATATGGGGGCATTAGAAATGGGATGCACCCAGTCTGTTTGTGTGAGGCCAGAATAACCCTGACACCAAAGCTTGACAAGGATGGTAAAAGGAATTTTTTTTAACCAATCTCACACTTATGATCCTGAATGCAAAAAATTCTAAATAAAACGCTGGCGAAGGGAATCTAGCCGTATATTTAAAATAGCAATACGCCGTGACTAAGTAGGCTTGGTCCCCGGAATGTGAAGACAGTACCAGTAGCTGGCCTTCGTCAAGGGTTCACTACGTGCCAGACACTGTTTTCCACTTCCTTTTCAGTACTGAGAACCCAGGAGAATATACTCCTACGTCCTCAATTTTGAAAACGAGGAAATTGAAATACAGAGATGTTAAGTAACTTGTCCTTGAACTCAGCTGGGTACTTCCACATTAGAAAGCCTACCAAGTAATTTATCACAGCAACCGTTTAAGAAGAAGAGTCTCTTTATCATCCCAACAGATGCAGAAAATCATCTGGAAAAAAATTTAACTCATTTGTGATATATTATTAAAAAACAAAACAAAACTGTAGTTCTCACCTCTGAGAACCCAGTCCTCCATAAAAGCAATAGGAATACTGGCCAAAAAAATGATCCACAATCAACTTCTTTAGAACTGAAAAGGAACCAAAGTCTAATAATAACCCAAGGAGCATTTATTCAAGAAAAAGAGCTGAATCTTGAAAAGATCAGTGAAGTTCATGGCATTTAAACTTTCTCTATTCCCATTCTTTAATTTCAAGCTCCATGTCCTTGAAAATCAGCAGCCACAGACCAACCGTCACCACAAAGACCAGTCACTGGAAGGCCGGAATGGGTTTGGAGCTCCTCAAAAAGCTCCATCCTAAGAGAAGGGTCACTGTTTGACTTGTCTTGAAGACCCCTGCTTGCAAGGCTTAGCATTCTTTGACCTGACTCAGAGCCTGCTCAGTGGATAAAGCCCTAAACCAGAGCATTTTTTTAAAAACAATTTAGTGGCAATTTTTGTTTGTTGTTGTTTTCTGTTAATCCTCACCTGGGGATATTTTCCCATTGACTTTTAGAGAGAGTGGAAGGGAGGGGAAGAGACCCGCAGACAGAGAAACTTCAGGTGAGAGAGACACAAATATTAATTGCCTCCCGCATGCACCAAGACCAGGGCTGGGGATCTAGTCTGCAAGCGGGGTACCTGTCCTTGACTGGGGACCCTTCAGTCCATGAGTCAATACTCTATCCACTGAGCCAAACCAGCTAGGGTATCAATTTTAGTTTTTAACATCACAGCTGCCTGAGGTGGTGACACCAATTGCAGCAAATAAGAACCTGGGCAGAAATCTTAAGAGGGAAATCTGAGAGCTTAGAATACCACACACATATACGACTGTGCACATGCCCAGAAGGGACCAGAGAAGGTGCTAATCTCTCACCTCTGGATGACCTTGAGACCCCGAATAAGCAGAAATTGAAAGCTAAAGCAGAGTTGTAAACTGCTGGAGCATCGAAGGCACACAGAGTCCCTCAGCAAAGGGTAGAAGATTTATTGGTTCAAGGCATTTAAGATCATCTATGTCTAATCATTAACTGACCACTAAGCTAAACAAGCAGAGACTTCAGTGACTACATATGACAGGGACCAGATTTCACATAATCAGTCCAGAAAAGTCACTAAACAGCAACAAGGATAGATTCTGGGAAGGAGGAGAAATCTTATTTCCAGAGTTGCCACATTATGCTATTTAAAATGTCCAGAATTCAATAAAAAAAAAATTCAAGACACACAAAGAAACAGGAAAGTATGGACCAGACATGGGGGAGTGGAGGTATGTGGAGATAAGCAACAGAAACTATCCCTAAGGAGATCTCGAAGTACAAGACATGTATACTGAAATCTAGGAAGCATTGTTGAAATGAATTAATGAAGTCTTAAATCAATAGAAAGATGTACCATGTTCATGGATTAGAAGATGTAATATAGTTAAGATGTCAGGCCAAAACCGGTGTGGCTCAGTGGTAGAGCGTCGGCCTGCAGTCTGAAAGGTCCCAGGTTCGATTCCGGTCAAGGGCATGTACATTGGTTGCGGACACATCCCCTGTAGGGGGTGTGCAAGAGGCAGCTGGCCGATATTTCTCTCTCATTGACGTTTCTAGCTCTATATCTCCCTCCTTTCCTCTCTGTAAAATAATCAATAAAAAAATATTTTTTTAAAAAGATGTCAGTACTCCCCAAATTGATCTGCAATTATTATCTCTATCAAATTTTCAGCTGCTTTTTTACAAAAATAAACAAACTGGTCCTAACATTTATATGGCAATACAAGGAATTTTTAAATAGCCAAAACAATCATGATAAAGAAGAACAAAGTTGGGAGACCTACACATTCCAATGTCAACACTTACTATGAAGCTACAGCAATCAAAACAGTGTGGCACTGGCATAAGGACAGACATATAGATCAATGGAACAGAATGGAGACTCCAGAAATAAACATGGATAGTTAAATTCTTTTCTATGAGGATGCCATGACAATTCAATGTGCATAAATAGTCTTTCCAACAAATGGTACTGGAATAACTGGGTATCCACGTTCAAAATAATGAATTTGGACTCACACATATGCAAACTTGACTCAAAAGCCTAAATATAAAAGCTAAAACTATGTAACTCTCAGGAGTAACAGGTATAAAACTTTATGACCTTGGATTAGGCAATGGTTTCTTAAATATCACAGCTAATGCACAAGAAAAAAATAAATAAATTAGACTTCATAAAAAGTAAAGTTCATATGCATTGAAGGATACCAAGAAAGTGAAAAGATATCCCACAGAATAGGAGACAATACTTGCAAATCATATATCTAAGAAGAGACTTACATTCAGGCTATAAGAAATTATACTACTCAACAATAAAAAAGACAGATGAACGGATAAACAAAATGCAATGTATCCACACAATGCAATATTTTTCAGCAATAAGAAAGAAAGAAGTGAAGATACATGCTATAACATGGGTAAAACTTGAAAACATTATGCTAAGACAAAAAAGCTGTCACAAAAGACTGTACACATACTATGATTCCATCCATACAAAATGTCCAGAAGAGGCAACTCCATAGAGATAGAAAGTAGATTAGTGGCTGCCAGGGGTAGGAGAGAAGGGATGAATGGGGTTTCTTTCGGGAGTAATGACAATTGTACTAAGATTAGATAATGGCGAAGGTTGTACAACTCTGTGAATATAATGAAATAAAAACCCTGAATTGTAGTCTTTAAAATGCTGGATTTTACATATGGTGAATTTTATCTCAATAAAGCTGTTATTTTAAAAATAATAAACTAGAAATATAGGAAACTTCCTTAACTTGATAAAAATGTGTCTACCTACATTTCATGGTGTTTAGCCTAAAGTAAGCATCATAGGCAATGGCAAAACTGTAAAAATATTATAATTCAAAGTAAAAAATAAAGTAAGCATGCCTGCTATAAATTTTTATACAGAATTGTACTAGAGATCCTAGCTAGCAATATAGAACAGGAAAATAATCAGGTAAGGAATACAAAGGAAGAAGAAAGGAGGGAGGAGGGGGAAGGGAGGAAGAAAAGGAGGAAGGATGGAAGGAATTATTAGTGAATGGTATAATTGTTTTTTTGTTTGTTTTGTGTGTGTGTGTGTGTGTGTGTGTGTGTGTGTGTGTGTGTGTGTTGTGATGTTGTTTTTTGTCAATCTTTACCCGAGGATATTTTTCCATTGACTTTTAAAGAGAGTGAAAGGGAGGAGGAGAGATAGAGAGAAACATTGATGTGAGAGAGACACATCAATTGGTTGCCTCCAAAATGAGCCAGGGATCAAGCCTGCAACTGAGGTACATGTCCTTGACCGGACTCGAACCCGGACTCTTCAGTCCGCAGGCCAATGCTCTAGCCACTGGGCAAAATCAACTAGAGCGTGATATAATTATTTACATAGAAAATCCAAGATAATCTGCAGCCCATTAGAACTAGCAAGATCGTCAGCAGAAATTCCTAGATTCAAAATCCAACAATGTTCCGATATGCCTGCAATAATAAATTAGAAAATATAACTGGAAGAAAGTTCCGAGTCATAAAAGTAAGAAAAACTATGCTACTAGAGAATAAATCTACCAAAAGATGCGAGAGACCTTTACGGAGAAAATTGTAAAAAGTTACTGAAGGACGTCAGAGAAGACCTGGGAAGATGGAGAGATATAACAGGTTCATGCTTGGCAAGATTCAGTATTACACAGATGTCAGTTCGCCCCAAGATTCATCTATAAATTCATTGTGATTCCTATCCAGATCCCAGCGGAGCTTTTCAAAGAGCTGACAAACTGAGTCCCACATTAATCTGATGCAGTTAAGGGCAAAGAAGAGTCAGGATAAAAGAATGCGGGGAAGGAACCTTCCCAAGTAGATGTAAAGACTCAATATAGAACCACCGGACGTTAGAATACGGCGAGAGGCATGCAAGACAGATACATCAATAGAACAGACCAGGAGCTCAGAGGTGTCAAGCATTGGTGAGGACTTGGTCTAAGTCACAGGGACCCTGTGCCTCAGCAGGGGGAATGGTGATTATTCAACAAATGGTGTCACAACTGGTACCTCCATGGGGGACATTCCTCATCGGATCCCCACCTATGGCCACACCTAAAAAATAAATTCTAGAAGCATCTAACACAAACCTTTAAAACTGGGATGAGGAAATGTAGTTGAATACCTTCACGATATGGCGTTCGAGGAAAGAGCTTCTACACAAATAGCAAAAGATAAAAAACATAATAGGGGAAAAAATAAATTCGGCTGCATCGCATACTCACATGATTGTACGCGGAAGCCATCACGAAACAAATTCAACGTGCAAGCCACACATTTGGAGAAGATCGCACTGACTGTGTAGAAATAGTATTCAGAATACACAATGCTCCTCCACCTCGGGAGAAAATGACAAGCAACATGATAAAAACGGAAGAAAATAGGAAATAAATAAACAAAGAAATGTAAAAGAAAGCTCAAATGGCTTACAAATACATGTTAAATATATTTCATATATTTAGCAGTCAGATAGCAACTTCAATGCTAATCTGAGAAATAACATCCTATATAATAAAAGCGCAATGTGCAAATCGACCGAACGGCCGAACGGCAGGCAGAACGACCATCCAGACGACCTTCCAGACGACCTTCCGGATGACCACGCTATGACAGCCACCGGTGCCAGGCCAGCCAAGGTGGGTGCAATGCCATCACCCCATGATCGCCCCACAGAGGGAGGCCCAGGCCACGGATCAGTGGGGTGGGTGGGGCAGTGGGTGGGTGGGGCCTTCCTCTGGGAGGGAAGCACAGGTCCCAGGTGCCAGAGGGAAGCTGGTGCTGGCAGCCTACTCGTGCACAAATTCCGTGCATGGGGCCTCTAGATTAAAACAATAAAGTTAAATGCTATTGTATACAGATCATGTCACCCCCACACACACACCCCAATGTAGCCCCGCCCTCCTTGTCCATCAGGCTCTCATGCTGATGGGTGGGGACGGCACGTGCCTGTTCTCTGGCCCATCACGTCCACTGCTAGGTATACATATATGTCAAAAAGAATCCACCAAAACCGGTTTGGCTCAGGGGATAGAACATCAGCCTGCAGACTGAAGGGTCCCGGGTTTGATTCCGGTCAGGGGCATGTGCCTTGGTTGTGGGCACATCCCTAGTAGGAGATGTGCAGGAGGCAGCTGATCGATGACTCTTTCTCATCGATGTTTCTAACTCTCTATCTCTCTCCCTTCCTCTCTGTAAAAAATCAATAAAATATGTTTTAAAAATTGCAACCAAAAAAAAGGGGGCCATGCCAGCGTTGATAGTAATTGAAAAGAAAAGGAAGCACCAATGACCCTCAAAAGGGGAGCATTTCTATACATACGACGGACTATTGCCAGGAATGAGCGAGACCTGGGAGTGTCAGCAGACAGCTGGCCCTGCAGGTATTTGGTGAATAAAGCAAACTGCAGGTTAAATACAATGAGATGAGTTCTTTACACAAAATCTGTGAACACCCAAAAGCCACTCTTCCGGCTCTATAGGCACAAGCGCACGTAGTGAAACAGTGAACGCAGGAACAGAAAGGAGTCACGCAGAGCCATGGTCACGAGTGGGTCTGAGGAAGGAGAGCGGGGACTCGGAAGGGGACAGAGGGGCCTCGGCTCTGTTGGGCATGTTTAAACTTCCTTCTTTTACAACAGGATGTAGCTCAAGTGGGACAAATGTTAACATTCATGAATCCGGAGTCTCTGCCTCCCGCCCCTTCTGCCTCCCTCCCTCCCTCCCTCCCTCCCTCCCTTCCTTCTGTCTTTTCTTTCTAGTCACAATAAGTGATATTCGCCTCTCCTTCCTGGAGGCGGGGGAGGAGCATGAAAAGCTAAAACGAATCCGTGTTTTCTGAATGTTTTTATCTTATATATACATATATCTTGGAATAAAGATAATTAAACTCCAAAAAGCCTCCGATGAGGAGGCGCTGTGTGACTGGGGTTTTGATGGCTGAGTGGACGTTGCCCTCTGTGGGCTGGGCAGAAAGGTGGAGGACAGACACGTTCCAGTCAGGGAGTGGCGTGTGTGGCAAAGCTCGGAAACCTGAAATAGCAGCGTTTTCCGGAGTGAGAAGCGAAATGGGCGGGGAGGTGTGGAAGGGAAGGGGGAGAAGGTTCCAGGGCTACGTCTTGGAGGGGGCGCTGGTGAGGCAGGCGAAGGATCCAGACCCAATCTCCTGGGCACTGGGGACCGAGTGAACGTGTCCGGCAACGCAGGGCCGCTGGGCTTCCGCGGGCCAAGCACTGAGGATGAGAACAAGCTCCACTCCACTTGGGACAGGCTGGGGTGGGAACCCTCCCTCTCAGCTCCCTCCCCCTGAACACGCCGGATTGAAAAACCATGTCGGCGGGAGAGACAACAGCCACCTGGTGCCGAGAGGCCCACTTGGGGCTAGCAGCGTGCAAGATTGCCTGGAACACACCAGCTGGGCAGTGAGGGAGACCTTCGTGTTCCGGTGGGGTGGGGGTTGGAGGGCATATTGCAGGCCCTCGGCCAAGGGGGGAAGTGGCACCAGTCCCACAGGAAGCTGAGTTTGTGTACGGACGCCCACTGGGAAGAGGGGTGGGAGGGGCTCACTGCCCTGCCAGCCTGGAGTCTGTTGCCAGCGTCACTGTGGCCCATTCTGCTCATCACACTGCAAGCAGTGAAGGGGCGTGGCCAGGCTTGGGTTTTTCTCTTATTATTTATTTATTTATTTATTTATTTTTAATAGATTTTTATTTTTTTAAATATATTTTATTGATTTTTTTACAGAGAGGAAGAGAGAGGGGTAGAGAGTTAGAAACATCAATGAGAGAGAGTCATCAATCAGCTGCCTCTTGCACACTCTCTCCTGAGGATGTGCCCGCAACCAAGGTACATGCCCTTGACCGGAATCGAACCCAGGAACCTCCAGTTGGCAGGCCGACGCTCTATCCCCTGAGCCAAACCCATTTTGGCTTAATAGATTCTTATTGTTTTATTGAGAAAGAGAGAGATAGATAGAAACATCAACGATGAGAGAGAATCATTGATGGGTTGCCTCCTACACACCCCCCACTGGGGATCGAGCCTGCAACCCGGGCATGTGCCTTGACCAGGAATTGAACCATGACCTTGACCTCCTGGTTCATAGGTCAGGTTGACGCTCAATCACTGAGCCACGGCAAGCTGGGCTTGGCGTTTTAAAGCCTGGCATCAAGTAAAAGATGGGCTGGGGTGGGAGCAGAACCACACCATGGCTTTCTCGGGCCCTCGGCATTCCTGCCTTCATGGGCCCCTTCCTTCATTTAAAAAAAAAATTATAAATTCTATGTTACCGCTATGCTGTTGGTATAAAGGCCAATATATTAACATCATTTATTAAAACATTGGTTTTTTTTTTACCTAAAAGTGTATTTTTTCTTCTGACTTTGAGATCAAGTATCTCACGGGCCTCCTCCAAGTACTGTGGGCCCTGGGCCTGCTGGGCCTGCTGGGCCTCACAGCGAAGTTGGTTAGCCCTGGAGACCAGGCACAGGGCAGCCATGCAGGAGGCATCACGGCAGGCCCTGGGATGGGTGCTGAGGCCGTTGCCATGGCAACAGAGAGCTGGGGAGCCAGGACTGGAGTGAACACAGGCAGTCCTGGCGGGAGGACCAGGATGGAGGGGCGGTGGGAGGAGCCGTGCAATATAAGTGAAGACAGAGAAGGACGCTCCTCGGAGCCACTTGCAGCCTAAAGAGAGCAGCTTCCTCACCTGTCCACTAGCTCCAGCCCGCTGGGGAACCGGGCGTCAGAGCTGTTATCGGTTAGGAAATTGCTCCGTTTTAAGCCAGTGGCTGCCACATGAGTTCCCGGGAGAGCCCCCCATGCCAGCGTGGGGACCCAGGCACCCCGGAACTCCAGAGCCAGCCAGGAGCCAGTCCCCAGGAAGGATGCCCCTTATAGCTCCATCCATCCGTGGAAGGGCTGCCCGACTGGCGTCGGTGCCCTGCACAGAGCCCACGCCGCAAGCACAGAGGGCACGGTCCCGGCTGCTGTCAGCAGGTCGCTCCCGCGCTGAGCTGAGCCAGCAGCTGAGGAAAGAGAGATATGGATCCCAATTAAGTGCTGCCTCAAGCTGTGGCGCGATGTCAGGGGTCTCTCCAACTCCCTCTACACCATACACGTGTGCACGTGCGCATGCACACACACACACACACACACGCACACACACACATGCATCCCTTTCTCTTATTCTTTCTTAGAAAGCTGCATCAGCATCCACTGTCTCACGTTCTATCCCAAAACCCCGGGCTCAGCTCCTCGGCAGCAGAAAGAACGGGAACAGGGGCTTCCTGTGTCCCCCTTCCACAGGCTGACTGCACACCCTGCACATCCTGGGGTGACTTCTTTTCCACCCCCTTGTCCCTCCCCCCTCTTTTTAAATCCTCTCTTGAGGGTATTTTTCCATCGATTTTTAGAGGGAGTAGAAGAGAGAGGGAAAGACAGAGAGAAACATCGATGTGAGAGAAACACATCGATTGGTTCTCATGCCCGGTTCCCCAGCGGGCTGGTGCCAGTGGACAGGTGAGGAAGCGGCTCCGTTTAGGGCCTGGGCCAGGGAGGAGCCTGTAACTGAGGAGCATGACCTTGACTGGAATCGAACCCGGGCCCTTCAGACCAAAGGTCAACACTCTATCCACTGAGCCAAACCAGCTAGGGCGTGGAGGGACTTCCTTAAATCTCTCCTGCTGCCCCACTGGAGACCAGGCACTTTGAGGGGAGGGGGCAGGGAGGGCACTGGGAACCTGCATTCTTTTTTGTTTTGTTGCTTTGTTATTCCTCACCTGATGATATTTTCTCCATCACTTTTCAGAGAGAGTGGAAAGGAGGAAGAGAGGAAGAGAGAGAAAGAGAGAAAAAAATCAATGTGAGAGAGACACATCGATTGGTTGCCTCCTGCACTTGCCCCGACCACGGCCGGAAATCAAACCTGCAACCCAGGTATGTGCCCTACACCAAGCATCGAACCCATGACCCTTCGGGGCAGAGTCCAGTGCTCTAACCACTGAGCAACCATCCAGGGCACGGCCCCACATTCCTATCATGTCCCCAGGTGAGTGCCGCGGTGGATTCTGGGCCCACACGTTGAGAACCGCCACCTTTACCCATCTTCCCATCTTCTCTCGCTCTGATTATGCCCTTCCTGGCTGTCCCTCCAATCCCTCCATCCCTGCTGTTTCTTACGGGTCTCCCCACTCTTCACACCCACCCCTCCCCCAGCACCTGTTAAAGGTGGCACCTGGGGCACAGGAGGCAGCGCCTTTCCTGGATGGGTCTCTCTTGCTGAGTGGGACCTCCCTCCCCTCGCAGATCCCCCCTCCATCTCACTGGCAAGGGCGCACCCGCAGCCTCCTTCAGAAATAAACGCCTCCCACATCCGGGAGCATCTGAAGGGCCGTCACGTCCAAGCTACTGGCCTGTGGGACCATTGAGGCACGCCTGTTCCCCCCGCTATTCTGTGTCTAACACGCTACAGCCACGCCTGTCCTTTCCCCGGTGCCCGCTGTGATCGCATGCTCTAGCGGGCGCTGAGCCGCACAGCCCAGGGGAAAGAGCTGGGGCCGAGGGCCAGACCATGGTCTCGAACCCCACCGTGGCCCAGCTGTGCGGCCGGCAAGCCCCTGCGCCTCTCTCAGCCTCTCTCGGGACTTCAGAAGCTGACGCATGAAAGGCGCGGACACATCGTCACTCAGTGAGAACTGATGATAGCAGCGTGAAGAAGGCGCCCAATGAACAGAGGGTGACAAGTGTGTCTGTGTGTTTGTCGGCAGCTCTCCCACGTGCTAGCGCAGCCAGCGGCTCGGATCCCACTGCTGAGGAGGAAGGACCGAAGGAGGAAGGACCCCGCAGAGCCGCCTCTTTCCGGAGGCCACCGTCAAAAAAAGGAGGACGTTAAAAACAAACATGACGACAACAGCTGCCATTTATCTGATGGCACCTCTGCGCCAAGCACTACGCCTGAGCTTTACAAACAGTAACGCTTTAATCCTTAGAGAAATCAGAGCAGACAGACATGAACCCATTTTCCAGCTGAAGAAACTGAGGCACAGGGAGGTTCCAGACTTGGAGCCCAGCCCCTCGCTCTGGAGCCTGAGCTCTCACCGCTGGGCCCCCCTGCCTCCCTCGGGTGGATGAAAAGCGTCTTTCCTGCTCATGGTCCCCGTATGGCAAAGCCATTGGCTCCCCTGGAAGGTATCTGGATGGAACTGGATTTGGTAATATCCCCATCAAGAGGAGTAGCATTGATTTGGGAATATCCCCACCAAGAGGCAAAGCATGGTCACAGCCCAGCCCTTCCTCAGCCCCTCAGAGTGGAAGACAGTCCATTCTGCATTTCCAGGCGGCTGTGGGCAGAATCGCATTGGCCTGCATGATGCCAGGGGTACCGTTGGCACTTGCCAGTCTTGCTTCATTATTGTTTTTGCATCTCCCCTCCCCAGGCCATGCTGCAGGGCCCTCTGTCCCTTCCCTTGCTACGCGAGGCCTTGGTCTGGGTGCCAGATACATGCAGAGATGGACCAGACTCAACCTCTCAGCCCCAGAGGGTTCAAGGTCTAGAGCAGTGGTTCTCAACCTTCTCAATGCCGCGACCCTTTAATACAGCTCCTCATGTTGTGGTGACCCCCCAACCATAAAATTATTTTCGTTGCTACTTCATAACTGCAATTATGCTACTGTTATGAATGGTAATGTGAATATCTGTGTTTTCCGATGGTCTTAGGCGACCCTGCCTGCGGTTCTCAACCTGTGGGTCGCGATCCCACAGGTTGGCTGTAGAGCCACAACATGAGGAACTTTAAAGGGTGGTGGCATTAGGAAGGTTGAGGACCACTGGTCTAGGGGCAGTTGCAGAAACATCCAATCAGGACCGGTGCTTGCCAGACCGCCTGCAGAGGGGGGACTCGGCGTGGTCAGGGAGTGCTGAGTGCTGGCCGGTGGACACAGACCGGCAGGGTGACGCCCTCAGGAGGGATGGTGACAATAGCAGTGAACACTTTTCCACACACGTTAGCGAAGTTAATTCACCGGGGCCCAAAAATAACCCAACACCCGTCATCCCCATTTCACAGGGAGGAAACTGAGGCACAGAGGCCAACATCCTGCCTGAGATCATAGCGATCATGGCTGGTGGAGCCAGCATCTGGTCCCTGCTTGCGGGCTCTCCACCACGACACCGTGCGGCGGAAGGGTGCTCCCCACGGCAGGCGGCGCGTGCGAAGGGCCAAGTGCCCGACGGCGAGACCCACTGGGGAGAGCCGATCACGGTGAGGCCGGAGGGGCCAGCAGAGGGAGCGTCTGTCCATGGAGACAACCCTCGGGCGGGCCCATCAGGCAGCTGGAGTGCAAGGGCGGTCCAGCTCTCTCCACATCCTGGCTGATTGACAGCTGGGTCCATAGATCCGATCCCCAAACGCCTAACCCTCACCCTAAACCCAGCCTTAACCCCAGCCCCCGCCTCACTTTCTCCCACTGATTGGGAGAATAGAGACCATCCGACCCACTAGGCAGGATTCTAGGAGGATCTCAGAGTCCTAGGATCTCTCGCTCCTCACGCTCCACCCAGACCCTGCCTGGCCTGGTGTCCAGAGGGCATACGCCTGATTCACGGATGCCCTTCACTGGGATATTTTAGTGCCTGTCCTCAGATCACAGCTGGCGGGTTTTGCTAAGCGCTGGACACGACGCCAGACTCGCTCCGCAGATAAGTGAAGGGACCACGTGCCTCCCGCAGGAGGATGAGCCGTACCTCCTCTTCGATGCCGGCGCACTATAGAAACAGCCTGTTTCCAAATCAATCCGCACACGTTTGTTCTATCGACTTTGCTGATTTGTTTACATATACACCCCATCTTACTGAGCGCACACGCACACGCACACACAAATGGAGGCTGGAGGCAATTTTCAAAATACATGTAGCCAGATATACTAAATCGATGCGGAGTCAGGACAAACCAAAAGCAAGCATAAACTATAACAAGGAGTTTTATTCAGGGATTAAACGTCATGCTCTGTACGGCTTGCTTCCGTCGTTTGCTTCCTGGGTTTGAGCTTCCGAGTGTCCAAAGCAAGAAAGACAAGTGTGTTTATTAACCAGATGCCCAGGGCTCATGAAGGAAAAGCACAACAATTGCTCAGAGAAGGAGGGGGAGCCCTAACCGGTTTGGCCCCGGGGATAGAACGTCGGCCTTCGGACGGAAGGGTCCCGGGTTCGATTGCGTTCAAGGGCATGCACCTGGGCTGTGGGCACATGCCCAGTAGGGGGCGTGCAGGAGGCAGCTGGTCAATGTTTCTCTCTCATGGATGTTTCTAACTCTCTACCCCTCTCCCTTCCTCTCTGTAAAAAAAAATCAATAAATATTTTATTTAAAAAAATAAATAAAGACACAGCACACACCAGGCCATGCCAATCCCATTTGAAATGCCGGCTTCCCCTGGCTCTTACGATGGAGACCACAGTCCTCCGGGCAGAGGACAAACCTACCCCTGCCCACCTACACCCTCTCCGGCTGCCCTTCGAGTCCCGCCCCTGCCCAGCTCCTCTCCACCCTCTCGGGCCTCCGTCCCATCCCTCCACGTGGCTAGCTGGCCCCTTCGTCCTGGCCCACCCTGCCTCTGGCCCCTCCTTCTCTTCCCGCCACTCCCACGGTGGAGCTGTGAAGAGGGACAGTCCCGGGGCCACACAGAAGGCAAAGCCAAAGTGGACATCCCCTCGCCAGTCTGACTTGCTAGGAGACACTAAGGGGGAGGACCGTGTAGCGGCCTCACCTCATACCAGCCACGTGCTACTGGCACATGAACATCCTGGCAAGCCCCACGATCTCCCCCGCAAGAGACATGCCCTCGTCCCATCTCGTTGTCAGGGAAACTGAAGCTCAGGGATGTAAAGAACTCTGCTCCAGGCGACCCAGCTCAGACGTGGCCAAGTGGAGACTCAACCAGATCGGCTAATGGCGAATCTAGTGCCGTCTCCAACTCACCCCCTCCACCCCCCACCTCCTGATCCCCCGTCCTAGCTCAGGAGAGACCTTGCCTCTCCTCCACGGCCTGTCTCCACCTCTCTCCTGCCTCAGCTCCACCGCGCCTCCGGCCCCATCTCCCCATCTGAGTCTCCACTTATCCAACCAAAGCACGGGGAGGCCGCCCAGACTGGCCCACGCGATCCCCGCGCACATGCGTGCATGTTCACCGCAAGGACAGACGAGGAGCTGCTTTGAAAGCGAAAGTGTTGTTCCTGGGATTATTACTGTAAATACTCTGCACTCGGCTCTTGATTTCCCACACTAATGGGAGAGAGCGGTGGTGCAGATAATTAAAAACGCGTTTATATTTGGCTCCTGGACGTCTTTCCATCCTCGTGTTTGGGTATGTGTGGGGCTGGCGCTCCGGGAATTCAGTGTGACTTCATAATCCGGCTGCAAAAAATAGAGTGGGATGGGGGGAGAATCACAGACGCCTGCCTGGAGGGAAACCAGCCCCCCTCCTCCCTCCCCCACCCCATGCCCAGTCCTGGCTTGCTCCCTGTCTCTGCTGCAGATGGAGAAGGTCACCTCTAACTCGGATGAAACACAGCCAGCCTGGCAGAGCTGTGCCAGCGACGACGTTGGTTGTTCGACGCCACTAAGTGCGGGGACCGTGTGTTACGCGGCAACAGGTAACCGATACACCCCCGTGCCAGTGCCAGGTTGCTAGGAGGTCCGAGACTCCCCAAGACTTCTGTGAATTCCTGGTCACTTTGGGGTCACACCTCTCGTTTTGTCCAATCCCGCCATCTGGACCCCATCATTCCCCCCACACTGTTCCCTTACAGACCTGAGAGCCCCCCATCACCCTCCCTCCCCCCCAATCCCCCACCCCCCGCCGTGCCCTCCAAATACCTTACACCGGAGGCCTGGAGGAGGTGTGTGTGGGGAGGGGTCATATCACAGGATCTCACACGACTTACGCGGAATGCTAGACATGATTCTCTGCTCTTAAAACAAATACGTGGTCCCCCTCCTCCCCCCTCCCCCTGCCACCAGCGTCTTCCTTGGCTTCCTCTGCCGCCAGCTCGCCTCCCCTCGCCCCCTCCCTGTTCGCTTCTCCAAATTCCCACGCAGATCATGGGCCGCTGGCTCCGCTATCTGCCACTTCCAGACGCCGCGTGCTCTCTGAATCCTATCTCCCGCCCTCGGAAGATTGTCAGAGAATTTTCCCCAAACAAAGATCATCCCTCCTCAGGGAGACGGCGGTGCCAGGCGTAAGCTAACGGAGGCACCTCTCAGCTCTGCTGTGTTTGTGCGGGGGCGGGGGGGGGGGGGAACACTCCCAGTTACCCATCCGACAGCCATTCTTCCTTCCCCTCCCTTCCTGAGCACGGGTTTCGTTCCCTGCAGTTAATCCCCCCGCCTCCTTCCCAGCCAGGAGTGACCAGGTGACATTATTGTGACCCTTGGGATGCCAACAGATGTCCATGGGGGGTTTAGGGGAAGGGTCAGCCTTCCCTGACGCGGCACTGCCCCCTGCTCCTGCTTCTTTCTCCCCGCCCGGGATGCGGACACGATGTCCGGTCAGCAGCAGCCCTCGTGCAGCCAGGAGGAGGGAAGCCACGTGGGTGACGGGAAGTCACGTGAGTGACAGAGCAGAAGGACAGAGCCGGGGGCACGCCGGACGGAGGTGAAGATGGAAGGCACCTGGGCCGCTTGGCTCTGGGCTCCGAGTTCGCTGGGCAGAGTAACCCCCTCTCGGGCTTCCCGTCCCTTGCCTCAGAATGCAGCCCTCCCCGACTCCGTAAGTAATTCCATCTCGATGCCAAACACTCTCCCTTTAACTGCTGCCCGCTGCTTCCAGTAAAAGGATGTGGGCCGCGGACTAGATATTAAACACACTTGGTAATGATGTCAATTAAAAGTGCTCGAGTCCTATCACCTGCCAGGATGGAGAATTGCCTATAATTGGGAAAGAACAGCGGGGGACCGCAATCTCATCTCCAAGTAGCCCTCGCCGGGACCTCCTGAGGACAGAGGCACGGCCCCTTCAGGTCGGCCTCCGCTCCGACCTGCCCGCCACAGAGGGGACCTGGCTCAGGAATGGGACAAGGAACGAACACGGGGTTCGAGGAGCAGGTGGAGGGCAGGCTGGGAGCTCTGAGCAGGCTCTCTGGCTCGGGGCGGCTCAGAGGAGGGGGTTCATCTGGGCCCCTGACAGACAAGCCACAGCGTGACAGACCCTGGTCCTCACACCCGGCTTCTGTCCCAGCTCAGGCACCGAGCAGGCGGATAACCTGGAGGGTGTAGGTAAGGGGGGGGGGGTCCACAGTATCTCTTCCACAAACCTCAGCTTTCTCCTTTGTGAAGTGATAGTAACCACTCTGGCTTACACAGCCAGGAGCATTGCCTGAGACAATGACCGAGTGCTTGCTCGCAGTAAGCGCTTAATAAATGCTCACTTCACGGCGATGACCCCCAAGGAGCCGCAGCAGTGCTAGGAGTGCTGAGGAAGCAGAAGCTACATGCACGGCGGCCGCTCGGCAGAGGGAGCCCTGCCCGGGCTCTGGGGGGGGGGGGGGGGTCAGCAGCTGGTGTGTGTGTTGGCGGGTGCGGGGGGGGGGGCGGTCCCCTGCCCAGAGCCCACTGCACCTGCTCAGGCTCAGGTGTTCCAGTCCCCTGCTCAGACCCTCCTCCTCTCCCCGAGGTGTCAGGGTCTGTCGGCTCAGGGACTGGAGCTCATCTCTGTACGCCCAGGGTCCGGCCCATGGGGCACAGGGTGAGTGACAACGGATGTTCACGGAAGGAGGAACGGCCAGACAGCCACACGAGGTGCAGCAGGCAGGAACTGCGCAGGTCCGAGCTGCCAGGCTCCCTGCAAGGGGCCTGGCAAGCTGCAGGGATCGCCGGGAGCCGTGGAGAGGGTCTTGGCAGGGGGGCCGGGGGGGGGGGGCAGAGGCAGACAGAGGTGGGGAGTTCTCAGTGAGGGAGGCCTGAGACCGTCCAACAGCCATGCTTTCTTCCCCTCGCCTCCTGAGCGCGGGTTTTATTCCCAGCAGTCAATCCCCCAGCCTTCTGCCTGCTTCCCAGCCGGCAGTGACCAGGTGACACCACTATGACCCTTGAGATGCCAACAGAAGCCCTCAGGGGGGTTAGGGGAAGGGTCAGCCTTTCTGAAGCGGAAAGTCTGGCCATCCAGGGGCGGGGCCGGCCCAGGGACAGAGCAGGGGTTTGGAGCCTGTGGCCTCTGGCCCGGCCTCGCTGTGCAGGCCGGCAGCCCGTGCCCTCTCTGGGCCTCAGTCTCTCCATCTGTAGAACAGGCCCCTGAGCAGGCCGACCTCTGACAGCTGGCATCCGGGGGCCGGACCTTCAGGGGCTGTTGGGCAGCAACTCCTCAAACCTCAGGGGGGGGGGCTGCTTTGCACCAGGCCCCCCGCAGGGGCTGGAGCCAGTGACATGGACAGATGCTCTCAAAGCCCACTGTCTGAAAGCAAAACCAACGCTGAGCAGTGGGGGCTCCGATGGGGGGGGGGGGGAGACAAGGCCGTGGCCCAGGTTACAGGGGGTGCCCCGCTTTGCAATCGTCCTGGGAAGCTCCTTGGTCCCAGGCGAGCTGGGTCAGTGGGTCCCCATCACTGGAGGGGTGCTCCACACCCCAAAGACTGCAGGGGAGGACAGGATGAGGCGGAGGTGACCCCCAAGGGAGGGCTAGAGAAGGGGCCGAGGCAGGATGAGGTCATCCCTCCTCCCCTCCCGCCCTGGGCTCTGCAGGGGTGCAGGGGGTGGGCTCCTCCCACATCTCAGCAGGCCTGGGGACTCCCACCTTCTGCATCCGGGCAACTGGAAGGCCTAGAGTGCCAGCAAGTGGCAGCCTCTGGACCCAGACACCCCCTGGGCACGGCCCCGGCCCCTCCAACAGCCCTCGTGGGGGGTGCTGACCCTGCCTCGCCAGCCCCAGGTCCTCCCCTTCCCTTGGGGGGCAGAGGCCCACACTGGCCTGGCGTGCCCGCCGGCTCCCGCTGCGCTGTGATGTATGGGCCTCATCTTCCGGCATTATTTCTGGCTCTGTGTTTTGTTTTCTTGCACAGTCCCTGGGAGGCCTCATTACCTTGCTCCGAGCATGGCCGCGGTGTCATCACGTCTCCCCTGCTGACTCGGCGGGCAGGGCCCTGGGAGGACACGGACGGTGCTCTCTCCGAGCTGCACCCCCCGGGGAGCCCGGAGCGCGGAGTTTCTGATGCACACACGGTCACGGCCACACTTCCTGGCCCGGCTCTCAAGACCCCCAGGGGCTGACAGCAGCCTGCTTCTGTCTCCCGCTACGTCTCTTGTCCCCGGAGGACCTGCCGCTCCCGCCACAGGGGCCCCGGGAAAGAGGGGGAGGCAGGCCTGCCGCTGTCTCCGGGGCTGGAAGGCAGCTCACACGCTATGGTGGAGACCTGGGGAAAGTGGGGCTCACCAGGACGGGGCTTCTCTCGGACAGTGACAGCTTCTCCCAGCTCGGGTGGCTGCCGGCAGTCCTTGGGGTTCCTTGGTTTGTAGCTGCATCACCCCACTGTCTCCCCCCTCCCCACGGGGTCTCCACTGGACCTCCTTACAAAGACGCCAGCCCCTGGGGGAGGGTCTGCCCTAACCCGGTGTGACTTCATCTTAACTCGGTTACAACGGCAACGACACCTCCACGGGAAGTCACATCCTGAGGTTGCAGGGGCTGGTGAGTTTTGGGGAGACACGATTCTACCAAATCCGGCAATATCAGCCCCCCATTTCATAGAAGAGGAAACTGAGGCCCGGGAAGTAACCAGCTCAAGGTCATACGGCCACACACGTGGCAGGTCCAGGATTCACACTCAGGCCTGCTGAGCCCAGACCCTACCCAGCCAGCCACCGCCAGCTCCTCAGAGGACGGAGGTCATGGCTGTCACTTACCATACCCATCCCTGCGTTTCACCCTGAACCCCCTTCCGGGGCTGGGCCTTTTACCCATTTTACAGGTGAGGAAATCAAGGCTGCGGAGGCTACGTGACTTGCCCAAGGCCACGCAGCAAGTTAGGGAAAGAGGCAAAATTAGAACTTCCCCCCACGTGCTTAACCCCCTTAAAACACTTCTCTTTGTCCCTTCGCTTTGTGACAGGTTGCATCTAGAGTCATAGATACCATTCCTGTAACTCAAAGACCTTTTCCCAAAGTCAGAGACGCACCCCGAATCCTAGGGGCTCCCCACCCTAGGGACCTGCATGTGGGGAATGCAGGAACATACACATACATAGACACACATGCACACGCACACATGCACATATACATGCAGCACGGACACGCTCTCACACAGGGATACACACGTTCCTCCCAGAGCCAATTAGCCGGCCCCACGGCCGCGGAGGAGCCGGCGGGGGTGAGACTCATTGATCCGCTCGGTGTGAGTGCCGCGTGTCAAGCAGCAGAGAGGAGTCCTCGAAGCCGCGCTCTCCTCTTCTGAATGCGGCAGGGGCTCCGGGGGCGGGAGCAGGCTGTGTTTACTGTGTCTGGTAATTGAAAGGCAGCGGCAGCCACCCCGCCTTGTCCCCGCCGATACCTAATTGCTGGACCAAAAACTGCTGGAGAGCCGGGCCGGGCCGGGGGGAGAGGGGAGAAGTTAATACAGCCCGGAATCGATCGCGAGAGCTTTCACAGTGTCAGGCACAATAAATGGAGCCGAACGCGCGGGAGCTGCAGAAGATCAGCCTGCGGGCTGGCTGGGTTTGAGAGCTTAAAGCTGGTACACGCAGACACCGGGAGGGATTCCCGGCCGCCCCTTCTGTCGGCGTGTCTGCTGCTGGCGAGCGAGGCCCGGTGCCAGCTCGGGCCCATGGCTTGCCTGAGAATGGTTCGGACGGGCCCTCATTTGCCCCCTCCCCCCCAGGAAAGGACTCAGGGAAGCCCACAGTCGCCGTGGCCGTGGACCAGTCGTGTCAGCTCACTGAGCTCCCGGGTGCTCATCTGAAGATCGTGCACTTGCTCCAGGAGGGTGTGTGTGTGTGTGATGGGGAGGACAGGAAAACCTGGGTTTGGACCCCAGGGGGGCCACATCCCCGCCGAGGGATCCTGCACTGGGGTTTCCTTTGCTGAGAATGTAAGCCAACAAAGGCAGGTTTCTTCTTTCTGTGCCACTGATGTACTCAGGTGCCTGGAACAGTGCCTGGCACATAGTACGTGATCAAGAAACACGTGCTAAATAACAATGATGAAAAACAATCCTTGCCCTGGCCTGCGGGGCAACAACGAGGGCACGCAGAAACCACCTAAGAGAATGAATCAAACAAGGAGCGCGGAAGAATGGGGGCAAGACGAGGTTCCGATCAAGCCCCGTTTCTCTATTGAAGCATTGCGGCTTTTAAAGGCTCAGAAGGGGAGGAACAGGATAAGGAGTTGCCATGGGGTGATTGGTTGGGGACTGGGTTCCTCTCCCTTCTCCCCCAGATCGGTCCGTAGCACCGTCAACGCTACAGGCAAACAGGATGAGAGCTTCGCAGTCAGCCTCCCTGCCCCTTGTCCCCCACCTCTTACCCAACCCAGCGGCACACCGAGCCAAGGCTACCATCAACATATTGGTCACAGCCGAAACAGGTTTGGCTCAGTGGATAGAGCGTCGGCCTGCGGACTCAAGGGTCCTGGGTTCGATTCCGGTCAAGGGCATGTACCTTGGTTTCGGGCACATCCCCAGTGGGAGGTGTGCAAGAGGCAGTGGATTAATGTTTCTAACTCTATCCCTCTCTCTTCCTCTCTGTAAAAAAAACCAATAAAATATATTTTTTAAAAACAAACAAAAAACAATCCTATATAATAAAAGGCTAATATGCAAATCGACCGAACAGCGGAACGACCAGTCGCGATGACACACACTGACCACCAGGGGGCAGATGCTCAATGAAGGAACTGTCCCCTGGTGGTCAGTGTGCTCCCACAGGGGGAGCGCTGCTCAGCCAGAAACTAGGATCATGGTTGGCTAGCTCCCCTATGAGGAGCGGGCCTAAGCCATCAGCCAGACATCCCCTGAGGGCTCCCAGACTGCAAGAGGGTGCAGTCCAGGCTGAGGGACCAGACATCAACGGCAGAAGGGAAGGGATTCAGGCTGAGGCAAACATTGGAGCCCAGGATGACATCTAGGGTCTCTTCTGGGCACTCAGCTAGGGAAGCCAGAGCAGGAGCCTAGGGGAGGGGGGATTCTGTCTGGGTCTCCTGAGCCTGGGCAACCCCCCATCACAGGGTCACCCCCTCCTCTGAGCGCTTCCCAGTGCAGAAAGGACAGCACCTTCTGGCTAAGGGGAAGCACAGAGGGGACGGAGGCAGGGCCCTGAGGGGTGAGGACCACAGCCCCCCGGGGCTGCCCTCCACGGTGTAGGAAGGAGCAAACCTGGAGCAGGCCAACCATCCAAACCAACCTCTCACCTTCCAGATAGAGAAACGGGGCCGGAGATGGGAGGTCTCTTCTCCGCATTAACCACAGGGAGGCAGCCACGGTGCTCACTTCTTACTTACGTTTTTATTGATTTCAGAGAGGAAGGGAGAGCTAGAAACAGCAATGATGAGAGAGGATCATGGGTGGGTTGCCTCCTGCACGCCCCTTACTGGGGATGGAGCCCACAACCAGGCATGTGCGATGACCTGAATCCAACTGTGACCTTCTAGTTCCTAGGGGGACACCCACTGAGCAGTGGCGGGTCTGACTGCACCCCCTCCTTTTCCAGGATCCCGGCGTCCCAAGCAGCCAGCCCTCATGGCAGGGCAGCGGGGGATGGGGACCAAGGCAACAGTGACAACCACATCCCTCCCCACTTGTTGGCTAGAAGCCAGCCCCAAGGGGGCCAGACATGGCGTCCTGCACGTGCCCAGAAGGAGGGGGAGCCCGGGTGTTTGGGTGAGCTCGCAGCCCAGGGTGCTGGGAGCTGGAGCGCTGAGTGCTGCCCAAGCGCCCCCCTCCGATCCCCACGGCTACAACGAAAGCAGCACACTGGGCCCAGCCGGCAGGCAGGGGCTTCGTGGCTCGGAGACGTGATGTGTCGTGGCCAAAACCACACAGCGGTGGGGGTGGAGCCTGAGTGTGAACCCCGTGTCTCGACCTTTGGGGCACCCGAGAAGAGACCCAGCCTTCCCCGGCAGCCCCAAGCACGGGGCGGGTCTCCCCTGCGTCCCGCCGTGAGTTTCCTGACTGTCTGTCTCGGGGAATAGACAGGGAGATCGAATTTGATCTTAAGGTCTGTCAAGGCGCGTGTGTGGTGAGAAGACAAGTGCCATCCACCTCCCAGGTGTTTTTATTGGAAGAGAAAGGTGTGAAGTCCGGAGTCACGCTGACTCCATCCCCGGGAGGAAGCAAGCTGCCCGGTAACATGACGGCTCCCCACCCGCTCCCGGTGTTAATTGCATCCCGGCCAGTCCCCTGCGGAGAGACACGGATGCCATTAGCGTGGAGCCTCGGCCCCCGGGTGCCTATCTGCCATCACATTTGTCCGGTAGAATTAACACCACCCCACCACCACCATGCCTCACAGGGCGGGACCCCCATGAAAGGTACACGTGTGGCCCGGCCGGCGTGGCTCCGTGATGGAGCGTCGAGCTATGAACCAGGAGGTCACGGTTCAGTTCCCGGCCAAGGACACACGTCTGGGTTGCGGACTCCATCCCCAGTAGGGGGCCTGCAGGAGGCAGCCCATCAATGATTCTCTCTTATCTTTGGTGTTTCCATCTCCCTCTCCCTTCCTCTCTGAAATCAATAAAAATATATATTTTTTTTTAAATATGAACTTGAGGTGCTTTCCATGTGCCAGACACTGCGCTCGGCATTATCTGTGTCGCCCTGGTTACCTGCGTGGAGGCCTGTCACCTCTGCTTTCTCACCCTGTATCCCCCGTGCCTGGCAGAGGGTGGGTGGGGCGTGCACTGGGCACTCCAATACACGTCCGGGAAGATGTGAACGAGGATGTCACGTCTCCTAGCTCTCTGGATTCACCTGTCCTTCAACATTCAAATGACGTGGCTCCAGGGACAAGCCAGGGAGTCCTCTCACTCTGAGTCCTCGTGCTGGGAAAGTGTAGGTTCCATGCCAAGTGTCCTCTCCCACGGTCCTCCCCTCTCCCTGCCCCCCTCCCGCCCCGCCTCTCCTCCGCCCAGCTTCGCACAGAGTCCTGGGCCTTGGTTCCTCCCGGTGCCACTGGGATGAGACGTGTGTGAACCCAAAGTCCGCTGAAGCTTTGGGGGTGACGATGGAGGGAAATCCATTCCCCGAACGTGGAAAATAAGGCGCCGCTGCTGTGAGTCCTTCCTACCAGAGCAGTCCCCTCTGATGGAAGCCGCCACTGACCAGCCCTCCGCCCTTAGCCCCTGCCCCGCCCCCTCCACCTCAACCTCACAGCAGCCCGCGGCTCCCCCACCCTTGCTCACTGGCCTCCAACCCCACGATGACCATCGGAGGGGTGCTGTGACCCCTGCCACTTTAAAGAAGAGGAAACGGAGACCCAGAGGAGTGAGGTGACTTGTCCAAGGTCAGCAGGCGCACAGGTGGAGGACGGGGCAGAGGCAGCTCCGTGTGAGGCTGAGTCCACGCTGGTGCCGTCCCTCACAAGCCCACCCGGGTGCCCCGTCACGGTGCACATCCACACCCTGGTTACCTGTGCGCACCTCTGCCAGGCTGAACATCCACGAGACCGCAAAGAGCAGAAGACTACTCTCAGGCAAACAACCCCCTGGGACCCCGCTGGGCCCCAAGGGAGGGATGCGCTTGGGTTTGGGGAGGTGGACAGAGGACAAGGCTCTCCGGGGCGCCTGCCAGGTGCCGGCCCCAGCTAAGCACTGAGCAACCCTTGGGCCATCATCTTTTTTTTTTTTTAATATATATATTTTATTGATTTTACACAGAGATGAATTGAGAGGGATAGAGAGTTAGAAACGTCGATGAGAGAGATCCATCGACCAGCTGCCTCTTGCACACTCCCCACTGGGGATGTGCCCGCAACCATGGTACGTGCCCTTGACCGGAATCGAACCCGGGACCTTTCAGTCCACAGGCCGACGCTCTATCCACTGAGCCAAACCAGTCTTGGCCCTTGGGCCATCATCTTATGAAACTGAGGCCCACGGAAGGTCACAGCTTGTAAAGGGCCAAGAGGGGACTTGGGCCAAAGTCTGTTGGTCTCCGAGTCTCCAGAGGCACCCAGCTCAGGGCAAGACTGAGGGAGACAGGAAGTCAGGTCTTACTGTGGCACAGTCAGTGATAAATTCCTAATATACCCTGTTCTCACACCCCAGACCACGGAGGGAGGGTGGAAAGAGGGTGGGGCCCTGACAGCGCTGGGCAACTGGTCTACCCGACCCGCCTCCATTCCTTCACGGAGCCTACATGGAACCATTGCCCTGCGTGCCTTCCCATCCATCTGTCCCAACAGACAGCTCCAACCCAGGCCCACGGGGCATCGCACCTGCATGAAAAGTCCAGCACCGGGTCCCATGGACAGGGCCCAGGCTTCGGAGTGAGCCCAGGGCGGAATTCCGGTTCCGAAATAACAGCCTAAGAGAGCGGACGAGTGACCACCACACAGAGGACCCGAAGACGATGCAGGAGGAACATCTCAGAGCCACAGCACGGCTGCTCCAGGAGAGGCAGGGCGGCCTTTCGGACCCAGGAGGTCACCATGACAGCAGTTAAGCCGGGAAACCAGCGGCCCAAAGGGTGCGCCTTGTTCACCTACAGAGCGCCTCCTCCTCCCCAAGGACCTTGTCATGTGTTCTCGCCTCCATCTCCTACTCATCACTCCCTCCCCACGCGCTCTCCGCGGGCAGCCATGTCCAGATGTCTGAGAGAATGTGGATGCAAACACCCTCATCTTCCCCCACCCCCTCTTCCTCCTGCCCCTCAGATTCTAACTCTCTCATCTTCCCCCACCCCCTCTTCCTCCTGCCCCCAGATTCTAACTCTCCCATCTCCCCCACCCCCTCTTCCTCCTGCCCCCAGATTCTAACTCTCCCATCTCCCCCACCCCCTCTTCCTCCTGCCCCCCCCCCAGATTAACATTTGGGCTCTGGCAGGAGCTGGGCTCCACTTTCTCTTTAGATGATTTCACTCACGCCCGTGGCTGTAGATGCCACCTGCTTCCTGATGACCCCAACTTTCATCTCTGCTCCCACCTCTCTTCTGAACCACACGCTCTGCCTTCAGCCGCTGCACCTTCTGCCCTGGATGTGTGGGTGCCTCAGGCAGGGGGACAGCTCAGAGCTCTGAAACCTGTCCCACGGGAGTGCCTCCCTGCCCCCTCAGACTCCCCTTCTAGAGGGTG
Organism: Vespertilio murinus; assembly: GCA_963924515.1. Classification (NCBI taxonomy): domain Eukaryota; kingdom Metazoa; phylum Chordata; class Mammalia; order Chiroptera; family Vespertilionidae; genus Vespertilio; species Vespertilio murinus. The sequence continues at coordinate 9,496,738 of OZ004706.1, forward strand.
ACTTCTCCTGCCACCCAGGGCTGTCCAGAAACCTGGGGGTCCTGCTTGATGCCTCATGCCCCACCCAATCCCTCAGCTGGTCCTGCCATCTCTGCCTCCAAAAGCATTCTGAATCGTCTACCCAGTCGCTGCTGCCCCCATCCAAGTCCAAACCACCACCAACAGTGGACACTCAGTTACTAAAAGACCCCCACCCCAGCTGTTCTCCCTGCTTCCCCTCTCACCCCCTCCCCTCCAATCCATTATCCGCGGAGCAGACAGAGGGAACTCTTCCCATGCCAGTGGCTCCTGACTCCATATCCTGGCATCTGAGGCCCTGCCATGGGGCAGCATCTACATCCCCGGGCTGGTGCTGAATCTCACTCCTGTTTGCTGTCCACGCATGGACTCCCTTCAGCCAGACGTTCTCTTGCCCCAGGGCCTTTGCACATGCTCACTTCCTGCCCCAGCTCCAGTTTCACCAGCTCATTGCTACTTATCCTTGGCAGGGAGAGGGGTTCTCAGCTTCAGCTCAATGACCTGTCTTACTTCTCTGAGGCTTCTCTCCCCCGTGAGTGGATCCAGGCAATGCCTGCCTTCTTCCCCGGATGGACTGGAGCTCCATCAGTCTTCTCCTTGAGATGCTCCCCAGCACTTAGCACATAGTAGGCGCCCAATAAATCCTTGATGGATGAATAAATGAGTTAGACCAGTGGTCGGCAAACTACGGCTCGCGAGCTGCGATTTGCCCCTCTGTTAACGGATGAGTTTGCCAGCTACTGCCTTAGGGAAAAACACTTAAAATAAAACATTTTAATAATGTACTAATGTCTTTAACCTGAAGTCAAAACTTCTGGGTAAGGGTAATGCCTTACAGCAGTGGTCGGCAAACTCATTAGTCCACAGAGCGGCAAACCGAGGCTCGCGAGCCACAGTTTGCCTACCACTGAGTTAGACCAACGCTCGGGGCTCCCTAGGGGCTGTCTTGAGGCAATCTACGTGCCCCATGAAGACGAAGGCAGGAATGACCTAGTGACACCGAGGCTCAGAGATGAGCAGCGACTCGCTCAGCGACACAGCTGACATACGTTGGGCCGAGCCTCAGACCCAGATCCGGCCCCAGGCCCCGGGCGCTCCACCCAGCTGCCCGGGGCACACGGCATCCTAGCGCCTCCTCCTCCCTGACTTTGATAACTGGCTCCAATTAGACTGGCACCATACGTAGTGATAGATCCACAATTGGTTATAGATTTAATTAAGCAAACCATGTCCCCAGCCATCTATTGTGTAATTGGCCGCAGAAGACACATTTCCCTGCACCGGGCGGCTACAACTTCATTCGCCAGGTCAGCAGTTCTGCCTAAAGTCACGGGCAGCGGCCTGACCGCGAATATTAACTCATCCCCCCAGCACTGCACCGGGCGACCGCATTCCTCAGCACTTCCCAGGGGCAGGAGCGGGCCGAGGGGGAAACTGAGGCCCCCAGAGGGAGGTGACGCGCTCTGGGCCACACAGCCAGCAGGCGCTGGGCTGGAATTGGAGGTCAGCCCAGGCCATCCGACCTCACATCCCACACCTCCCCGACCGCCCCCCTCTGCATATGTGACTGACTGCTTTTGTTGTTTTGTTTAAAATATAGGGGGACCTCGTTTCTCGAATGTCTCCCATCTCGAGCAACGCCGTCCTCAGCCTGACAGCCCTTCCATGTGTGCGGATGGATACCTGCAGGGCCAGTCATGCATCTCCCAAGGGGCAAACGAAGGAGAAAACGCGAGAATGTGAGTGTGTTGCCCACTGTGAACAGCTCGGGGCCTTGCGCTGTGAATATTTTTGTGGTTTTCTTGCTTCTGTTGCTGCTTATAATTATTGTTACATTTTCACTCCTACTGTGCACTTCCTTTCCTTTTTGTTAAACTTTCACGCACATTTCATGTCCTTGTTGTTTTTATTGATGGGTTAAACAGTACAACAGACATGTGCTGTACAGAGGAAAAGCAAAAACATTTGGGGTCTGGAGTGGATTAATCCCATTCACAGGATTTCTAATGGCGTCGGGGGGGGGGGGATGATTCCGTTTTGGAACAGCCTTCCGGATTTAATTAAGTTTGAGAAACAAGGTTCCACTGTGTGTGTGTGTGAGTGTGTGAGAGAGAGAGAGAGAGTGTGTGTGAGTGTGTGTGTGAGTATGTATGTGTGAGTATGTGTGTGTATGTGTGTGTGTGTGAGTGTGTGTGTGTGAGTGAATGTGTATGTGAGAGTGTGTGTGTGAGTATGTGTGTGTGTGTGTGTGAGTATGTGAGTGTGTGTATGTGTGTGAGTGTGTGAGTGTGTGTGTGTGTGTGTGTGTGTGTGTGTGTGTGTGGTTTCTCTGAAACTTGCCACTTCCCTCCTTCTGGTTCTAGAACATAAGCTTCTGTTTTTATGTAGCGAGGTGCTGGCACCCACTCGCAGGGTGCTGGGAGCTGCTGCTGCGTCTGCCCCTGCGCCGCCTCCAGCCCCGCTCCGGGGCCAGGACTGCACTCATCCCGGCGTCGGAGCGCCCTTCACTGGCCTGAACCAAAGGAGGCCAACCCTCCGCGGCACCTCCCGCCGGAGCCGTCACCGTGTGCATTATTAACAGCTGCATGTGAAATATTTATGGGTGAGTGATGTGATGATAGCGGAGATCTGCTTTAAATTAATAAGGGGTGGGGCCGGGGAGCACGGAGGCGAGGGTGGGTGGCCTGGGCGGGGTTGGTGGTTGAGGGGCTCAGGGCCGCGGACATGGCGGTACCTTAGGCAAGCTCGCTGTTCTTTTTCGTGGAAGTTCCGAGTTCTTTATCATTTCAATTAGGTGTTCCTCCTCAAATAATACCAATCACGAAGGTGAAAATGGAGGTGACCGTGGGCATCCGTCGATCACACACTCTTTGCTGGTACCGTGCCCGGCTCTTTGCGTGGTGTCTCGCCCAGTCCCGCGCTGCACCGGTGACTGGCATCTATGTCTCACCCAGGAGGCAGCTGCTCAGAGACAGAGATCTAGAGGCGTGAACCAGACCTGTCTGGGCCTCCACGCCCACGCCACGTCACGTACCGTGGGGAAGTTGGCAGTGCCCGGGACATCCTGGCCTGTGTTTTGGGAGAGGCCTGGGGGCTGGCACCTATGGAGACCCATAGTCTTCCTCCTCCAGGGAGAGTGATGCTGGCTTCAGCTCAGGCAGGGCTCACGCAGAGGGGGGCAAGATGGAAAACGCTGCTGGGCCGACGATGAATTGCGGCTCCGCAGCAAGGGCACCCCGGTTCCCGCCATGCCCCTCCTGAACGTGGTCCCATCTCCTGAACCCCTGCCCCCACCTTAGCTCAGGCCTCGGCCTCGCTGGCCCAGGTCACCCTTCTCCCTGGCCCACCAGCCTCCCGGTCCCCGGGCTGTGCGACCTCTCCACAGCCACCGGGAAGCCTCGTCTAGACCCCACGCCTGACGGGCCTCATCCCTTACCACAGGCCCCCCAAGCCCCGAGGGAGGAAGTCCAAATCCTCAGCTTGGTCCCCAAGGCACTACGCGATCCTCCTGCCCCCACCCTCCCCTCCTGAGCTCCCCAGCCCCCCACCTCCCAGGCACTCTCCTTCCAAACCAGCCTGAACAATGTGGGCTCAAACGAAAGCCCCACGTTCTCACATCTGGGTTTCTTTGCATGTCCTGGGTAGCCTGGACAATACCTGCCCCTCAGCTGCTACCTCCCCCAACCAGACAGACGCCTACTCATTCCCCCAAGACTCAGCTCAGGTGTCACCTCCTCTAGGAAGCCTTCCCTGATGAGACCCAGGCTGGCCTGTGTGCGCCCACAGTGCACGATGCTTGTCTCCAGCCCTGCACACAGCCCACTGGGCTATATGCGTCTGCTGATCTGTTTCCCCGCCAGCCAGGAAACTTCTCCAAAGCAGGGGCCCTTCTCTGTGCCCCAAAGCCCAGCACACAGTAGGTCCTGTATAGATCCTCGAGTTGTGATCGTGGGCTAGTCGTTTAGTTTCCTCGTCTGTAAGCCGGGACCTTCCACATCAGCCTGTTCATCCACTATGTATTGAGTCCCTACTGTGCGCGAGGCCTGGAGCTAGCCTTGGGCTTACGGCTGAGAGCAAGCCAGCAGCGATCTCGTGGGCCTGACATTTCAGCAGCGGGAGGCGGAATGACCCGTGCAGGCATCTGGGGGAAGTGCGGTGTAGGGGGCAGGAAGAGCAGGTGCAAAGGCCCTGAGGTGGCAACATGCCCACTGAGCGCCAAGGGCAGGGCAGCGATGAGTAGGGGAAGGAGGGTAGAGAGGTCACGTTGCCATGGCAATGAATCTGCTGCTCAGAGTTCAGCGGGAAACCACTCCGAGCAGCCGGGCACAGCAGGACCCGATTGCCAGGGTGACGGATAGGGGGCGGGCACGGAAGCATGAGCACCGTGCCTGGCACCCAGAAATCACTCTATGGGCATTGGGGGTGTGCGTACACTCATCATTATCATCGTATTCACAGCTTGTCTGATGAGGAAGGCGTGAATGTTGTTTGGTTCCCGTGAACAGCTCTGGGCCAGCAAGAAGGGGTTTCTTCTTTTAAAAAATTTTTAAAAATATATTTTATTGATTTTTTTTACAGAGAGGAAGGGAGAGGGATAGAGTTAGAAACATCAATGAGAGAGAAACATCGACCAGCTGCCTCCTGCACACGCCCCACCAGGGATGTGCCCGCAACCAATGTACATGCCCTTGACCGGAATTGAACCCGGGACCTTTCAGTCCGCAGGCCGAGGCTCTACCCACTGAGCCAAACCGGTTAGGGCAGAGAAGGGGTTTCTTTGAGGGACTTGGTGTTTCCACGGGAGAGTTCCGCCAGGCGTCTTAGACGCACACCAGCCTCTTTACCTGTGCACAGGCTGTCCGGGGTCAGGGGTCACCGCCCAGGGGTATCTACAAGCCGGGGATGAGAGAGGTGAGCGAAGACACCAAAATAGGAAGACGGGAGGAGGAAGAGGAGAAGGAGGGTGAAGAAAGGGGCTCTTTCTGGTGTGAGATGTGTCTGGTAGTAGCTGGAAGAGACACCGACCCTGTCCCGGGGTTCATTCCAAGGAGGGGGTGTGGAGGCCTAGCCCTGCCCTGGGGGCACAGGGTCCGATGGAAGAGGCCCACCACCAGCCGCCTCCTTGCCCCCTGCCCTCCCCGCTGGGCCCCAGGAGACTTCCCGAGTGCGGAGCGCCTCTGACAATGACCCGCCAGAATGAATACCTCCTTTCAGAAAGCACAGCCACGGAGCAAAGCAGAAGTGGAAGGCAGTGGCTGGTTGCCGACTTCGGCAGAAGTTTCTCCTGAGGGGGTGACCGGGGTCTGTGGTTAAATTCCCAGGGGAGCCACGGGAGCGGAAACAAAAGGAGCCCCGGCCAAGCCCGGCGCGAGGCTGGCCAGCCCGCCGCCGCGCCGCGTCTCCGGAACATCTGGGCTCCGTTCTAATGACTGAACGGAACCACGGCCCTCTGACGCCCAGACGGAGAGTGGGGGAGTGCTCAGTCTCCCGATCGCCAAGTCCAGGTGGGGTGCCGAGTGCCGGGTGACGACTCCGGAGTGTAGCTGCGGAAAGCGGACTCACGCCGGGCTCTGTGTCCATGCTGTGAAACCTCCATGTGTTTCATCCACACGACAGCCTTGCAAGAAAGGTGCTCGTATTCTCCCATTTTATGGATGAGGACACTGAGGCTCAGAGCTGAGAAAAACTGTCCAGCGAGACCCAGCAGTGATGGCGGCTCAGGGTTCCAATCCAGGCCGTCTGGTAACCTGATGCTGTCTCCCCTGATGGAGCCGGAGGACTGAAAAAAATGACACTTCTTCCCGGAGCTCCCATTTGGCCTGATGGACTTGGGGGAGAGATGCTAAGTAATTCAACCGATAAACTTCTCCAAAACATTATTCTTAGACCACGGTGGACATGAATGGATGACAGAGGGCGCCAAAGGTGCACGTATTGATTGCTAAGGGAAAACTTGAGATTTTGTGTGTGTGTGGGGGGGGGGGGGGAGTTGACATCTTCTAGTTGCCTGGGAACAATAAGCCATTCTACAGATGAGCAAACCGAGGCCCAGGGGACAGAGGTGACTCGTCCCCAGAGCTGTCTCCCAAGGCAGGAGGCAGGCCCCCGGGACCCTGAGACGTGGGGATCCAGTGACCAGGAGACCTGAGCCGTCGTGGGAAGCGGGGGGAGACCGTGACTGCAGCCCCGCAGAGCCTGTCTGCCGGCTCCATGGCGCACCCAGCACAGGCCCGAGGAGCCGAATCCGCTTCCGCTGGCCAGCTCCTCTCGGTTTGCTCAGGAGACCTCACCCAGAGTCTGGGGATCTGAACCTAAGACTCTTGTAAGGTCCAGACAACATAAATACGTATGTTTACATACGTGAATGATTTATGTTTAGCTGAACCTTATGAAATGGCTGTTATTCCCATGTGTTGGTCTACCACAAAAAGGCAAGTTCATAGGATGAGACCTGACAGGTGCGCTATAGAGGTATGTGTGTTTGCATGTGATCTGTGTGATAATGAGGAAGCACCTCCAACTGGGTCAGAGAGGAAACGGAGCCCTGAGGTCCAGGGACAATTCTACCGCTTCCATGCTGGGCGACGCCAAGCAAATGGCCTGCCCTCTCTGAGCCTGATTCCCGGCTGGGAATGTGGGGGGAACTGAGAGCGCCCTCCAGGGCTGCTGCAGGGACTGCAGGGAGGGGCTGCTCAGGGCAGTCCTACCAGCACATGCCCACTGGGCAGCCATATGGCCCCACCGGGTCTCTGGAGGACTTTGCCTGCAGAAACTGACTCTCACATGGGGAAGCATCACCCATGCCTCCCAATTCAAAGAGCAATGTGACATCAGCTGACAGATGTCCCAGCCCCAGCGCTGGGCCCAGTCTGGTTACAGAATGACCTTCAGCCATCAGTCAACATGGCACTGCCCAGCGCTGATCCCCAAGAGAAGCCACCTCCAGTTCCCCAACCACCCACCCACCCACCTACTCACCTCCAGGGACCTGCCCAGCCAGCCCCCGGGGAGGCCGTGTTTGGACTGGGAGGGGCTCTGGGCTCAGTGCTGCTGGGTGTCCTGGGGCAGGTCCACACCCGCTCTGGGCCTGGGTTTCTCTTCTGCACATTTAGTCTAAAAGTGTCAAAAATCAACTGAAAAAGAAGAGAAAAAAGAAGAGAAAAAAACCCTGCTAGCCACAGAAGCTGTCTCTGGGTGGACCCAGGCCTGGGGGAGAGATGGCAACCAGACCTTTCTAGAAATCAGCTCTCAGCTCCCACCTCGGTGGCTGGCGTTAAACTCCAGCCCTGCGAGCCCCTCACTGTGTGGCATTGGGCAAGTTACGGAACCGCACTCTCGCTCTCAGTTTCCCCATCGGTAAAACGAGGATGACATATCTCCTCCGGGCTCTCGTGAGGAAGTCTTCTAAACGACACATAAAGATGATACTTGCCATTTTTAGAGCCTGAGCTGCGTGCCAAGCTCTGTGCCGTGGACTCTGTCTATCACCTCATTTCTTTCGACAACAACCCAGCGAAGGACGTACTATCATTCTGCCCATTTCACAGAGGGGCAAAACGAGACTCTGGGAGATTCAGTGATTTTTTTTTTGCCCAGGGCATTCAGCTGGCAAGTGGCCAAGTCGTGATTGGAACCCAGACAGCCTGGCGCCGGGGTCTGTGGGCTCATCCACCACGCCACATCGGTAATAATATGATCTAATGCCTGTGAAGTCCGGGCACACTGTAGGGGCTCCATTGGCTAAAAGGACCTTCTGAACTGGGGCGTTTCCTCCAGGGCTATGCCTTGGGGCTTTGGATCAATACCGGGAGGAGGAATGAGTTCCCCCTCCTCTTCTGATGTAGATCAAAGCTTTGATGGGAGGCAGTCTTGTGCTCTGATCTGCTTACCCTGAGCTGATAGCTCAGCACCCTCGCTGTGTCGGAGACCTTCCAGGCTGTGCAGAGACCCAGGGAAGGAACGGGGCAGCCTCTGCTCAGCCGCCTGAGCACCCCCCGAGAGGAGAGCAAGGGTGAGGGCACCCGAGAGACCTGGGATCGAATCTGGGCTCTTCACTCTGGCCAGTTGTGGGACCTCGGGCTGGTGCGCTGACCTCTCTGGACCTCTGCTTCAACCCCAGAAACTCGGGGGTGTTGATGCCCACCTTGCACGTATTCACTGCACAAAAGTGCCTGGCACTTAGCAGATGCTCAGTAAACAGTAGCTGTCATCGCTTATTCTTTTATTTAGACAAGCCGTGTGGCTGAGCCAATTACAGTCAGTCTGCTTCAAGCCTAGCAGCTGTTGGCCAGAATCCGGCTGGCTGGCTGCAGCATACCCAGGAGTCTGAACGCAACCGAAGGCTTTTAGGAGAGCTGGTTGAGTTTCACTGCTAGCGATTTGCAAAGTGTCTGGAGGCTCAAACCCAGTCTGGCTGGTTGTCCAGGGACCAGTCTCTAGGCGGAAGGGTGCACGCCCATGTGCAGGAGGTCCAGCTGTTTCTTTCACATCTGCAGAGAGGCCAGATGTACAATGAATTTAAGCTCTTCCTTTCCAGAAATAGGTTCTGTGGCTGTAGTTGAAAAGCGAACCTGGCTTAGCCCCAGAGGTGGCCAGAGCGACACTTAGCCTGTATGTGCAGAAAGGGCAGTCCATGCTAACAGCCTGGGCCCTGCCCCAAGCCCACTCCTTTATATATTTTATTGATTTTTTAAAGAGAGGAAGCGAGAGGGATAGAGAGTTAGAAACATCGATGAGAGAGAATCATCCATCAGCTGCCTCTTGCACACCCCCCACTGGAGATGGGCCTGCAACCAAGGTACATGCCCTTGACCAGAATCGAACCTGGGACCTTTCAGTCTGCAGGCCAACGCTCTATCCACTGAGCCAAACCGGTTTCAGCATGTCCATTCCTTTAAAAGAGCCATCAGCCAGCCTGTCTGCTGCCACGCTGTGTCTGTAGAGCGGCCACGTGTGGGATGGCGCTAAACCCCATCACTGAGACGGACATCACTCTGGATAGGTAGGCAGGGCATCATGGGAAAGTGCCTGAGAAGGGCCAGCTCTCAGATGTGAGCAGCCCGCCTGGATGAGCCCCAACTTCCGGCCATCAGCGAAAAGCAAGGATGGAGCAGCAGAACTGGAAGAGGAGATGAAGAGAGTGAGGGTGCCAGAAGCCAATCCCAGCGTGTCATAATTACAAGAGTTTCACCAAAAGGTTGATGAGCTCAACTGAGGCTGAGTCACATATGTAATCACCTGTTGGAACAGCTGGAAGGCACTTCCCCCCAAACCTGAACAGGATGATTGTTTACTGCCAGACAGCTCAAGACATCTCAATCGACATGCTATTGCCTCCTGTTGGCCAAACACCTGAAACAGCTGTAGACGATTCCCCAACCTGACAATGCTTCTGTAAGCCCCACGCTTTGAAGCGCGTATGTCTCCACCTTGCCTTAGGGCAAATTGTGCTAATAAAAAGCCGGGGTCCTGAGACAAGGAGGACTAAGAGCGAAGAACTTGGAACCTTTAGCTCCTTTAGCTGAAGCTCCTCTGACCCCCAATGCCTTTCAAAATTATCTTTCGTCTCTGGACTCTTACTTAACCTATTCACAGCCTTTCTGCAGATTGCTGAGCCCTTCTTAAGGCTGGGACAAGAGCCCCGGCACAAGGGGGCCTGTGTGTTTGGGGCTCCATGGGGGCCGGGGGATGGATGTGGCCAATGTGGCTGGGAGAGGGGTGAGGCAGGAGGCCTGAGAAACAGTGCAGGCTTTCTCTCCACCTCTGCTGGGTGACCTGGAGGACTCGGTTTGCCCTTCCTGGGCCTTCCCTGCCTAATCTGAGGAACCAAGTGGATGCGACCGGGAGCCACACAAGATGGTTTCCCGGCTGCATGCATAGCCCCGGGCTCAACGCCTGGCATACGGAAAGGAAAAGCCCCCGTAAGAAATCACTGGATGAAGGTGCCTCCCCCTCCATCCTTTCGCAACGCAATTTCCCCAAAGGCAAGTTTCCGGTGAGAGAAGCATTCCACGTTGGCACAGGCTGTTCCTGATGCAAGACGCAGTCGGTATGTATCTAATTTTAAAAGGCATTGATCCAGCCTGTTAGATCCTAATGAGGCAGAGACGAGGAGAGAAGGCTTCGTTCCTGCATCATCTCTGAAATCTCTCTCCCCACGCAGCCGCCCTGGGCCGAGAGCTCCGCAGCCAGCAAGCACCTGGGGCCCAAAGCCAGGACGGCAGACCCTCCCCCTCCAGCCCTGGGCGGGTGACCGGGCGTGGGAGGGGCCCGCTGAGGTCCTGGTGACCTGCAGCTGACCTCCCCACCCACGGGGCCACTCCTGTGCGCTCCTGCCAATCATTGCCGAAGGAAATATATTGTAAAGATGAATACCTGGATTTTTTATGGGAAATCAGTGTTGGTCACGAAGTCAACAATTAAAAAGAAAACATACCGCAGGAGGCAAACAGAGCATTCTGCAGGCCGGGTTCAGAACCCTGGGGGCCGATGCATCTGGGACCTCGGACAGGGACCTATTGGGAGGGAGAAGATGGGTTCTTGCCCCGAGGCTCTGGCATTCTGATAGCGGAGACAGCCCTGCCCTTGGGATCCTGGGTTCGATGGGAGAAGCATCCCGTCGCTGTCCCAGCATTCCACCCGGAATGTGCAGACCAGTGAGCTCCGTGTAGACCGGAGCACGGCCACGGGGAGCTACACGACGGACCACCAGCCTGGAGAAACTTGGGGTGAATGGGGAGACAGCTCTGACAGCTTTCTGCACACTCTTAACGATAAAACCCCATGGGGGTTGGCAGGGGAGGGCATCCAGGTGGGAAGCAGAAAAGGAGCAGACCAGGTGCTGGGGAAGGAGACAGGGAGACCTGGCGGCTGAGTGGAGGGTGCCCAAGCCACAAGGAGGGGCCCCTGGGGACCACCCATTCCCATGGTCCCAATACACAGATGGGGAAATGGAGGCTCGAGGAGGGGAGGAACTCGCCCTGTCCATGCATTGAGCTGGTGACACAGGAGAGGAATGGAGTCACAAGAGAGCAGGCAGGGGATGGGAAGGGGCTGCAAAGCCAACCTGGGGACGGCCGCTCGGCGGTGTCCACGGAGGAGCCGACACACCTCCCCCCCTCGGGGTCTGTGAGCTGGAGCCAGGTCGGGGCATCATCTCCAACCACGGCTGCCCTTTGAGTTCACCTTCAGACTGTGCAGATTAACAGTCCCATCCATCTTCCTCCCAACAGGCTCCAGAGGTCTGGCAGGGACCGTTTGTGCGCCCGGGGGGAGCCGGGCGCGGGGACAGCCTCCGGCTGGGTCTGCGTGGGCCCTGCGTCCCAGCCAAGCCGCTCGGACGACTGGGATCCGGCAGAGGCTGTTTCCAGGCGTATTAACGAAGCTGGGTTTTGTGTGTCACGTACCTTTAAAGATGCTTTTCGCTGAGGAATAAAATGCATACGGGTGTGGGGCTTAAAGCAACAGCTCAATGGCATTCCCACGTAGCTACATCCCTGTAGTGCCCCCTCCCCGACCCCCTCCCATGTCGAGGTGAAGGTCACTCCTAGCCCCCTCGGAGCTCCCCGTGTGTCCCTTCCCATCAAAACCACCTTCCCCGAGGGCAACTCTTCTGACTCTTACCGTCATCAGTTAGTTTTTGTCTGCTCTTGGCTGTCATACAAATGGCATCATAGAAGGGATGGCCTGTGGCAGATGGCAATTTGCATTCCTCTTCTCGCCTGTGACACGGACACTCCTCCCATGAGGTAAGCGGGCCCTGTGTCCCCTCCCCTTGAGTCAGGTAGGACCTCCCTCTGTGACAGCCTCTACCAGCAGAGTACGGTGTGACTTCCGAGCAGATCACCCACGGGCCGCGCACGTTCGCCCTGCTCTCTTATGAGACTTGACCTTGGCCCCTGGCCACCAGGCTAGGAGGAAGCTCAAGCAGCCTGGGGAGAAGCCCATAGGAGAGGCGTCCAGGGCCTGGGCTGACCTCCCAGCCAACAGCCAGCAGCCACCTGCCAGCCAGGTGAGTGACCCATCTTGAAAGTGGATCCATCGGTTCCCGTTGAGCCGCCCGCTGATGCCTTACTGAGCAGACATAAGCCACCTCCGTGCTCCACCTGAACTGGATCACGCGAGCGAAATAAACAACGTTCCTCGTTCTACGCCACTCGGCCTGGAGGGGTGTGTTAGACAGCAGCAGATCTTTAACATACGGACCGTAAAGAGATTCTAAGCAGAACAGTGATGTTCAAAGAAGTCTTTTATCCTTGGGTTCAATGAGAGACTCAACACAAATTGGCTAACGGGAAGAAGAAGGAAAAAAAGAGATAGAAAAAATGATATGTTGGTTTTCAGGATGAAAATGTTCAAAGGGGGTTTGCTGGGGCTGCTATAACAACGTTCCACAGACTTGGGGGCTTAGCAACAAAAATCTATGGCCTCGCAGCCCTGGACACCAGAAGCCCAAGTTCAAGGTGTCGGCAAGTCAGCTCCCTCCGAGGGCCGAGAGAAAGAACCGGGCCTCTCTCCTTGGCTTGTGGACGGCCGTCTTCCTCCCGTGCCTCCACTCACCTTCCCCCCGAGTCTCCACAGCCCGGCGCCCCCTTTTTACCAGGACACCAATCATACGGCCTCAAGTAAGCACCCCCCTTCCTCCAGTATGACCCAGACAATGGGCACCTGCCACAAGCCTATTTCCAAATGAGGTCACATTCGGGGGCTCCGGGGGTCGGAGAACCGGGGTGGGGGATACGGCCCCAACCATAGGGGTGGCCGGGGGCAGGCCTTCCTGGCGGCCGCCCGCCTCTCTCCACCTCTCAGCTTTGCTTGTCCACCTCTGAGTCACCCTCAGGCCCCACGTGGTGCCTGGAGGCCCAGCCCCACCGCTGGAGGTCTCAAGTCCCAGCAGAAAAGAGAGCTGCCTCCCTCCACTGCAGAGTCTCCTCACCTCCTCGGTCTGGGCCCTGGAGCCGCACGGAGGTCCGTTCCTGCCGCCCAGGAGGGCCGTGCTGCCACCGGTCAAGCCTGAGTCCCTGCGGGTCCTGGAGCCGGGCGGGCATCGGGGTTGCCACGCCCAGAAGAAGAGCGACGGGGCCCACGAAACCACGAACACTCACCATGGAGACCGGGATGTTTGGGCTGGAGCCAGTTGGTGGGCGGAAACAGAGAGAACAGAGGCCGGATGGCTCTGGCCGACCTCCCCGCGGCCAGCAGCACCCTTGCAGGGACGGGTGGGCGGGGCCTGGGACCCGGCAGTGGTGGGTTTTTGCAAAGTGACAGAACCACGCACACCAAGCCGCAGGCACAGCCTCCCCTCGCTTGTGCTGGTCTGTGGGGACGCTAGTGTGTGTCTCCAGGCGTCTCTCCGCTCGTCCAGCTCGCAAGCTCCCGGGGCCGGAGCCAGGGCCCGCCCTCAGCTCCCCGATCAGCTGCCAGGGCCCCGATCAGCAGCCCCGCCTCGCAGGTGCTTTGTTCACCTCGTTCCGAACCAGACCAGCCGGAGAGATATACATTTTAAAACCACGTGCGAGCTAAGGAGAATTTAATCTGCATGTCTGGGGTTCATTAGCACGTGGATCATCACATTAAGGCTTGCTCGCAGCTGTTTGACATTGGGAGGGCCTTGGGCATATCTTTGGTAAGCGCCTTTAAATATTATTTCCTTCGGATCATCTCAGGGGTGGCTTTGAGCACTCCATTCTTCGCACGAGTAATGCACGAGATGAAGGGGTGGCAGGACCCGTCCCCGCAAGGGTGCTGCTGGCCGAGGGGTGCAGTGTGAAGAGGAAAGCCCAGCCTCTGCCCCCGAGACCACCACCACCCCCCTCTCCCCCAAGCTCACGTCCCGTCAAAGTGGGAGCTGGTACCTTCTATCACTTCCGCCACCTGCCTGAAGGGGACAGACAATAAGGAGGGAGGCAGGTTGCTGCTCCGGGCAGTCCCCAGGTCCAGGCCTGATGGCCGGGAAAGAGCGTTGTGAAGGGTGCTGGCAGCAGGGAGCAGGTGGGGACAGGGAGGGAGGAACAGCAAGTCCTAAGGCCCTGGGGTCAGATCAGGCCTGGCAAGTTCAGAGCCCATAGCAGGCCCCGAGTGGGTGGGGATGAGCGCGGGCAGGCCAGCACAGCGGGGACCCCACGGCTGGTGGAGAGGGTGATCAGACAGCGACACAGGTGCCCCTGTAACCCAGCGCAGGAAACCCGGGTACGAGACAGGCAGAGAGCTGACGCCCCACCCCTGGGAGTCAAACACATGCCCGGGCTGGAGGGAAGCGTGACCAAGCCGCTGGGTGCTGGCTCTTCGCTGCTTCCGATTGGGTCAGGGGGTGGGGGGCTGGTCACATGGGTGAGCCACTTCCGGAAAAGTCCTCCGGCTGCGTGCACAGGACCTGAGGGCATTCCTTTAGGCATGTCCATCCTCCATGTGTGTCTGCCGAAGCAGAAACTTCTGTGCCCGGCAAAGAGCAAGGCGTTTCCTGCAGACACGTGCCAGTCAGAGAGAGGCCTTAATGTAGTAGAGTGGTTACTTAGGGGGAAGGAGGGTGAGGAGAGAATTGGACAAAAAAGAGCTTCCTGGAGCCTGGGGACACTGTCCCAGGCCTCGGGGTGACTTACGTGCATGGACCACATTCTCAACAGCCTGTGATCTTGGTGAAGCTGACGGTCAAGTGACGAGGATAAACCTGAGGCTGGTTCTGTCACCCCTACTCAACAAAGGTGTTCATTGAGCTCCTGATAGTGAATGAATAAGTGAGTGAGTGAACGAATGAATGAGTGAGTGAATGATTGAGTGAGTGAATGAATGAATGAATGAGTGAGTGAATGAGTGAATGAATGAGTGAGTGAATGAATGAATGAGTGAGTGAATGAATGACTGAGTGAGTGAGTGAGTGAGTGAATGAGTAAGTGAATGAATGAATGAGTGAGTGAGTGAGTGAATGAATGAATGAGTGAGTGAATGAATGAAATAGTGAGTGAGTGAATGAATGAATGAGTGAGTGAATGAATGAATGGGTGAGTCAGTGAATGAATGAGTGAGTGAGTGAGTGAGTGAGTGGGAACAAAGAAGCCCGGGCCACTGGCATGCAGGGGGAAGGTGCTAAGGGAAGCGTCAAGGTCAGAGCCGTGGGTTTCCTCGGCCCTGCAGGTAGAACCTCCCGCCTGCCCCCTCCAAGCCCACCTCTGGTCCAGGTCGGATCTGGCACCTTCTCTCACTCCCACCGCCGTGCGTGGCCAGGGGCAGGCACCAGCCGCCAGCCGCCCGCCCCCCGGAGCCCGGTGACAGCATGACAGATGGGGAGCTCCGCGAAGCCCGGAGCCCGTCCGCCAGGATGACAAAAGGAAGGAGATGATAACTTTCCCTGTCCCCCATCTATTTTTATTTCTCTCTGAACCTTGAAAGACAAGGGTTCCAGCGAGTCGCTCCTGCTCGCTGATAGAGACTTGACGTGCAATGAGTTGCTTATCAATGTCCCAGCCCTGAGGGATGGGCCAGAGGTGGGAGGTGGGGTGGGCGGGCTGGGCCAGGAAATGACCCGGCCTGACCTCCGGCCCCTCCGAGCAGGGAGAAGTTCTCACAGCGGTGCAGAGGAGGCAGGGGCAGGAAAGGGTTCCCGGGGCACCTCCATGAGGACCCCGCTGTCATTGGTGACAGTCCGGCCCCAGCAAACCCTCCCAGGCTTGGTTCCCTCCCCTGTCCCAGAGCAGGGGTCACCCCAGCCCCTCACTGGGAGCGGGGAGGTTGTGTGAACCTGCAGCAGATGTGTGGCCGGCCGTCCAATCAGAAGCCCTGAGACGGAATTCCTCCCGGGCATCCTCCCGGGGTCTCAGCGCCTTCACTGCCTGGCCACCGGGGTCCCCGCTGTGTCGAGGGCAGACCCTCCACACTGAGGGTGAGGCCAGGCTGGAGCCACATCCCAGCGGCTGCAGCCTCCAGCATGCGAACCTGATGGGCCATTTCTCCTCCCGGGGCCTCGGTCTTCTCTTCTGTCCAGTGGGGACAGCGGGTCCCATTGCTGGCTTCACTGGTGAGAGGTTGACACCTGTCGAACACTTGCCCGGGGGCATCGGGCACATAACAGGCCGGCACGGGGGGAGGAGGGTCCCTGTGACCTGGTGGAAGAAAGGATCCCGGGCCGGGGGTGAGCAGGGAAGACCCCTGAGGACGTGCCTCCTCAAATTTTGCACTGCTTCCCCCTGCCTCAGACAGACAGACAGTGACCCAGACAGCGACCACTGGCCCCTGTGGGCTGTGGTGGGCTGAAGAATGATGCGGGGAAGCTCCCATATTTACCAGGTGCCTCCTGGATGCGGGCACGGTGGGTGCGAAGGGTCTTAGGGCTTACTGTGACCCGGGCATCCTCGTGAGAGGAGATGGACCCACAGGGGCTGCGTCCGTCCGTGGCTCAGGACCCTGGCCTGAGCAGGGCAGTGCCCAGATCTGAGCCAGGTGCCCAGCGGTCCCCAAACCCAGCCTTCACCATGGTGCCCTCCTGTCTCTGGCGCCCGTACTGTGTCGGCTGGTTCTCTCTGGTGGATCTGCAAAAGGGCCCTGGGTTGGGGGTCCCTCTACACACATCACCACCCCACCTGCCCCACTTCGGCACTACCAAGGTCCCTCCCCTTGCACCCAAGTCCTCCCTGCCACCTGGACCGGCCACCCCTCCTCCTGGGCCAGGCCGGGAGAGGAGGCGGGCCTCAGGCCTCAGCCACAGGGGCCGAGGTCATGCCTGTCGCCTGGATGCTGCCGGCCGGCCGGGCAGGTGAGTGGACGGGGCTCAGCCTCTGTGTGTGGGCTCAGCCAGCCGCTGCCAACCTGATCCGCGGGCAAAGATGGTGGGCTAGCGCGGCGGAGGGCCCGGCTCGCCCATTCACCTGCTTCTTTCCTCCCGGGAGCACCCCGTAACCTGAGGGTTTCTTACTTACAAAGCAGTGGCTTGTTCGTTGTCTGTTTCCTGCCAGCCTGTGCGTTCCTGCCCGGTCACACTGCATCCCCAGGGCATCCGCCCGCACCTGCCCTGGGCGAGAGACTCGGGCACCAGCTGCTGAGTGAGCGCTCACGGCAAGCTCGGCCGCCGAGAAGGAGGTAGGGTCTTCCCATTCGTCGACGAAGGATGGAGGCTCAGGGAAGAGCACTTGAACCCAGGACGTGGGGGCTGTATTGTTCTGCCGCTAGGCCAGGTCGCCTCTGAGGACCTTGCTTGAGAAGAGATGGTGCAATACATACAAACTGATGTGTGCAGATGGCAATGCACATATCACTGGGGTGACCTATAGCATGCCCCGGCCTGGGGAACAGCTATGGGAGGTGCTGTAGGAAGTTCTGCTGCAAGCTGGTCCCTCCGGGCGGCAGCTGGCGGTGGCGGTGGGAGACCCCCGAGGTGGCGGTGGCCAGCAGGCTGTGCACCTGAGGTCTGAGGCCTCGGGTGGCGCTCACTCTCCTACAGGTCTCCAGGGCAAGGGGAAGGAGAGAAAGGAGAAGGCTCTGCTTACACCCAGGCTCTCTGTCCTGCAGGGGGCGCACAGGGCTTCCTGGGCCTGGCTGGCTGGGGAGGGGCTCAGTCCTCCAGGGGCCTGAGGGAGCTTGTCTGGGAGTCCCTTGTTAAAATCCCAGATCATGACAGAGGGAGGCAAGGGGATGGCCCTAGACATGGGGGAAGCTCGCCTTCTAAGACCAGCACAGTTCGGACACTCATCAACCCACCACCTCCCGGCACAAATGAGGAAACTGAGCCCCAGGAGGCCTAGGGAGGGGCAACTTGCCCAAGTCACAGAGAGAGAAGAGACTGGCACTCGGGTGTCCTGAGCCACCCTTGGGGTCACCCTGTAATAGAGGGGAGCAGCAGCCAGCTCTGGATGAGTGGCTGGGTGTGTGCAAAGTCTGGCAAACATGGATCCCGCTGGCCAGCCTCGCCCTACAGGTGCCCAGCACCTGGGGACCCAGCTTCACCCAGGCCTTTGGCTCTGCTGCCCCCTGGTGGTCACTGGCTGCAGTCTCCAGCTCCAGGTCCCGGACTTGGCTGTTGGCTGGTCCAGAGATGGGACCATGGGAACAACCAGAATATGAGGGGCCAGGGAAGGGGGAGGTGGGGAGAGGGAGGTGAGGGGGTCACAGAAAGAGATAGAGGCTTGGCCATCTCCCTTCTACACCCCACCACACACACACACACACACACACACACACACACACACACACACATACACACACACACACACACACACACACACACACACACACACACGGATGCTGGGAAGAGATCCCGGGGGGGAAGGCAGAAGCCACTCCATGTTGGGGTCAGGAGCACACAGGGAGCCAGCCCACTGTGGTGGATGATAAATGGCAATAAGTCATTGGCGCTTCTGCCACCCAGAGGAGGAATCTGCTGTTCTCCCCTTGACCTTGGCCATCGCTGGGCTCATTTTGACCAATATAGAATGCAGCCGAAGCAGCACCGAGTCAACCCCAAAGCTGGGCCTTAGGAGATCCGCAGCCTTTGCCTTCGCCTTCGCCTTTGCTTCTCAGAACCTCCTTGGAACCCTGCCACCATGTCACCTGGTAAAGAGACCAGGGGAGCAGGAAACCGAGGCATTCCAGCAGACAGCCCGGCCACTGCTGAGCCCTCAGCCGAAATCCAGCACCAACTGCTGCCTTGTGAGGCAGGCACCTGGGCATTCCAGCCCCGGCGTGGCACTCACGCAGCGGCACCCCCGGCCAGCACCGTGTGCAGCAGAACCACCTAACCAAGCCCAGTCAACCCACGATCGTGAGAGACAGCAAATGATGCTGGTTATTTGAAGCCACAGCACTTTGGTTATCTTACGTAGAAATGGACAACCCAAGAGCCTCATCCCTCAGCACTGTGTGGGCTGGGCTTGTCCTGGCCTCGCGGAGCCTCCGTTTCGGTGCAGAGGGACGGCGCTCAGAATCTGAGGTGGGGTGTGCAGCACCGAGTGCCCAGAGCCCACTAATAACTGACAGGTTTTGAGCATCTCCCTGGAGCCAGGCAGTTCGCTCAGCACTTTGCACACATCATCCTATTAAATCTCACGGCAGCCATCTGAGGTACTCAATTTTACAGATGGCGAAGCAGGTTTCCCAAACAAACACTCCTAATTCCCAACGAGGGAATTAAGGTATGGAGGAGATAAGTAACTCGCCCGGAGTACTTAGCTGATA
This sequence comes from Vespertilio murinus, assembly GCA_963924515.1. NCBI lineage: Eukaryota > Metazoa > Chordata > Mammalia > Chiroptera > Vespertilionidae > Vespertilio > Vespertilio murinus. The sequence goes on from OZ004706.1 coordinate 9,515,914, forward strand.
AAGAGCCAGGATCCAAATTCATAGAGCAAACACAAAGGAAAAGATAGCCATTAGCATTATCACCAGCACCACTAGCATTATTGTCACCATCACTACCATCATCTCCATCATCATCATCATCATCATCACCATCTCCATCATCACCATCCTCCTCCACATCTTCATCATCACCATCTCCATCATCATCATCATCATCATCATCACCATCCTCCTCCACATCTTCATCATCACCATCTCCATCATCATCATCACCATCCTCCTCCACATCTTCATCATCACCATCTCCATCATCACCATCATCATCTCCATCCTCCTTCACCTCTTCATTATCACCATCACTATATCCATCACCATCCATCATCATCATCATTATCACCATCCTCCACATCTTCATTTTCACCATCACTAACTCCATCATCATTATGGCCATCATCATCATCATCACCATCATCACCACCATTCTCCTCCACATCTTCATCATCACTATTACCATCACCATCTCCATCACCATCTCCATCATCTTTATGGCCGTCATCATCATAATCACCATCTCCATCATCATCACCATCATCATCATCATCATCATCAACAACAACCTTATGCTGTGTGTCCACGGAAAACTGGCTGACCCTCTCTCAGCCTGAGAACACTGTGGGTTGGACCCTCATCCGAGAAGATGAGGCGCACAAAGCTATCCTCACTCTCTCTAGCTCCTCCCACCCCCGAAAAAGCCAGCACAGACATGAGAGTCTTCACCCAACTTCACTTCACTTCTGGCCAAAACTCCCTGAACCCCTGGGAACAGAAGCCAAGATCTCAGCACCTGGCCTTCCTTCCCCACCTCTGAGCTAACCAGAGCGCATGGGCCTCGGGAAGTGCCTCTGGCCCTTTGGGCCCCACCTGTCTCCCCAGCAGGCCCTGGGCAAAGACTGAGCCACATAAGACCAACACATATTCTCCATTTATTGGTTCCTCACATATATTTCCTGAACCCCACGGGGGCCAGGTACTCTGGTGGCCCACCTCTACTCAAACAACTAGATGAGAGTAAGCTGGGACTCAGACAGGCCTAGACCAAAGCAGATCTCCTTAATCCCCAGGCATGTGGCTGTGGGCAAGTCACTTAGCCTTTCTGTCCCCCAAATAGTGGCTATGTCCCCAGGGGTGCACAGCCCCTCCCAAGGCACCTCCCAGACCTCTCCCGCACCCCTCTCCCTGGGCACCGGCGTCAGACTGAGTGTGGTGTGGACGGAACAGGGGGGCTGACCTCAGGACCTGTGGACACAGGTGGCCTGCCCTCCAGCTCCATGGCCAGGAGGCTGGGCAGGTGCCTTCAGCCATGGAAGAGCCTAAGTCTCTGGTCCTTGCCTTCCCCAGCTCTGAGCTGCCTCCGGGCTGGAGAGAAGGCATGGCCTGTCTGTCAGCCGGGAATCACCAGGAAATGGACCTGCCTTTGGGTCCCTGGGACGCAGCCTTTGCTCACCATTGATGCCTTTGCCCGGTGGCTGCCTGCACGGGCCATTTAAAACCCACAGCAGCCGTCATCACAGGCCCACGGCATCTCGGGGTCGGGCTCCACAGCTTCCCTCCGGACCATCCCACCTCCCAGGATCCCTAAGACAACGCTACCACCTCCCCGCAGCCCACTCTGTCCCAGCACACATCTAGGACCCTTCCACATGTGGATCCCTTGAGCACCTACTACGCGCTGGGCGAGCGTCTGAGCACGTGGGAGAGAGCAGTGGCAAAGGCAAAGATCCCTGCTCTTGCAGAGCTGATTTCCTAGCACAGAAAGAAAGTAATGATGATAATAGATAAGCAAATTATATCGTGGCTGATCAACGCTACGGGAAAAAAAGGAAAATCGCACGGGCAAAGGGATCGATACTGCTAGGAGAATTTCCGTTTTCCATGGGCTGGTCAGGACGGGCCGCGTGGGAAGGTGAAGTGGAGCAGAGACTCGAAGGAGATGAGGGGAGGAGCCAGGCAGACAAACGGAGCAGGAACAGCCTGTGCAAAGGCCCTGAGGCAGGAAGGCGCTGCTGCCATGTTCCAGAACAGCAGGAAGGCCAGCGTGGCTGGACAGGGCCCCTCAAGGACTGAAGCTCTGGGCGGGGCCGCTGCAGGGTGCTGAGCAGAGCTGTGTCAGGCCTGCCTCCCCTTTCCAAGGCTCTCTCTGACTGTGGCGCGAGGGCAGCCTTGTACGGTGGCCGCGGGGAGACCCGTGAGGAGGCTGCCCAGCGATGCAGGGGCAAGACCGGGGTGGCCGAGGCCGGGGTGGTCCCAGCGGCGGTGGGAGAGGTGGTCGGGGCCTGGGTGTGTTTGGAAGGGAGAACCCTGGGAGGAGTCCTACCCGGTGGGATGTGGCTTTATTTCAGCTCCTCAGACCCTCTGAGAGGTGGGCCGGTTAGCCCCATTTTACGGTTCAGCCAACAGAGGCTGCTAACTTAAGCTGCTCTCTCCCAGCTGGCTCCGGGCCATGCAGCCCAGGGTAGCCCTGCGGTGGCTGGCACTGATGGGGCCCAGAAGCTGCCAGAGCTGAACTTGGGGGCCTTGAGCAGAGGGCGGCTAAGGGGGCTGACACCGGCCCGCCCAGCACCCCATAAAGTGCGCTGGAGCGTGGCTGGATGGCCCATTAATGGCCCAGAGCTCAGAGCAGCCGTGTCCCCGCAGTTTATAAGCTCCTAACGACGCCGTGGCCTCGGCCCCACATCCCTGCCTCCTGTGGCGGAGAATGAATGGGCTTTCCGGGGGCTCAGGCAACAGGCTGCTGGGTGTCTCTGAGCTGGGGCGTCTCTGGACACCCCCCTTCCCCATTCCCCTTTAGCCCCCCCCCTCCACTCCCCACTCCAAGGCCTCAGCCCGTGGCCATGCCCCCACCCCCTCCCTGCCCCATGGCTCCGACCCCCTCCCTCACCCCCCGGAAAGGCCCCTGTTGGGTGCAGGAGAGGACCTACAGGTGCCGGGCTCTCCCTGTGATCACCAAGCACCCCCCTAAGGTCAACGTCACAGCCCCCACTGGGCAGACGGCTAAACCAAGGGGACTTACCCAGGCTCCCGGTGATGCCCTTAGCCCTGCCCTCTGAGCCGCGTGTGGCCCCCAGCCCGGGTGTGTCCATGCCTGGCACCCAGATGCCATCCCGCCCTGGCATGACTGGCACACTTGCTACAGGGACACCCTGCACGTGGGACCGGAATCCCGATGGCACTTGCTACCTGCTTTCCCTCTGGCTTCTCCGCTGCACCAGGCGGCAGCGAGGGCTCCTCGTGCAGCCCTGAGTGCTCCCTCCGCACCCCGCACAGTTCCCAGCCCCCGTCACTCAGCACTGCACCCAGCAATGCTGTGAGAGGTGCATCTCCCCCTGACAAGTGAGGAAACCGAGGCACAAGGAGGCTGAGCGGCTTGCCCAAGGTCGCATGGATGGAAAGGCTTTGAACTCAAGTCTTTCCAGCCAGAACCCACACGCTGCAGGCTTCCCTGCTGGCAGGTCTGACTGCTCTCCCCGCCCCCCACTTCCCCCTACCCCCTACTCCTGAGCATGGGGTGCCCGCAGCGGCTGGAGAAGAGGTGGCTGGGTCATCCCCACCTCCATGGTCAGGGTCTAGAGAGCCTCTACCCACCGCCAGGCAACCACCAGGGGGGCAGTGGAGCCCCCAGCCCTCAGGAGCTCACCACAGGTACCTGGAGGGACTGTACAAGGGGCTCAGGCATCCAGGCCAGAGGAGGCCGGATTCAGCCCACACCTGTGACAGGTGGGGCTCTGGCGCCACCTTGTGGCCTCCTGCAGCCCTGCAGCTGGCCTCCCAGCAGGTTTGAACATGGGCTGGGTATATATATACACACACGGTGTTTCCCGAAAATAAGACGTACTTACAGGTTTCCTTCTGAGTGAAATATAAGGCATCCCCCCCCCGAAAATAAGGCCCCAGGCTCTGTATCAGAATAAAAATTAATTTACCGTAAACTGGTCGCTAGGGCCGCCCCGGCTGGCGTCTAGCAACCAGTGACATTACACGGAGTCCTGACGTCACTGCTGTGTGAATGGAGAGAAATCAGCGTGGAAACTTTGTGAAACCTAAACTGCAAGAACTTGTGACTTGGGTGAAGAATTCATGGGAGAAAATCACTGACAGTTGCATTGCAAATGCACTGCGAGCAGGCTGCCTTGACAAGAAGTACTCATCTAAAGACAGTGCTATTGTTGCCGAAACCGGTTTGGTTCAGTGGTAGAGCATCGGTCTGTGGACTGAAAGGTCCCTGGTTCGATTCCGGTCAAGGGCATGTACATTGGTTGCGGGCACATCCCCAGTAGGGGGTGTGCAAGAGGCAGCTGGTCGATGTTTCTCTCTCATCGACGTTTCTAGCTCTCTATCTCTCTCCCTTCCTCTCTTTAAAATATCAATAAAATATATTTTTTTTAAAAAATTTTAAAAAAGACAGTGCTATTGCTAAACATGAGAGATTTGGTCCACTGATTCTGAAAGAAATGGAGTCACAAGAAATTCACCAGGAAATTCAGGAATTGGATTGTTATGATGATGTTCCAGAAGATGATGACATGATTAAATTGAATAAATGAGTAAATTCTTGATACTATAAGATTCACAGTTTGTCTGGTTTGTGTTGACAACTACTGTACTGCCATACCGTATACAGGTAATAAATTTCCTTTATTTTCATTTAACAATAAATGTGTACCGTATTCTTCTTTGTGGAAAAATAAGTCATCCCCTGAAAATAAGACCTAGTGCGTCTTTAGGAGCAAAAATTAATATAAGACACTGTCATATTTTCGGGGAAACAGGATATATATATAATTTATTTCAGAGAGGAAGGGAGAGGGAGAGAGAGCTAGGAACACCCATGATGAGAGATTGATCGGTTTCCTCCTGCACACCCCCTCCTGGGGATCGAGCCTGCCACCCAGGCAGGTGCCCTTGACCGGAATGGTCCGGGCTGGGCTCTTAAACCCAGACCTCAGGCCCTGTGGCGCCATCTTTGGTTCTTGCCCGCTGCATCTGCATCCCACGTGGACTCCCATTGGGCCCAAATGCTGTGCTTTACGTTCACTCGGTGACGTTCGGTGGGTGCGCCTCCAGAGGCCTGGGAGCCCCGAGGATGTCTGAAACATGCAGCACCTGGCCGCTCAGTCAGGGCCCCGACCTCTCTTCCCTCGGAGGATCGTCAAATAAACAAACGACAGCAGCCAACACCACAGCCGCGCCGTCTACTGTGAGTGAGCCAACCTTACCGCCATTTCTTGCCAGCTCAGCAAAATCATAATGTGTTCTAGCCATTCGTTCGCAGGTGCGGTGAGCGGAAAAGGTTGAAGGTCGCTGCGCTAGCTCACGTTTTACTTAGCTTCGTCGCAGGCAACGTTGCTGTGAAACCCCAAGCCTGGTGTGCTATGTGCATATTTTCTTAAATAAATGCTAAATACGCAACTTCAAGTCCGATATCCGTGTGCCTGGGAAAATGGCCTCCCCACGCACTGCTCCTTCCGAGATGACCCCCCTTCACGGGCCAGTCCACCGAGCAGCCCTCCCTCCCCCCTCGCCTCCCTCACCCCCACCCTCCACCGAAGGAGGCAGGCCCGGTCCCCATCCTCGCCCAACTCAGAGCCTGGGGCAGACATTAACCAAAGAATCACAGAAGTAAATATAAAATGACAACTCAACAAGGTTATGAAGTTATGAACCCGGCTCGCTATGAGGAAGTAGAAAAGACTGGATGACAGTAAGGGGGTTTGTTTGGCTGGGGAAGAGGAGGGGAGGGCTTCCCGGAGGCGGTGGCGCTGGCGCTGAGATCCAAAGGAAGAGCCCAGCCGGTGTGGCTCGGTGCTTGAACACTGACCTGTGAACCAGGAGGCCGAGGTTCGATTCCCGGTCAGGGCACATGCCTGGGCTGTGGGCTCAGTCCCCAGGAGGGGGCGCGTGCGGGAGGCAGCCAATGGGTGATTCCTCTCATCATTGATGTTTCTATCTCTCTTTCCTTCTCATTACCTCTCTGGAATCAATAAAATAAAAAAATAAAAATAAAACATTGTTAAAAAAAATATGTAAAGGAAGACAAAAGTTAACTAGGTAAAGAGAGGAGAGAAGAGTGTCCGGGCAGAAGAAAAAACAAACAATATCCCCGAGGCAGGAGGGCCTTTCTCGGGAGCTCTTACCTGTGTCTTGGAGCCTGACCTGCTGCCAGGGCCGGGCTGGGCCTTCTGGCCGTGCACCCCCTCCTTTGCCCTCCCTGCCCCCCTGCAGCCTCACTCCCACCGAGACCCCGGCCCTCCCAGCGGCTCTTGGCCCGTATCCTTTCTCTCCCTGGAGCCTGCAGGGTTGCCCTCGGCTCCCCATTTCCAAATGAAGGAAGCGGAAGCTCAGAGCTGTCCAGTGGCTTTCCCGAGGTCACACCGCTTGGCAACGCCAGGATTTGCCCCTCCGCCCAGGGGCTGTGCTCTCTGGCTGTGCCAGGCCGCCTCTCAACTGCGCCCCAACGTCTGCGGACCTCCCACCGGGAGACCGGGAGACCGGGAGCCGTGGCTGACCTGGCACGGACCCGCTGGCAGCTCCGGGCGGGGTCCTGCCCTCTGAACCCCGGTCCCCTCGGTGGTCACATAAGAAGGGACGAGGGCAGCGGAGTCAGAAACCGCTGTCGGCGTGCGGATTATTAAATGGGTCGGAGAGGGGACATTGGAGAATAGAAACCAGTGTACGGAGCGGAATGTGTATCCTTGGGCAGTTTTACTTTAAATTTTATTTCATTTTAATTTCTGAATAGCTCATACCTTCACATGCTTCACAAACCCAAAGACATAAAAATGTACACGGTGCTCCCTCCCTCATCTGCCAACTCCCAGCACCCTCCTGAACAGGCACCCTCCGGAACAGGTGCCCGCCGGAACAGGTGCCCTCCCGAACAGGTGCCCTCCGAAACTTGTACCCTCCGGAACAGGCGCCCTCCCGAACAGGTGCCCTCCGGAACAGGTGCCCTCCAGAACAGGTGCCCTCCAGAACAGGCACCCTCCGGAACAGGTGCCCTCCGGAACAGGTGCCCTCCAGAACAGGTGCCCTCCGGAGCAGGTGCCCTCCCGAACAGGTGCCCTCCGAAACTTGTACCCTCCGGAACAGGCGCCCTCCGGAGCAGGTGCCCTCCCGAACAGGTGCCCTCCGAAACTTGTACCCTCCGGAACAGGCGCCCTCCCGAACAGGTGCCCTCCGGAACAGGTGCCCTCCAGAACAGGTGCCCTCCGGAACAGGCGCCCTCCAGAACAGGTGCCCTCTGGAACAGGTGCCCTCCGGAACAGGTGCCCTCTAGAACAGGTGCCCCCCGGAACAGGTGCCCTCCAGAACAGGCGCCCTCCGGAAGAGGCACCCTCCGGAACAGGTGCCCTCCGGAACAGGCATCCTCCCGAACAGGTGCCCTCCCAAACTGGTGCCCTCCGGAATAGGAGCCTTCCAGAATAGATGCCCTCCAGAACAGGTGCCCTCTGGAATAGATGCCCTCCAGAACAGGTGCCCTCTGGAACAGGTGCCCTCCTGAACAGGTGCCCTCCTGAACAGGTGCCCTCCCGAACAGGTGCCCTCCTGAACAGGTGCCCTCCGGAACAGGTGCCCTCCGGAACAGGTGCCCTCCGGAACAGGCGCCCTCCGGAACAGGCGGAACAGGCGCCCTCCCGAACAGGTGCCCTCCTGAACAGGTGCCCTCCGGAACAGGTGCCCTCCGGAACAGGTGCCCTCTGGAACAGGTACCCACTGGAACAGGTGCCCTCTGGAACAGATGCCCTCTGGAACAGGTGCCCTCCAGAACAGGTACCCTCCCGAATAGATGCCCTCCGGAACAGGCGCCCTCCGGAACAGGTACCCACTGCCCAGTCTCCTATATGTCTTCCCAGCACTTCTCCAGCGTCTCCACGCAAATGAGAATATAGATTCTTGCCCAGCCAGTGTGTCTCAGTGGTTGAGCATCAACCTACACACCAGGAAGTCACGGTTGGACTCCCAGTCAGGGCACATGATCGGGTTGTGGCCTCGATCCCCAGTGCAGGAAGCAGCTGATCGATGATTCTCTCTCATCATTGATGTTTCTCTCTCTCTCTCTCTCTCTCTCTCCCTCTCCCTACCTCTCTGAAATCAACAAGAATATTTAAAACAAAAGCACATGTAGTTTCTTAGTCATCCCCTTTTGACACGAAATGTAAAATACTAAACACAGTCCTCCCCCTCAATTTGTTTTTTATGGTGGAATTCCACTACATGGATGGGCCATAATTGAACCAGCCCCTCATGGCTGGGCCTGGGTGGTTGTACCAATCACTTGTTATTATAAGCAATGCAGTTGCTAGGCAAATCACCTTGCATATGGTTGTCATGTCAAGCATGTGTGTGTAAGTATTTCCATAGGATAAATCTCCAAAAGGGAGTTGCTGGGTCAGCCAGGAGATGCATTTGAATGTTGGTGATATTGCTAAACGGCCCTTCCCTGTGTGGCCACCAGGCCTGGGCTCCTGAGACCTTGTCCCACCAGCCGAGTAGGAGACTGCTGGGGTTCTTGTTCCAGCATTAAGAAAGGTTCAGCGACCTGGAGAAAGGCTGTGTGTAACTTCAGTAAGGGTCCAGAGACAAAAGATAATTTTGAAAGGGGGTCAGAGGAGCCTGGCTAAAGAAACCAAGTCCTCCTTGTCTCGGGATCCCTTGCTTTTTATTAACACAAATTGTCCTAAGGCTAGGTGGAGATATACACTTCAAAGGGTAGGGTTTGTACAGAATCCATTGTCAGATTGGGGAATAGCCTACATCTGTTCAGGTGTTTGGCCAGTAGGGGGCAATAACGTGTAGATTAAGATGCCCTGAGCTGTCTGGCAGCAAACAATCAATTTCATGCATCCTTTCCAGGTTTGGGGAAATGCCTTTAGCCATTCCCAACAGGTGATAACCTTTGTGACTCAGCCCTGGTTGAGTTCCATCAACCTTTCAATGAAACTCTTGCAGTTATGACATGCTGGAACTGGCTTCCAGAAGAAGACTATTTCTCCCACAGACTCGACAGCGAGAGGTGTCCTCTCACCTTCCGGGTTCGGCCGGTTTGCTAAGGGACCTAGCACGTGGCTACAGCTTTGAGGCACTGATCTTACGAGGAATGGGCTGAACTGCTCTTCCTGTGCTTACGCATCACAGCGATTCCTCTTCCGCCGGCTGTTCACAGCTACTGCGAGGCGGGGGGCACGGCCTCCTCATCCATGTCTGCAGGTTCTTGGCGGGGAGTTGGGCCCTTTGCCTCTGATGTGAATGACAAATCATTTCCCCCACGTTTGTCATTTGTCTTTTGGCTTTGTCCATGACGGCTTTCTTTTTTCAGCATGCAAAGTATTTTCTGTTTTTCACTAAGTTAATATATACATTTTAATTTTTTTAAATTGATTTTTAGAGAAAGAGGACAGGAGAGGGAGAGAGAGTGGAGAGAATCCTTGATCCGCTACCTCCTGCACGCCCCCTACTGGGGATGGAGCCCACAACCTGGGCATGTGCCCTGACCAGGAATCAAACCAGGGACCTCATGATCCACAGGTGGACGCTCAGCCACTGAGCAACACCGGCCAGGCTTCCATCTTTTTAAATGGCTTCTAGATTCGGGGGGTTGCGGTGAGAAAGTCCCACATGTTAAAGTCAGCCAGAAACTCTTCATCGTGTCCTTTGAACACAAGCATGGTTTCATTTCCACCTTTAAATCGTTGGTTCCTTTGGACTTTGGGGTATAAAGTAGGACCCCAGCATCATTTTTCTGGCGGTGCATGTGATGACCACCAGGTGGCGCCATACAGTGGTTCCAGCACCACTTAGTGAATAAAACTCGACTTTTCTTCCCTGGCTGGGGTGGCAACTCTATCAAATACTAAATTCCTATCTGAATGCAGGCCTCCCTCTGGGGTTTCTGTCCCATTTCGTTGGTCTGTTCCGGAATTTGTGGTCAAAAGCACTGCGTTCGAATGACCGAAGCTCCATGGGGTGGCTGGTCCTCCTGCGTGTCCCTGGCCGCTCTCGCTGGTTCACTTTCCGCAGGAACCTCAGGGTCCCCATAGCTAGAGCAACAGACATTGTGGGTGTTTCTGCCCGAATCAAAGTATGTTTATCAATTAGCTCGGAGAGAATTGACATTTCATGGGGTCAAGTCTCCTTCCATGAAGTATCTTTCTAACTTGTCCACATCCTTCTGCCTTTGAGTGGTTTGGTTAGTTAAGGTCTTTCTTGAAATAGAGCATGTCTACAGAAAAGCCACACATCATGAAGGGTAGATCTCGGTGAATTTTTGCAAAGGGAACGCCCCGTGACATTTCTGCTTCCAGACTGAGAAGCAGAAAATGACCAGCACCCCGGAAGCCCCCCGGGACCCCTGTCTCCAAACCCGTCCTTCCCCGAGAAGCCCCTCTCCCCACTTCTGTTCCCATGAGTGTTTCCAGGTTTGGGGCAGCCTGATTTGAGCCACCCCGTCTGGGTTCTCTGGGACCCGGCTTCCTTCACGGAACTCTGTGCTGGTGGGACTCGTCCACGCTGCCAGGCACGGCCGTCCTTTCCTCATGACTGGAGTTTTCCTTGTGTGGCTCTATCACCGTGTGTTCAAGCATTCTGCTACCGGTGGGTCCTAGTTCAGGACTATTAGGAACAATGCCGCTGTGCACATCCTAGGCCACGCCATTTCATGCAAAAATGCGCTCATTTTTGTTGGACCCTCCTACAAGTAGCTTGTCTGGGTCACAGGAGACGTGTATTTGAACTTCGGCAGATGCTGCCAAATGGTTTTCTAAATTACTGGTACTCACTTCCACCCCACCCGTGGTCTGCTCAGACCTGGCCTTCCCTTCTTCCCGGGCAGAGTGGAACTACATTTCCCAGACTCCCTTGCAGCTAGACAAGGCCACAGGATGCTGGTCCATCATCAGTGGCCTGGGATGGAAGCCTAGGAGGTCCTCCTCCACATTCCCTTACCTTTCCCTCTCTCTGGAACCCAGAGTGACCCGGCCTCAACTGAATAAACAGTGGCAGTGCCCTGTGGGGAAGCCGAGAAAGGAGCTAGAGGTGATCTGGCGATTTCCCCACCCACTCACCAAGCAGCTCACCTCACCGTGTCCACCTGGGAGAGAGCGAGACTCTCAATGTCTTCTTGTTATGAGTGAGATCTTTACCCTCAAGAACACAGGAATTGGTACCAGAAGCGGGGTACCAGGTGGTCACATTGTCTTACCAGTTAGGCAGTGGATGAGTTATTGATCATCCGATCATGGCTATTTTCTATATCCTTTATCTGTCCTGTAATAAGGAAAGGGAAGTGTGCTTCTCCTGGGATCTCATGTAACTTCTCCTTTATAGAGGCTTCCGCTGTATTACCTAAGACATCTCTGTCCACAGCACTTCTTATTCATAATACTCTCATGTGTTCTAAAATGCCTTTCTTTGGCTCATTCAGTCCTTGTTTAGTGGTAACTCCTCACTGTGTAATATTAAGATGATGCTGTAGTATTGAGATTTCTATTTGCACTCGCCTAGTATACCTTTGCTGAGCTTTTTTTAAAAATATATATTTTATTGATATTTTACAGAGAGGAAGGGAGAGAGATAGAAAGCTAGAAACGTCGATGAGGGAGAAACATCAACCAGCTGCCTCTTGCACACCCCCTACCGGGGATGTGCCTGCAACCAAGGTACATGCCCTTGACTGGAACTGAACCGGGACCTTTCAGTCCGCAGACAGATGCTCTACCACTGAGCCAAACTGGTTTCGGCTTTGCTGAGCTTTTATTTCCAGCCACCCTGAATTACGGTTTAGGAATGCCTCTCATAGAGAGCAGAGGGTTGGATTTGGTTTGCAAATTTAATCTGATATTTTCTCCTTTTACAAATTAAGCCTATTTGCTCGTAATAACATTTCAGTACCTGTGGACTGGCACATCCTTTTATGTAACTTCTTCCTGTTTGTATGGGTTTTTGTTGTTGTTGTTGTTGCTAATCCTCACCCCAGGATATGTTTTCCATTGAGGTTTAGAGAGAGTTGAAGGCAGAGGGAGGGGAGGAGAGAGAAAAGCATCCATGTGAAAGAGGTATACAGATTGGTTGAGTCAGGCATTCTTGGGGGGTAGGGGGGAGGGGCAGGGCCAAGGAACAAACCTGCGACCCCAGGTGCATGCCCGGTGCAGGAACTGATGTTCGAACACGGAGCCACGCCAGCCAGGCCTGCTTCTGTGGATTTTTAAAAATATATATTTTATTAATTTTCCACAGAGAGAAAGGGAAAGGGATCGAGAGCTAGAAACATCGATGAGAGAGAAACATCGACCAGCTGCCTCCTGCACACCCCCTACTGGGGATGTGCCCGAAACCAAGGTACATGCCCTTGACCGGAATCGAACCCGGGACCTTTCAGTCCGCAGACAGACGCTCTATCCACTGAGCCAAACCGGTTTCGGCTTCTGTGGATTTTTAAAGTCTTTCACTATGTGGTTTGTTCTCTTTGTTTTTGTATGTGTTTCTTCTACTATGCAATGAGTTTAATGCTTTGATTTAAACTTTATATGCTTTTTATTATTGCTTCACTAGAGGCCCAGTGCACAGATTCGTGCACATTGAAAGTAAACTAATTAGAAGACGGCCAGCGGGGCAGGACTGGGCCAGAAGAGCTGGACACGCCCTAGAGCCAACCTCCCACAGTCCCTCCCAGCGGCTACACCTGGGGCAGTGCAGGGGCTCGATTGGTATCTGCATAGTGAGGGGGCTCCCTCCAGCAGGTGGGGTTCCTCAGCCTGGCCTGCAGGGATTGGGCTAACACCGGCAGTCTGACATCCCCGAAGGGGTTCTGGAGTGCGAGAGGGCACTCTGCAAAGTTACTGTCACTCGACAGCTTCTGTGTTGAGTGTCTGCCCCCTGGTGGTCATTGTGTGTCATAGCTATTGGTCAGACAGTTGCTTAGCCTTACCCTATCTAATAAAAGGGTAATATGCTAATTAACCATCACTTCATCACAAAGATGGCTGCACCTAGTTTTCTCAGCCCCGCCGAAGTGTCTCAGTCCAGGGGGGAAAGCCACTGAGAGCGGGCAGAGTGAGTGGCCTGGCAGAATGCTTGCTTCTTTGCTGCGGTGACCAGGCAAGTAAGCCACGCCCAGCCACGGATAGGCCTCTGGACCACGGAGACCCTCTGGGCAGCGAGCGCAGAGCGGCCAGGCCCTGCAGAGAGCTACTGGTGCACAGATTCATGCACAGAGCTACTAGTACTGTGGTCAGCAAACTGTGGCTCTCGAGCCGTGGTTTGCCACTCTGTTGACTAATGAGTTTGCCAACCACTGCATAAGGCATTACCCTTACCCAGAAGTTTTGACTTTAGGTTAAAGACATTAGTACACTATTAAAATGTTTTAAAGTGTTTTTCCCTAAGGCAGTGGTCGGCAAACTCATTAGTCAACAAAGTGGCAAACTGGGGCTCTCAAGCCACATGTGGCTCACAAGCAGAAGTTTGCGGACCACTGTACTAGTATAGATGATATAGATAGATATAGATATAGATATAGATATAGATATAGGTATAGGTATAGGTATAGGTATAGGTATAGGTATAGATAGAGGTAGAGGTAGAGGTAGAGGTAGATGTAGATGTAGATGTAGATGTAGATGTAGATATAGATATAGATGATATAGATATATAGATATATATAGATATAGATATAGATATAGATATAGATATAGATATAGATATAGATATAGATATAGATATAGATATAGATATTCTTGCTCCACCACTTCTCAGAAAATGAGAAAATTAAAGTGTTTCTTATTCTTGCCCGTCCCTCTCGCTCTCCTCCACCACCCCTCCTTTAGGCATTAAAGTTCTTGGTGGTTTCCTGTGTTCAGTGACATGTGTTCACACTTCCTTTTCGATTTGTCAGCTCCCAGCGATATCCTTTGATTCCCAGCCACGATGGATGGGGCTCCGCAAACACACCCTCCCTTCTCCCGGCCCCTCCCATTCCTTCTCCGGCCCGTCGTGTTTTCTAGCGTCATCGAGAAGCTGTAGCTCACCCTTCCCCGGCCTCCACTCTGCCGGCACCGGCGTTAGTCTTCCTTCCACACTGACCGCAACCCACGCGCCACCGGTCGCCGCCTGTGTCGCCCACTGGAGTCCACCTGCACCTTCGTTCCTGAGACGGGCCCGGGACCAGGGCTCGCTGAGCTCTGCAGTGTCAGAACTGCTGTGGGTTCGCCCTGGCCCAAGAAGGACACGCAGCTCAGTGTAGGCTCCTGCCTGGCACTTCCTTTCCTCGGTTGGATCTCGTGGGCCCTGCTCTGCCCTCTGACAGCGCCTTAATTTTGCTGGTGCCCAGGCCCCTGGTCCCAGGCTGGGAGAGAGCAAGGCTCTCCCAGTCTGATTATTTCGGGGTAACGCCTTCTGCTCCCAGGATATCCGACAGGCAGGCGGGCCATCGCCCCGCGGGCTCCCCTTGCTGACGGTAAGTGTGTTGTTGCTGGTGTTTTCTGAGCCCCCGTTTTCCCCCCCATCGCCTCCTCCTGCACGGGGTGTGGGACCCTTCTCCCCACGTGGCTTCTACCCCCGTCCTAGCTCTGTGGGCAGCTTTGGGCGAGCTGGTGAGCTCGCGTTGTCTGAATTGCTCTGCTGCCGAAGACGGGGTCTGTGGGGGATAAAACCCGGTAGGAAACCCGGTAGGAAAACATCAGCATGGCCGCCTGCTGCTGCCCGCTCCGTCGGATTTCTCCTGGGTCATTCCAGCAGCTGCCCCCTGTGGCTGGACCCCAGGTGCCATGCCCAGGGGGTGACGGCCCCCTCCTTACCCCAGTGCCATCAGCCTCCTGTCGGGTAGGAGAGCCCCAAAGGCAGAAGCTGTTTCTCCTGTCAGACTGGGAATTCTTTTCTTTTTTAAAATATATTTTATTGATTTTTTTACAGAGAGGAAGGGAGAGGGATAGAGAGCTAGAAACATCAATGAGAGAGAAACATTGACCAGCTGCCTCCTGCACACACAACCCCCCGCCTCCCACTGGGGATGTGCCCGCAACTAAGGTACATGCCCTTGACCGGAATCGAACCTGGGACCCTTCAGTCCGCAGGCCGACGCTCTATCCACTGAGCCAAACCGGTTTCAGCTGGACTGGGAATTCTTAAAGGGCCTGAGCGGTGTCTCCCCATCAGACCAGAAAACTTCTGAAGGTGGAGGCAGTATTCTCTCCAGTAGCCCAACATAAACGGACACGTTTAGCGTGTACTGTGAGTCTATGAAGAAAGCCAAGGGTGGGGGGGGGGGGCGGAAGAAACGTGATGGAGGCTACTATCTAGTCCGGGCAGACGTCTCTGAGCAAGTGACTTTTAAACAGAGCGCTGAGTGACGCGAGGGGCAGGCCAGGCGGGTGTCTGGGGAAGAGCATCCCGTGGAGCGGGGAGCCGCAGGGAGGAGCACGGGCCTGGGGCGGGCATGTGCGGCGCTGTTTAAGGACTGGCAGGGGCCGGTCAGTGTGCCGGAGGGGATGGGCAAGGGCAGGTGAGGTCTGAGAGGCAAGCAAGGGCGGGGGCGAGGGGTCACCATAGGCCACGACACCGTCTTTAACCTCGTCACTCTGAGTGGAATGGAGGTCACTGCAGGGTCTGGGGTGGAGTCGGGGGCAATCTGACTTCCTCTCAAATGGATGGTGCTGAAGGCCGGGGGAGAGCCGGCCCGGGAAGACAGGAAGTGGAAACAGAGTAGGCTCCCAGGAGTAAGGGTCTTGCCTTTTTATACGAACCGACATTCGGCCCTGGAAGCCTCAGGCCCCTGCTCTCGGCCACCCTGACAGTCCCGGGCCAAACTCGGTGGTACGAGGAGCCTTGGGGCCTGAGGAGCCATGTCCTCCCTAAGGCCGGCGCCCTATGTCCTCACTCCCTTCTCTCCCCACTGCAATATTTGCCCTCCATTGACCAGATACGAAAGCCCTGGCCATTCGGAGCTTTGAGGGGGGCGGGGACGTAGTTTGTAAAGAGGCTTCTGGGCCCATAGTGTAATGGTTAGCACTCTGGACTTTGAGGCTTCTGGGGCGGATCTCCAGTCCCGCTGGGGCCCGCTTCCGGAATAGAAATGCACACAGTGACCACCAGGTGGCAGCATTGCTCTACTGAGAAGGCGGCGCCGCCCTGCCTGGCACTGGGCATCTCAGTCCCGGGAGAAGGAAGGGGACCTGCCCCCTGTCCCCTGTCCCCTGTCCCCTGTCCCCTGCCCTCCTGCCAAGGGGCCCTCACTGGTGGGATGAGGGCAGTGAGTGTGGGGATGATTCCAGGCGTTTCCAGGACATTAGTACTTTTCACATCAGTGGCTTCACCTGTCCCTCTCGGCAAGTTGTGTGAGGCCACCCTATGGACCTGGGAGTCTTTTTCCCAGGTGAGAACGGAGGCCCAAAGAGGGGCATGGGGCAGCCCCAAGTGCTCCGATGGCTGATCCTCCCTCCCTTCCCTGAACCTGAAACGGTGGCAGGGCGAGGGGGCGGGAATGTGCCTGCGCCTGCCTGGTTCACGGGTCCAGGCGACAAGCCCTCCCGAGGATGCAAAGGGAGGAGGCTGAGAGTCATGTACACACTTATGGACCCTTTTAGGGGCCACCAGAACCCCATCACATCCTCGGGGTTAAGTCAGCCCACATAACATAAACACCGGATCAACAGTGATGGCAGCCCTGGCCGGTTTAGCTCAGTGGATAGAGCATCAGCCTGAGAATGGAAGGGTCCCAGGTTCGACTCCGGTCAGGGACACATGCCTGGGTTGTGGGCACAAGCCCCAGTGTGGGGCGTGCAGGAGGCAGCCGATCAATGATCCTCTCTCATCATTGATGTTTCCATCTCTCCCTCCCTCTTCCTTCCCCTCTGAAATCAATAAAAAATATTTTTTTAAGTGATAGCAAAGAAGAAGGAAACTACGTTTGTATTTGCCCGTCTTTATAAACACTCGATTGAGGGAATTACCATCCGTTGTTATCACTCCAAAGAGAGGGAGTGGCTCCCCGTGGCCTCCCCGCCCAGACCAAGTCAAACCCCAGGTTACAAGGCACAGTCTGTGCCTCCTCTTTAACGCAGAGCCAAAAGGAAAGCTGTTTGACCTTCTGAGTAACGACTGGATTCGCTCATCTGTCTCCCCGACCAGACTGTGAACCCCGGAAAGAACAGGAACAGTCTCCTTACGCTCAGAGTGTATCCTCAGCTCCCACCACCACCACCACCGGTGTGTGCACACAGAGGTGCCAGGAAACGTGAATGAATGAATGAATGAATGAATGAGGGCCTCCACAAAGTCCCTCCTGCCCTGAGCTTCGCACGCCTTGGGGAGGGAGCCATTTGCCACTGCTTCAGGGACCACTGCGTTCCATGAACCCCCGACTGGAGTTGGCTCCATGTCAAGAGCTCCCATAGTGGGGTTGGGGTCTGTTCCCCCCTCACACACAGACACTGATGGGCAGAGAGAGCAGAATGTGAGGTCAGCCCCCTTCCCCACTCCTGCCTCCCCCCACCCCAACCACCCCATCCCTGCTGGATGGGCAGCTGGGATCCCTGCCCGGGCTGCGGGCTGGAGAGCCGGAGAGCCTTGCTCACGAATGACATGTCGGCGGTCTGCGGGGAGATTGGGATCGCACCGGTCTGGAGGGGGCTTTCCCGGGTCTCCCGGCAGGAAAAGCGGCTCAGGGATGAACAGAGCCAGCGGTGAGTGGGGAGGAAAGAAGGAGGGGAGGGGAAGAGGGAGGGAGAAGTGGGAGGGGGAGGGGAAGAGAGACAAACCAGGAGACAAAAGAGAGGCAGAGACGAGAGACAGGGCCCCTGGGGAGGTGCAGACAGAAGCCGGAGGACTCGGGGAGCCGCGGACAGAGGGACAATCAAACAGCTGCACAGGCAGGTCAGCGAGCGCAGCCTCCTGCCTCAGCACCTCTGTTCCGGGCCCGAGCTGAGGGTGCACCCGTCCTTCCCGACGGCCTCGCTGCCCCTGACAGCCAGGCCAGCCGGGGAGGACACGTGCCCGGGTCACACAGCAAAGCTGAGCCCAGCCAGGGCCAGCACAGGCCCCTGGGCCAGGAGCATGCTGGCCTCGGGGCACCCTACTGGGAGTGGAGGTCACCCCCACCACACCTCCATTCCCGCTTTCTCTTCCCTTTCCACTTGTTCTGCATTCGCCTTGTTCTCGTCCCCTGAGACGGCTCAGTTTCCCACCGTGCTGTAATGCCTCCTGGGGGTGAACTTTGGCCTCGGGAAAGAAACTAAGTGAAATTTCAAGCCCTAACATCGTGGAGGGGATTCGGGGCACCAGGCTTCTGACCCCAGTCGGCTAGGAACCTCCTCGTGGCCTTGAGGGGCCACGTGGCGTCCTGGGCCCTGTTTTCCAGGAGAAGATGAGTCATGATCCTCCTGGGCTAAGACTCCGTAACAGCCCTCGGCGTCCTCGGAGCAAACCCAGGGGAGCGAGCACTGGGCTGGGAGTCCGGCCCCCGGGGGACCAAGCTCCACGGCCCCTGGCAGGCTCATGTTTGAGGCTTTCTGGCTGTGCCCATTCTACAGGCGAGAACGCCGAGGGCTGGACAGAAGTGACCGGCTGAGACGCAGCAGGGCCTGGAGTCAGATGGATGCAGCCTGTCTGGCTCCATGGCCCCAGCTGGTCCCTGCTCTGCCCCCAGGGCAGGGCGAACCAGGGCGGAGGAAACTCGGAGTGGGGAGAAGAAGCCAGTGGCCACAGCACCCCAGGAACCCCTGGCTGCTTACGGAGATTCCCGGTCTCTATTAGGGAAAAAGATCCCTTGGGCAGACAGGGAAACTGAGGCCCAGAGGAGACCCCATAACTCTGGCATTCTTTCTTCCCCTTTTTTCCCCTCCCTCCCCACCATCGCACACCAACCCCCCCACCCCAGTGGGATTGGCATTGCCAGATCGCATACAGGACAACATTTGGGACACGTTTATACTGAACAATGATGTGCTGTTTATCTGAAATTCGAATTTAACTGGGCATCCTGCCTTTTCTTTTTTTTCTAAATCTGGCCACCCTACGTGGAACAGCCCCTACCCCCCCCCCCATCCGCCATGCTTTAGCGTTAAAATAAGTGGGGGTGACAGGGACCCAGACCCAGTGTCTCCAGCCCAAGCTCTAGTCACTTGGAATCCCACGCTCAGCCAGGAGCAAACGTGTGAACCAACCCTCAGGCCCCAATTCTTTCCCAAGGGGCGCTGGAGCCCCGCCCCGGGAACGCCCACCCACTCCCTGGGGTCCCCCCGCACCAGGAGAAGGCAAGAGGCCCGCCCAGCCCCGCAGTGCTGGCCTCCGGGATGGGCAGCCCGTGGCTCCAGACACCGTGGAGGCCTGATCTGGTGGCCTTGGGCCGGTCCTGCCAGCCCTCTGGGCCTCAGTTTCCACATCTGGGAAAGGGGAGCCGGCTCCTCCTTCTCCCGTAGGCCTGGCCCAGAGGACTGCAGCTCCCCAAGGCAGGGCCCGGGGCCTCCCTCCGGCTCAGCCCTCCTCCTCTGGCTCAGATGGGTGGGGGGGGCACCCACCTGCCACGGGGCACGCAGCTCTGCCGGCTCTCGGTGGGCAGGTGGCCTCTGACGGTCACCCCGACCACGCCCCGTGCGTGCCCAGCTGTGCGCATCCCAGGTGCCCAGCCCCAGTGCAATCCCGGCGAGCGCTAATTAAACACGGCTTGGCGCCCTGCCCCGCGTGGAGCGCTCCGTGCGGATTATCTGCTCTAATCCCCACAGCGTCTCACACCCCGCGAGCACGTCCGTCTCCCCTGGCTGTCCATGGACTGGGTGTCTCTGCCTCCTCCCGGCGCCCCACGGGCCTGGCAGTCAGGTGTGTCCCGCCTGCCTGTTCCGGGCTGCATCCCAGGCTGGGTGTCGGCCGGCTCAGGGCTGGCGCTCAGTATCGGGGTGTGGAACCTCCGCAGGAGCGACACCAAGTGGGGGTGCTGTCCCTGTCCCCCTTTCACAGGGGAGGAAGCAGGCGGGGCCAGTTGCCAACATCACAAAGGGAGTATATTTGGACCCCGGCAGCCTGACTCTAGAGCCTATGCTGTTAGCCTCTACCCTGTGCAGTGAGAGCGCAAAGGACCACTGATGAATGAATGAATGAATGAATGGGTGAATGGCTGGATGGATGAGTGAATGGATGAATGAATCAATGAATGAATGATGGATGGATGAATGAATGGATGGATGGGTGGGTGCATGGATGGATGGGTGGGTGCATGGATGGATGGATGATGGATGGATGGGTGGGTGGATGGATGGATGGATGGATGGATGGATGAATGAGTGGGTGGGTGAGTGGGTGGGTAGATGGATGGATGGATGGATGAATGGATGGGTGGATGGATGGATGGATGAATGAGTGGGTGGGTGAGTGGGTGGATGGATGGATGGATGAATGGATGGGTGGATGGATGGATGGATGGATGGATGGATGGATGGGTGGGTGGATGGATGGATGGATGGATGGATGGATGGATGGGTGGGTGGATGGATGGATGAGTGGGTGGGTGGATGGATGGATGGATGGATGGATGGATGGATGGGTGGATGGATGAATGGGTGGGAGGATAGATGGATACATCCCAGGCCTCCCTCCTTCCTCGGAGGCAAGCAGCTGGCATTCTCCCGTCCCGCCCAGCTCCTCCCCTTCCTCCCTCTCCCTGCCCTCCCCCGCCTCCACCCATCAGAAGTTAATTCCTCAGAAACTTTCCTCGGGAGCAATTTCCTCTTCTTATTAAGCTGGCGGTGCTATCGGGCCGTCCGCAGAAGGGTGGCGGCTGCCTCTCGCCTGGAATCGCAGAGGTGACGGGGCGGGGGCGGCTCCTGGGACGAAGATAAGGCCGTTTGGTATGCCGGCCCGGCCTCACCGGGCGATAACCACGATTCTCCATGCCGGTCCCTATCTCCTATCGCGCCCGAACATTCAAATGCAGGCCGGCCGAAGCCCCGCCTCCCCCGGAGAGGCTGCCACCTCGAAGGAAATGGAACCTGATGGTGTAAAAGGGGAAAAAATTAATTGAAGTAGCCAGGTCATTCCCTCCGCGGGACTCCGGGACTTAATGGAAAATGGAGCTGGTTTTGAGGCCCGGGCGGGCGTGCTTGTGGGGTGCAGGGAGGGGGGGGCTGGGAGGTGTTGAGATAGGGTCCTCTGTCTATCTATAGGGAGGGCTCAGGACCAGGGCTCCGGGTCCGACCCACTGGCCAGGCGATGGGATCGTCCCTCGGTGGGCAAAGCAGGAACAGTCCTCGGCTCAGGAGGGAGACCCTGGCCCAAAGGAGAGCAGGGGTGGGGGCAGGAGCTTGGGGGGGGGGAGCATGGGTGCGGGGAGGAGCGTAGCGGGGTTGGGGGGGGCGTGACTTGGCTCCCCATCTGAGCAGAATTTCAGCGCGGGAGAAGGCAGCTCCGGGAAGGGCTGGGTGCCTCCTCTTCATTATGATTACTTCTCAGTGCTTCGGGATTGTTTCCTGGGCTCTGGGTTTGTCAGCAGAATATTTATTGTGCTTCACGGCGCGTTAGCGACGAGATTGTCTCCCCCTCGCACGCGCACCTTGCACGCCCGCTCTCCGAGGAGGGACATTAGGCA
The DNA here is from genome assembly GCA_963924515.1 of Vespertilio murinus. NCBI lineage: Eukaryota > Metazoa > Chordata > Mammalia > Chiroptera > Vespertilionidae > Vespertilio > Vespertilio murinus. The sequence continues at coordinate 9,537,515 of OZ004706.1, forward strand.
GGAGGATGCCTTTTCTGCCCGAGTCAGCGAGTCAGCAGCCGCGCCAGAGGCGCCCCAGCTCCCGGAACTCCGGCTGCGGCATGAACTCCGGCTGCGGCATCGCCCACGGGGCCTTGGGGAGGGAGGGGCAGGCGCCTGGCTGGGCCTGGCGCCCACCTCGGCCCTCACTCCTCCCAGCCACCGTCCCCACGGCACCTCCCGCCCGAGTCCTTCCGGATTCCTCAGATGGCCCGGAGCCCCTGCCTCTGTGTCTCCCCACCTCCCCCAGCGGGCACCTCACCCAGAATGGCCCGGGCACCAGCCACAAATTACAGCCTACACAAGCCTGGGTTACAGCAGCAGGAAGGAGCTGGGAGGGGTGGTGGTGGTGGCCCGTCCTTCTCCTCCCCCCCGGGAGCCAAGGGACAAAGGGGCTGGCACCCACAGGCTGGCCGCCCACAGCAGCTCCTCATTCAGGTTCCGCAGGTCTGCCACGAGGGAGGGAGGGAGGTGGAGAAGCAGAAGCGTGGCCACAGGCCAGCAATTACTAATTGGTTCAGGGAGGAAAGGCTGGGAGGGAGTCTTCAGCCTCAGGTGGAAATTCCTGCTCCGTCCAGGTCGGGCCCAGAGCAGGCTCCGGGCTGGGAGGAGGCCTGCACCTCCTCTCGTTCACAGGGTGATGGCGAGTGGGCCGCTGCCTCTCTGAGCCTCACTTTCCCCATCTGTCCACCATGGGATTGGGCAAGATCCCCATCTAGAGATATTCCTGAAGCTGACAATCTATATGTATAAAAGGCTAATATGCAAATGTCAGCACTTCTGCTGGCAGACCGGGAGTTTAATGGCTCACTGTGACGTGCGCTGACCACCAGGGGGCAGTGTGGAGTGAAGGAAGGCCCTGGCCAGCTAGGGACCCTACCTGTGCACGAATTTCCTGCACTGGGCCTCTAGTAACAATGATAATGGCAATAATAACAAGAGTTGACATGTGGTGAGAGCGGACCGGTGGCCAGTGCCATGCTGTCATGGATATTATCTCATCGAGTCTTCCCAACAACACCGTAGGCTGGGTACTATTACTGCTCTCCTGGTAAGGGTGCCGGGGCAGAAGAGGGAGCAGCCGGAGCGGCGGTCGTGGCCTTGTCACCAGGAAGTGCCTGTACCAGCCCGCCTGGCCCAAGGCCCCCAGGGACTCTGGCTAAAACCGTCCCGGAGGTTCTGTAGGTATAGGGTGACCCACTTACCTTCCAACTTTTCCTCACCAGCTAAAGAGAAAGACAGGACTGTGCCCAGAATCGGAAAGACTTCTGGAGCAGTCCGCGCCTCTGCAGATGTCAGCTGGAATATGGACAAGTCCACGTCTAACCTCACGAAAGCTCAGTCTCCTCACTTGTAAAGAGGGGGTGGTAGTGATAAGAAAGGCCATGATCTACGGATTCCTTTTTATTTTAACGTTTGCTGATCAATTTTTAGACAGAGAAAACGGAAGATAGAAACATTGACTTGTTATTCCACTTGCTTTTGCATTCATTTGGTTGATTCTCGCCCTGGCTGGGATCGAACCAGAAACCTTGGCATCTGGAATTGATGCTCTAACCAACCGAGCTACCCACCCAGGGCCCAAGGCTGGGTCTTCATTCCAAGAGGTAGAGAAGGGCGCCAAACCCAGTTGGGGATCCCACCTGCCCATCCACGCTGTCATCACACTCACCCTCCCCCTCCTCCTCCAGAAACCCCCCCACCCCACCCCACCCCGGCTCATCTCTCTCCGACTGTACCCCCACGTGGGCGGCAGCTCCATAGGCACGCTGGGCCGAGGATTCTGGTAGAAGCTGTCCTGCGCTCGGGGGGATGTTTAGCGGCATCCCTGGCCTCTCCCCGCTAGAGGGTAAAAAGCACAGGACCAGGGGGCCCTGGGGCGAAAGCCCCTCTGCCACACAGAGCATGGCCCTGGATGAGCCGCATAGCCTCGCCAAAGCTCAGCCTCCTCATCTGTAAAATGGGGGTGATAGCGATAAGGACGTGACCTGTGGATTCCAGGAGATAAAGCCCATGAGGCCAGCACCTGACACAGGAACTTCACCCAGGAAGTGGTCACGGGCTGGGGCGGACCACTATGTCCCCGGAGACAATTAGCACAGCCGTGGAAGTCACCGGAGCTGGGTCTGCTGTCTTCATGGACCGGGAACCGGGACCAGCACAGGCTGCAAATGTGTCTATGGACTCTGAGACCTGACCCTGGAGGCCTTGGGGGTCACACTGTCCAGCTTGCTTCCTTTCATTAAATCATCAGTTCCCAACCAGGGCAGCTTTCAACCCCAGAGGATACTGGGTAATGCCCAGAGACACTTTTTTTAATATTACAACGGGCAGGGAAGGGGGGGGTGGTGCTTTGACATCTAAGGGACAGAAGCCAGGGATGCTGGTAAATATCCTACAGTGCACAGGACAGCCCCCCAACAAGGATTATCCAGCCGACATGTCAGAGGTACCTACCGGTAGGTTGAGAGACCATGCCTCAGATTTATTAAACTCGCCTGCTTTCCCTTTTTGCCTTGGTTACTAGGAAGCTCAGAGCCAAGTTTTTATACTCAACTTCCCTAGCGTCTCTCAGCCTACATTTCTGATGTTACTCCTTCCCCCAAGCCCTATATTCAATTGCTCTATATCCCCTTCTTTAATTCCTTTCCTCAATTGGCCTATCACATTTTTGACTATTTCAGTCGTTTCATGGTCATTATTATTATAAAATAGGTGGGTATATAAGCCAAGCACAACCTAAGCCTTGTTGGTACGTGATGGCTAAGGTTCTGAGCGACGTGCAGCTTTGTGTATAATTTATTCCTCCCTCTCAGCAGCTGCAGAAGACACGCAGGCAAGGACCTGGTCCCAGGAGGACCCAGGAGGGGACCCAGGAGTGAGCAGGGAAGCGGGGCTCTCTGTGAGTGAGTTACATGGGATGTCGATGAAAAAACAAACCGCTCTGCTTTGCTCAGCTGGGGGATAACAGAGCTCCGCTTCCCTGTCGGAACGAGCCGGTTCCTCCTCTGCTACCCCTTGGACATGGACTCCATTTCTTTTTCGAAGACGAGGAAAGCCAACATCCCCAACCGGTTTCCACGACCCACTCGGGTGTGTCCTTACCCAAAAGGCAATTTGGTTAATTCTGTGGCCGGCACAGACCACGTGACCCAGACCACTGGTCCACGTGATGCTGTCGCCCATTCTTCAGCATCCTCACCCCTGCGCGCCCCTTCCACTGGCTCCTCCACCGCCTCATGGCTACGCTGGGCTCCACGCGTGAGAAGCGGGCGTGTCCTTGCCACGGAATAGCACCCAGCCATGGAAAGGGCAGCAGTGGATCCACGCCACGGCGGGACCAGCTGGGAAAACGTTACGCGGAGTGAGAGAAGCCGGACGCCCACGGGCACCTACTGCCTGATTCCACTCACAGGAACTATTCGGGGCAGGCAGGTCTGCAGAGACAGGGGGAAGCTAGGGGCTGCCCAGGGCTGGGCTGGGGGAGAAATGGGGTCACAGCTCCCTTCGGAGGGGATCGCGCTCTGGAGCTGCCGTAGATGGTGGCGATGGCGGCACACGATGGGAAGGTGCAGATGCTGCTGTTTGTGCCGGTTAAGCCTGGATGTTTTATGTATGTAAAAAAGAAATTAAAGGAAGGAAGGAAAAAGAGAGAGGGGAAGAGGGAGAAAGTAAAGAGGGAAAGAGTGAAGAATGAAGGAGGAAGACAGTTACGGGAGGAGGGAGGGCAGGAGGGGGGAAAGAAAGAAGGAAAGAAGGAAGGAATGGAGGAAGAATGGGAGGCGGAGAAGGAAGGAGGGAGGTGAGGCAGGCAGAACCAGTCTGATTCCTCTGGGCCTGGGCGGATAAGAAACATCTTTCTCACACTGATGTTTCTCTCTCTCCTTTTCATCCACCTAATATTGGAGTGCTGTTTGCACAACAATCCAGCAAGGAGGGGAGGGGCGGGGGGGGAGGAGGAGGAGGGGGAGGAGGAGAAGAAGGAGGCAGAAGAAACAAAAGCCCAAACCCCTGGAACAGCTGAAGTCTCACTGACATTGGTAGGAACCCACCCTCACCAAGCTGATCCGGTCCGTCTGTCAGAGGTTATTTTGTCTACACAACACGGCACAGCTGGTCCACAGTTTGCAGGGGGGGGGGGGGGAGTTGTTTTCCTCTCTCTCTCTCTCTCTCTCTCTCTCTCTCTCTCTCTCTCTCTCTCCAACAGGCTGTCCTCGCTCGGTGAACAGGCAGTTTGAGAAAGACGGGGAAAAACAGTATTTTCACTCAAGCCCAGGTTTCCACATTGCCCAACTAGCTGGGGCGGGAGCGTGCTCACTCGGAAGGATCTGGCTGCTGGCACCGGGGCCAAAGGGAACCTGGTGCCGCTCCAGGCGCCGGGAGAACCATGCCCACTGGCGCCACGCCTCTGGGCTGAGGGGAGGCACCCATGGGCAGGTGTGCCAGGCCCGTCAGCGGCCACAGTGGCCTCCTGGGGGGGGGTGGAGTAGGGGAGGTCGTGAAACTCTGTGGCCACACGAGGGAACGCTATGCAGCCACTGCGTGCACTGTCGGCAAGCCCACAGACGGGAAGGAAGGACGGGAAGCCCTGTTTTCACGTAGGGTTGAGCGGAATGGCACTCGAACCCATCGTGTCACTGCGGGCGGACGCAGGGACAGGGACCAGCCTGGCGGCAGGCACGCGGCAATGTGGGAAGGAGTCTGGAGGGTCGTCTTCATCGGTGCACGTACTTTGCTTTCTCTCCAGTATCTTCAGGGAACAGATCAAGGACGATCCTTCCCCTGGAAGCGGCTTCCAGCCTGCCGGCGGCCTAAGCACGTCCTCGCTCAGTGCCCGCCTGGCCGCGGTGGGGAAATGCGAATCAGAGGCAGGGGGACGCTCTGGCCACGGCTGCCCCCGGCCGGTCCCGGTGATGCCGCCTCGTGAGCAGCAGAGGAAGCCGGCGCTGGCGAGGCCGTGGCGCGGGGGTTTGTCTGAGTCAGGAGCTTCCTGTAGATCTAAGTGCAGACGCTTGTCCACGACCCAGTTCTCACTGATGCCGCCACACTTGCTCCTGCCACTGCCTGGCCGTGTGTCCTTGGGCAAGTCATTGGAATCACCGGTAAAATCAGATCGTTGTGCCTGGGCCGGTGTCGCTAAATGGTTAGAGCACTGGCCCATGGACCAAAGGGTCACAGATTCGATTCCCAGTCAAGGCACGGACCTGGGTTGCGCTTGTGGGGGGCAGCAAATCGATGTCTTTCTCACATTGATGTTTCTCTCTCTCCTTCCTCCCCTCCCTCCCTTCCACTCTCTCTAGAAAACAAACAAATACACAAACACAAACCAGATGGCTGTTCTGTGAGATTCACCTAGCAAGTCCTCAGGGCTCCTGGCCCCGCCTGGCATCTCACCGCTGCGTGCAGGTCCCTCGGCCTGATGTCTGTGGCCCGGACAACCCTCGAGGCAGATGAAACTCTACCAGCCAGGAGACGGAGGCGAACCCTGCTGCCCAGCGTCTCACAGCCGGAAAACAGCAGTCGGGATTCGAACCCCAGCCCCTTTGAATTGTTTCTCATTTGTTTAAATACATTTTTAAAAAATATTTTTTATTGATTTTTTACAGAGAGGAAGGGAGAGGGAGAGAGTTAGAAACATTGATGAGAATCATCAACCCGCAACCAAGGTACATGCCCTTGACCGGAATCGAACCTGGGACCCCCCAGTCCACAGGCCGACGCTCTATCCACTGAGCCAAACTGGTTAGGGCTTAAAATACATTTTTATTGATTTCGGAGAGGAAGGGAGAGGGAGAGAGAGAGAAACATCAATGAGAGAGAATCATTCATTGGCCAGCTGCCTCCTGCACGCCGCCTCCCTCCCCCCCCCCCCCCCCCCCGGGGATCAAGCTCACAACCCTGGCATGTGCCCTTGACTGGAATCAAACTCAGGACCCTTCAGTCCCCAGGCAGATGCTCTAACCATTGAGCAAACCAGCCAGGGCTAATTGTTTCTCCTGTCTGTGTCCACATTGTCCCATCGGATTCCATAAACATTTGTGAAGGCCTTGTATTAACAACGAACATTGACTATACAACTACTGCATTTCGGCCAGCGGGATAAGAGCTTTTCACGAATTACCTCAGTTAATTTTCCATCACTCCCTAAGAGGTGGGCCTTGTTATAAGCCCCATTGTTACAGATGAAGAGATGAAGGCATGGGAGGTAAACTGAGTCACCCAATAGCACACAGCTTGAGTGTCGGGGGTCTGAACCCTAGTGTCAGGGCTGCTGACGATGAAGACCATTAGCTCCATGGGAATTACAGTCGGTGACTATATGGGACCTCAGGTAATGAATCCCACACTGACCGGGCCCTGGCGGTAGCTCAGCTGGTCGGAGCATCGTCCTGATGTGCCAAGGTCGAGGGTTCAATTCCCGGTTAGGGCACGAACAAAAAGCAACAAGTGAATCCATAAGTAAGTGGAACGACAATTGATGTTTCTCTCTCACTCGCTCTCTCTCCCAATAAGAAAATTTTTAATTAAATAAAACTGAAAAGATAGACTTTCTGTTTGCATTGGGCAGATTCAGCCACTGGAAACCTTGATTCCTGGCCCCGGCTCAGGCTGAGCAGCAATGCCTGCGCCCAAGCAGGCAGCACCCTAGTCTCCCCTTACCGGCAGGGACCATGGAAGCTGTGAATTGAAGCCAGCTGTGAGCTGATGGATACCATGACCCAGCTGTAGGTCAGGGGTCACTGGCCAGCTGAGGGGGTCAAGGTAAGAAACCCTTTCCCTTGTAGACTGTGGATGGGGCCCACCGAGAGTGTGGGTGCTCACGGCCCAACTCTGACATATCGTGGCGTTTGAGATAAATAGATGAGACCACTTGCAATTGGAGGCAATGACTCAGCCCCCCACCCTGCACACCCACCCCAGGGAGGACTGGCTCAGCCCCCACACTGCACACCCACCCCAGGGAGGACTGGCTCAGTCCCCACCCTGCACACCCACCCCAGGGAGGACTGGCTCAGTCCCCCAGCACCCCTGCACACCCACCCCAGGTTCCAGGGGATCCCAATCTTGGCTCACGAAGTGGGGGCTTGGTTCGGAGCATCTCACATCTCTCCACTGCCCCTCCCACCCCACCCTCTAGGACTTGCCTTTCACTTGAAGGGAAACTACAGAACTTACCTCTGAAGGGCTCCCTTCATTTCACACACTCCCCGTCCATTCCAAGAAGCGCTGTGTTCACGTGGAGCCACTATAATGTGAGGCTGAGGCCGCGGTGTGGGGAGGACAGGCGACGCTGCCTCCCGGGGAGCGCGGCTGATGGCCGTTTGCCGTTCACAGCAACCACCCCGACCCCCGGTATCGGTCAACACTTCTCAGCGGACATATCTGTCTGGAAATGAAGAGAACCTAAATATGCCCTTTTGTCTGCATTAGCCTGCGTCTTCCTGTCTATGGACTTCAGACACCCAGTCTGCAGGGCAGACTCACCCATGTGCACACACCATGTGAGTGCACATATACACTCACACACACACACACACACACACACACACACACACTCATATACACACTCACATACACTCTCAGATACACATTCACGCACATACTTACACAGACACTCACACATACACTCTCACACTCACATATACACACACTCACACACTCACATATACACACACATACACTCTCACATTCACATATACACACACTCTCACATATATACACACACATTCACTCACATATACACTCACATACACTCTCACACACACTCCCGCCTACAATTCCATGGATTTCCTCCCTAAAATTAATCAACGTATGAAACACAGCTCCGTGGCCCTTCTCGATAATGCCCAGCTCTGGAGATTCCGAGCGGAAGAATTCGAAATCAGGGCTATGAACTTAGGGACCATGTGGAGCACACGGCACCGCAGGGAAGGGCACTCAGTGACCGTGCTGGAGCCCATGTGAGCCAAGGCCGGCCCTCGCCTGGCACTGCCCAGCAGGTACAGAAATAGAGGTCATCGGCGCGATGCAGCGCCTCCCCTGGGGGGCCCGGGCAGGCAGGGTGTGCAGGCGCAGTGGGCACGGGAAGTTTTCAAAGCCTTTGGAGAGCCCTTCCCTGTTAATCAGCTGTCAGCAGCGTTCCGAGGGAGGGGAGGGAGGGGAGGGAGGGGAGGGGAGAATGAAAAAGACAGCTCATTCCCCAGAGCAGGTTTCAGCATCTCAAGAACCAGTTCAGCAGAGCCAATCACGTGGAGGCATCTGAGAAGCTGACAAATGCCTCTCACACCCTCACACTCTACACCTCTGAGTGATGCCTCTCACACTTGAGCGAGCCTCAGAACCTTCTGGAAGGCTGCTCTGACCCCGCTTGCTGCCCCCCCACCCCCCACCCTGCAGAGTTTCGGATTCTGCAGGTCAAAGCAGGGGCCTCAGAGGTTGCATTTCTGATGTGTCCCAGGTGACGCTGCTGCCCCCGGGACTGCACTTTGAGAGCCGGCGTTCTGCTGAGGCCATTCGAGTGGTTCGGACAAAGGGGTGAAAAGACGACGTTATTCTCTGGGAGTGGAATCCTGTGCAGTCGTGCACGGGTCTCAACGTCCAGGAGGTGGATGGCAGCTGAGCTTTGCCGTAAACTCTTGGAGTGCTGGCTGCCCCCGGGGCTGGCGCTGGGGGGAAGGGGGAGGAGGGGGACCCGTGCTCGTGTGCTTCTGGAAGCTGTCTTAGAGGTAACTCACCCCAATGCTTCCCACTCACCAGGAAGCAGGGCGCAGGCGGCCCAGGGCCTGTGGAAAGATCTGGAGTGACCCGTGAATCTGGCTTCTTTGCCTGGACACGGGGTTGGGGTAATTAGGTTCTGGGGCATGAACATGGCCCCAAGTCTGCTTCCTTTCCTTGTAGCAACTGTCGCTGGGATGTCCTTATTTTTACAATTCTCATTATGATGACATTTGGAGCCCTGGCTGGGGTGGCTCCGTTGGGTGAGCATCGTCCCATGCACACGGAGGGGTCACGGCTCAGTTCCTGGCAGGGCACGTGCCAGGGTTGCAGGCTCCATCCCCAGGAGGGGGCATGCGGGAGGCAGCAGATCAGTGTTTCTCTCTCATACATGTTTTTCTCTCTCCCTCTCTCTAAAATCAATGAATACTTTTATTTATTTATTTATTTATTTATTTATTTATTTATTTATTTTAGATTAGAAAATGCTTGGAGGCCCTGGCCAGGTAGCTCTGTCGGTTAGAGTGCCGTCCCCATATGCCAAAGCTGCAGGTTCAATCCTCGGTCAGGCACAGGCAGGAATCAACCAATGAATGCATAAATAAGTAGAACTACAAATCAGTGTTTTTCTCTCTCAAAAAAGGAGAAAATAACTACTATCCATCATCTCGCCTCTTAGTGGCACTCAATGATCATTCAGGTACACCTTCTGGTTTCTTTTTCTACACATCAGCACACTTTTTTCTTCTTCTTTTAAGGTCGGATTAGGCTATTTTCGAAGCTGTCTTTTTCCACTCAGTGCTTCACGAACATTTGTCAGGTCTTTGGAAATGCTAGCCAGGCCAGTGCTGCTCCGTGGTTGAGTGTCAACCTATGAACATGGAGGTCAGGGTTCGATTCCCAGTCAGGGCACTTGCCCAGGTTGCAGACTCAGTCCCCAGCAGACCAATGATTCTCACTCATCCCTGAGGTTTCTCTCTCTCCCCCCTCTCCCTTCCTCTCTGAAATCAATAAAAATATACTTAAAAAATAAACATTCTGAAAGGTTGTTCCGTGAAGAGCACAGACCCTGGAGTTGGACTACAAAACCGATTCCTTGACCCCTCCGAGCCTCATTTTTTCACCAGTACAATTGGGATGGTAACATTGTTCATTACCTCAAACAGTCCTCTGTGAGGATGAACGAGCTAATGGTTTTGTAAAGCATCGACGATGGTTGCTAGCAGGGAGCCAAGGAAAAGTTATACAAGGGTTACCTCTTAGGATGCATCCAGAGTATTCCATTATATGGGCATCTCATCATATACCTGTCAGTATCCCATGGTTACAGATGTTCCCAGCTTCCCCTGTTACAGGAAAAGCATATGTCTCTGCACATACGTGTGATGAATTCCTGGAAGGACAGAGCAGTATCTCAAAGATGGTTCTACACACTTTAGAGCTTTTAAAACATCCTTTCCAGGTTGCCCTCCAGGAAGCTGGTGCCAATTGACTCTTTCACCAACAGAACATCAGGGTCCCAGCTTCCAGCACCGCCAGCTGCCCTGAGTATCATTTCCTGTCTTACAGTGGCCACTTCCTGGGTGAGCATGGCATCTCGTTGTTTTAATTTGCTTTTCTTGCCAAAACCGGTTTGGCTCAGTGGAGAGAGCATCAGCCTGGGGACTAAAAGGTCCCAGGTTCAATTCCGGTCAAGGGCATGTACCTTGGTTGCAGGCACATCCCCAGTAGGGGGTGTGCAAGAGGCAGCTGATCAATGATTCTCTCTCATCCATGTTTCTAACTCTCTATCCCTCTCTCTTCCTCTCTGTAAAAAAAAAAGTCAATAAATAAATAATTTGCTTTTCTTAGATATTTGACAGGGCTGACCATTTTTCTATGGGTCCAGTCTTGGGGGGTGGGGGGGAAGCAGTGTTTAATAAATTGCCTGTCCACGGCCTTTGCCCACGGGTTGCTCTCATCCTTATTGATTCGCAAGAACTCTTTATATAGCAAAGACCTGGACCCTCTGCAGCGGAGATGGGGAAAGTATTTTCTCCAGTTTGCCATTTACCCCTCGAATAAGATTTTATTCCTGCCGGCTTCTTTCCCTAGCGTGTGACTTTGTTCCCGGGGGATTCCTTGGGAAACCGGCCCAGGAAGCTGTGGCTCCTCCCCCACCAGCATCTTCCCTGCCAGGTCCCATCAGCCCGGGGCCCTTTTAAGTGTGCAGCCTGCAGCAGCCCCTTTGATTGACTGGCCCCTCCGTAATGAAAAGCCCCAGGTTGGAAAGTGGTCCATCAGGTCTTTCCAGAAGTCCCAGATGACCCCAAATCCGCTGGGCTCCTACCCCTGCTGGCCCACAGGTCACAGGTCATCACGCCCCAATGACCCCCGAAAAGGGACGACCTCAAGCCCCCTGGTGATAACAGTTGACGCCAGCCAACTGGTTGACCAGCTTGCTTCCCTAAATGCCCCCATCATTCTGGGTGGAATGCAGGTTACAGCGGGGACAGCAAGAGGAAAATTAACACCCCCTTGAGGATAAGCAGGCCAAGCTGCCCTTTACTGGGCCCCGCTGAGGACCAGGCACTGGGCAGGTGTTCTCTCTCCAGCACCCCCCCCCCCTGCACCTCCTCCCCCAGCAAGCTACGTGTGCTCATTCCTTAAATGTGGAAATGACGTTTCAGAGAGGTCCAGTAACTTGCCCCGTGACACCCAGCATGGTGGGGACCGAAACCACCTCTCACAGCCTGTGTCCCACCGTGGAGCCCCACTCGCTGGACCCCCCGGCCCACGGCCCCGGCTTCGGCAGCTGCTCGTCCTGCGGCAGAGGGAAAGCGGCTTCACCACCCTGACCCCGGTTTGCCTCCTCCTGGGGATAATAATAACCAGGCTGATGCCACTCAACGCCGAGGCAAGAATCGAGTTTTTAAAGCACAAACGTGAAAGCGGTACAAACTGTGAAGGGGGTCAAACAGAGTTGCCAGTGGCACCTTCATTCATAGGGCTGTAACTATTTATTCACTCACAGTCTTACAGTGGATATCAACATGGATAACCACACACAGATAATACATTTACAGGAGCCATCACCAGCCCCCCGCCCACCCCCACATCCGCTCACTCATTCTCCTGGGGGAAGAGGCAGACCACGTCAGGGACCTCAGGGAGTCCATACGGACTAGCATGCAGGGGCACACGGGCAGGCACCATGCAAATACACGTGCGCACGCACACACGTGTTCTTTTCCATTCTACTGTCTTTCTCTTCCATGGCTTTGAGCCCTTGACTCTCCAAGGTCCCAGAGACACAGAATCCTGAGCTCACTTGAAACCTGGTCCCCACACCTTCCCCCACGATCCCAGAAGCCCTGTCTCCCCCGACCCATGGCAAGACCCACTCAGCCAGAAGCCAGGCTCACAGCTGGCGAGCACAGTGGCAGTGGTGGAAACCTCTCCCGCCTCAGCAGCACTGAGGACCCCTCAGGGGATGTCTGACTGCCGGCTTAGGCCCACTCCCTGGCGAGCAGACATCCCCTGAGGGGTCCTGGACTGCGAGAGGGCACAGGCCGGGCTGAGGGACACTCTCCCCACACATACCACCACTTCAGTGCACAAATATCATGCACCAGGCCTCTAGCTCTATTATAATGACTATGTGAAATAGTTAATACTTTTTTATTTTTTTTATTTTTTTATTTTAAGCCCTGCTATCTCTTAGCTATGTGACCGTGGGCAATTTATTTCACATTTCTGGACTTTTGTCTCCTCATCTGTAACATGAAGACACTGGGACCTGATGTGTATGCACATTTAATAACACGATGTACGCAAGGTGCCTCGCAAGTGTCTGGCTTGTCATCAGCACCGAGTCGCCATTATTATTATTATTGTTGTTGTTGTTGTCCTTCTGAAACGGAAGAGCATATTCTACAGCGCACCACCCCCCTTCCCGAGCCAGAGAGAAATAAGTTTTTCTGCTCCAAGCCCTGGTTTCTGAAACTCAGCATCGGTGGGGAGAGGGGCGGACAGGGGAGGGGAATAAGAGTGGGGGGGGAGCCCCTTTGCAACGGCACTTTTTGATCTGCTATAACTGCCGGTATAGAGAATAAGATGGAATTCATTTTCATGATGAAGGAATTAATGGCTATGGAGAGAATCAGGTTCAGGTGGAAGACTTGAATCCAAAGAAGGGAATAAAGCCTTGAAATTCAAATGAAAAATTATTATATAAGCATAAAGGAAACCTATTTTACACCTGTAAGACTAAATGTATAAATATGAACCAACTGCTCCCTCTGGGAAGCGGGGATTGTGCAGTTAATTCACCCAGACAAATACGCAGTGCACACTTCCTTCCCCCATACATTTCAATGAAGACCCGGCCCCCGCAGGCCCCCGGCGCTCCCGCTCTGGCCACCCCCTCCCCTGGGCGAGGCACCTCCCGGCCACGCAAAAGCCCTGCTGCTTTCTCCGAGGCCCCGAGGAGGGGGGTGGCCTCCTCCTGCTGCCAGCTCCTCGGACAAGATCACCTCCAAAGCTCCCTCCCAGCTCTCGCACCCTGTGGCCTGCAGTCTCCCGGCCCCGGCCCCACTCCACGGACTCCAGAGCCATCCTACGGTCACTGGGTCATCAGGATGCTTCCATTTCTTTCATTCAATCGATAGCTCCTTCTGAGGGCCTGCCACGTGCCCATCTCTGTGCTCGGCGCCGGGCTCATCTCGTTTACAAAAGGGGAGACTGAGGCAGCAAAGAAAGAAATGAGAGCAAGAAAGAGGGCTGGTTTTGGAGTCAACGAAGCCTAGGTTAAAATCTCGTTCCTACCGCCTGGTACTCTTTGACCTTGAACTGGTCAGTGTGACCTTGGGCACCTCCCCGAGCCTCTGTGACACAGAGACGCTAGTATCCACCACCCGGGGAGGCTTTGAGACTAGACAGGGTGGTTGTTAGATGCCTGGCGTGGGATAGGCATTCAAAAAGGCTGGCGGCTTACCTTGGTGCCCAAGGTCAACAAGTCACATGATCATTCAGCTTAGTTCTGCATGGACCATCCTCGGTGCTCTCCCAGACACAGAGCCCAGCCACGGAATTGCAGAGATGAGTACCACACGGTCCGGTCCCCGGGGGCCGACTGTGGAGGGAGCGGCAGGAAGCAAGGGGGCCGGCATGTGTTGAGTGCTGACAGCAGACCAAGCCCTGGGCCTTCTTGCTGCCGAAGACAGCACAGATGGGCCGTGCTTTGAGTTCTGTTTGAGCATGTGTGCATGTGTCATACGTGTGCATGTGTTATGTGTGTGTAGGTGTCGTATGTGTGCATGTGGCACAGCAAAGGTTCAATAGTTCAGTGAGTTGCTGACCTCACAAGGTTCAAGCCCAGGTCTCCCACTTTTCTAAGTCCAGGTACCCTGCTTATGCTGCCATCATTCATTCATTCATCCATCCAGTAAGTATTTGTTGAGCATCTACTTCGGCACGTGGGCTGCAGTAGAGTAAGCTCTGCCGCACCTGGGAGCAGCCCCCGCTCCTGAGAGGGCCCATGAGAGAGGAGGGGGCTTCCCACACAGACAGGGCAGCCAGCCCTGGGGGCCCACGGAGCCCAATTCCATCAGCTTTCCCTTAGCAACGGCCCGTCTGAGGTGGGGACCAGGCAGCGTTTGATCTTTCAACCTAATTCCCATCCCCCCCCCGCAGTCCCTCCCCCCCCAAAAAAAAAGCCTGAGGCCTGGAGGGAAAGTTAGCCGGGCTGCGAGCGTCCCTGGAACCCTGCACAGCCAGAGCTCCAGGCCAGCCGGCGCTGGGCCCGACACCACCCCAACCTTTGATTTGTTTCATGAAAATGCGTTGCCGATTCCATAGATGTGCGGCTGTGATAAGGTAATGAATGGTCCAAGGGCGCAGTCTACAACCCATTAACGCTGGGCTCGGTGCACATTGCACTTGGAGAAGCGATCCAAAAGAGCCAGAGGAGGCAGCCGGCGAGATCCCACCCTCGGCTTTTGTTCAGGCAGCTGGGAGCCGGGGAGGAGACTTCCAGTGGCTCCAGGAACACATTCCCTTTGCACACACACCTCCACCTCCTCATGCCTGTGTGGACCCACATACGTCCTGTGTACACACATGCATACATGTGCACATGCACACATGTACAGGTACCGGCACACTCACACGCTCTTCTATTGCTCTCACACAGGAATGCTCTCAGCCCCACATTCCTACATATACACTCCAATGCACACATCCTTTAGGGGACTGGGGCCAGATTGGAGGGGCACTCTCCTATTGGGGGGCCCCTTTCCCACACCAGAAGTGGAAAGAGGGGTGAGTAGGCAGAGGAAGACTTTTCCAGATACTGGAGAACGCACTGTGAAGAAGGCCTTGACTGCACTTTCGAACGCTGGTGGGAAAGCAGCGAGAGAGGAAAATCCATGCCTGGCCCACAGGGCTCAGTGGTTGAACATCAACTTATGAACCAGGAGGTCATGGTTCAATTCCCGGTCAGGGCACATGTCCAGGTCCCAGTGTGGGGGAGAGGGGGGAGATGCAGGAGGCAGCTGATCAATGATTCTCCCTCATCATTGATGTTTCTTTCTGTCTCTCTCAGAATATATTTTTATTGATTTCAGAAGAGGGAGGGAGAGAGGGAGAGGGAGAGGGAAAGGAGAGAGAGAGAGAGAGAGAGAGAGAGAGAGAGAGAGAGAGAGAATCTGAGGAGCAAGTGCAGGGAGAGGAGGAGGCAGTCCCAGCAGTTGGCCACCTGGCCAGGTGGGCACGAGAGGCAGGCACCTGGGCACCTCCTGGGTGTCCCTCTAAGTTTCAGCCTCACAGTCTTGATTTCCAGAAGTTCAGAAGGAAAGAGGATCCCAGGACCAGCCTGAGGAGAAGGAAGAAAAGAGGAGAGAGAAAAGAGGAAGAGAGAGAAGGAGGAGGATCAGGAGGAGGAAGGAGAAGAGGAGGAGGAAGGGGAGGAGGAGGAGGCTCAGGGAGAGCCCATTGAGCAGTGGGCCTGGGAGAAGCCGTATTATTATTACTGCCCTTGTTATTTACCTTGAGAACTGGGACCCAGCACGGTCCATTTTCTCTTTCTGGGGAGAAGAAAAACGCCAAGCCAGAGAACGCTGCCATCTCCCTCCCCTTCCTGTTCAGGCCGGGGCAGAGATTTCAAGGTCTCTCTTGGAAGAACGCTACCTCTTCAGAGAAAATGAGCGATGGAAGACCGGGGGAGTGTGGAAAAGGTGTTCTTTTTCACCGGAGCCCCTTCAGACGTTAGCGAGGCGCCCTGGCCTCCGGAAGCCGGGGTGAGCCCGCAGAGGGTGCTTTGTTCCAGGATATTCCATTTCCTCCCCCCCCCAAACCCTACCCCCTCCTCTCTCATTATCAAACATTTGAAGACTGAATAATTCCATTTGTAGACGTCTTTGGCCGGAGCCTCTGAAAATGCAAAAGGCCCCACTGAAATCAAACCCCCTGGTTTTCAAGGTGGATTTATCGCCCTTTAAAGGAAGATTTATTGGGCAATCGCTTTCACCAGCGCTCGTTGCAGAGATCCGGAATAAAGAGTGTCCCCCCGCCCCGGGCTGGGAGAAGGGCCTGCCGGACACGTGGGGGCCGGGAGAAGGGACACCAGGAGCAGTCCTGAGTTTGTCACACTTGCCACCACTCACGGGCGGGGGCGGAGCCGCGAGAGAAAGGCCAGCTCTGCCAGCTGATGTCACCCGGGCTTTGCTCCTGACCCTCAGGCCTAAGTTTCTCTTTCCCACTTTAATCGGTCTTGGGGGTGCATTTGGGAACTCGGGAGAAAGACTTTCTATCAGCACTGTTGCTGCCTTCTAAATAAAGTTGGGGGGGGGGGCGGCAAGGACAGGCAGAGGGGGAGTGGGGACAGTTAGCGTGGGGTGATTTGGGCGTGGGGGGTGGGGGGACTGCAGTCAGGCTGGGCTGGGCCTGGAGCAGCGGTTCCCAGCGGGGGCACACGCCCCACAGGGAGGGGCAATCTGATGGTTAGGGGGACACTTCGAGAATGAGTTATTACCAGTAAAATTTTTTGCACTTCTTACTACCCTAGGGGCCTCATATACAATATGTACATATATATTGTATGTATGCATTTCAGCTCTCTAGTGCATGTTTTGAAACTTTTTTATTTGCGCCAAAACTGGTTTGGCTCAGTGGATAGAGCATCGGCCTTTGGACTGAAGGGTCCCAGGTTCGATTCCGGTCAAGGGCATGTACCTTGGTTGCGGGTACATCCCCAGGAAGGGGTGTGCAAGAGGCAGCTGATCAATGATTCTCTCTCATCGATGTTTCCAACTCTCTCTCCTTCTCTCTTCCTCTCTGTGAAAAATCAATAAAATATTTTTTTTTAAAGAAAGAAAGAAACTTTTTTATTTGCTATTTTTTTCACATCACTCCATTTTAAAAAAAACAATTCCTCTGTACTTCAACTGTCCTTGCGTGTTTTTATTTTTCTCTCTCGTGGATGCCGTGTTCTTTGGAAGCCTGTTTAGGCCAAGTTCATGGCCTGTTAAGCTTCCTCCACGTGAATGGGAAGGAGTTCTCTTTTTGAGTAATGAGAATTATATGCCACGGGGCGGGGGGGGGGGGGAGGGGGGAGGGGAGGGAGAGAGGGGGCATCAGGGTTTTAGAGATGCTTAGGTGGGGTGTGGCCACAGAAGGTTGGGAGCCCGTGCTTTAGAGAGAGGCCTTGCTTTAGAGAGAGGCCTTGCTTCAGAGAGAGGCCCCTCCGGAAGGCCTTTGCCCCACCCCAAGGGGACAAGGGCTCTCTCTCCCAGGGACTCGGTCTGAGTTACAGCCCGGAGCAGCGGGGGGCTGGGGGAGCCGCGGGGGCTTGGCATACCTCAGGAAACCATGGAGATGGGGAGGCGGTGGACGATGAACAGCCGAGAGGGGGAAACCGCTGGGAGAAGCCAGAAAGACAAGGAGGAAAGAGAGAGAGACAAAAAGAGATGGAGGGGCCCGTGACAGAGTGTGGGGGGACAGGGAAAGAAAAGGGGCGTTGTGCATGCCTGAGAGAGAGAGAGAGAGAGAGAGAGAGAGAGAGAGAGAAAGAGAGAGAGAGAGAGAGAGAGAGAGAGAGAGAGAGAGAGAGTGGAGAGGGAGGAGGAAGGAGAAGGGAGAGAGGGACAGAGGGAGCAGGAACAGAGGGAGGCGGAGGGAAACTTCCAGGCGGGGCCCAGCCCAGCACCGCAATGCGGAGGGCGCCCCTCAGTGCTAAGGGCAGTGATGGGGGTCTTAGGAGTTGATTTCTGTCTCTATGGGGGCGCACTGGGGCAAGCAGGTGAGCAGGGGAACTGAGAGGAGGGGGAAACTCCACCCCCACCCCCAGCCGAAGCCGCCCCGGCTCCCAGGTGAACCCCCTTCCCCTGCTGGATGTGAAATCGCCATTTCACCCCGCCACACTTCCTAATTGTTGCAAAAATCATTTGTGAAATTGGCCTCCAGCAGGCGAGAGCAGCACGCTCCTCCCGACAGACACGCCCCCCCCTCCCCGCACCTGCCCCTCGGGAGCCCGCGGATCCCCAAGCTGGCCCGCAGGGCTGGCGTCACAGCGCTGGGTCTGGGGGAGCAGGCTGGGGGGGGGGGTAGGGGGGGAGCAGGCTGGGGGTGGGGGTGGGGTGGTAGGGGGGACTCCTTGCTACTGGACCCGCCACTCCGAGTGGGCTGCCAGGGAGGGCAGGAGCCGTGCCAGGGTTAAGTGGCCCTGCTGGCCTGGGGTTCCAGTGCCCCGCTGTGGGCCCTGAACCCCGGGCTCCCGCTGCAGGCTCGGCCCACCCCGTTGGAGAGGGGCCTGGGGCCAAGGCTGAGGAGGGACGGTCTTCTGGCCTCTGCACCAGGTTCGCTCCGGGGCCCCTTCTCCAAAGCACCACTTACACCTCTGGACAGCGCTGGGAGCTGCGCTAAGGCAACATGGGAGAGATGCCAGCACATAAACACGGACACAGATGCTCACTTATAAACACAGGCCCTCCCCCTGGACCACAGCCTCCAGCAGAGCCACACACAAGCCACCTACACACAGACACCCTGGCCGCCACCCCAGACACAGAGAAGAGGCGCCTTGATCCTTCTGAGCCCGGAGGGAGATCAGTGATGAGTGAGTGAGTGAGTGAGTGAGTGAACAATATATGTAACATATGTGTGTGTATCTGCATGTATATGCGTGCACATGCCATGGAGAGCCCCTTCTGGGGGTCCAGACAGGCCTGAGCCTCCAGCAAGATGAGATGTGAAGTCTACTTCATCTTTCCCAGACACACACACACCACACACACACACATACACACACACATCACACACACACCATACACACCCACACCACACAAACACACACACCCCACCCCCACCCCCACCCCCACACCACACATACACACACACCACACATACACACACACACACCATACACACACACACACACACACACACACACACACACACACAGGCCTAGACTCTCCTGGGGCAGGAGTGGCCCTCCATGGCTCCATAGTGGAGTGGCACCGCCAACAAAGAAAGGGGCCTGAAAACCCCTATGCCTCAGGCAGCTGGCACCCCGATCTGGGCAAATCTGGGCAAGGCACCCTGTGTCCCCCTTTTCCATTCTGGGGGCCCGGAGGGTGGGGGGCTCCCATTCCCAGAGGGCTTCCCCTTCCCCCAGAGCCTGAGGGCCCCCCCCCCCCCCGTGCTGGAGAGAGGGCAGAGGAGGGGGGGTCACATGCTGAGAGGGCAAAGGTCACAGGTGAGGAAGGGGGAGGAGAGGGGCACAGTGGGGGCAGCCCAGGAAAGCCCCCAGGCCAAGAGGAAGGCGGTGGGGGTCTGGGCGATTGTGGGCGAGCGGGGCCGGGTGTATTTCATTGTGTGTCGCTGCCAGCGCGGGGCTGGAGACACCTCCCTCCCTCCCCCGGGAGACAAAAGGCCGGCGGCGCGGCGTCCTGCCCCGCTGGGAGGGCGTTTCGCCCCCAGGACTCGGCGTCCATCCGAGGCCGGCGGCTGGTCGCTCAGGCCCAGGAGCGCGCAGAATTTCGGGGCCTCTCTGACCACCCCACCCCCACTCCTGACCGCGCCATTGGGGCGTGTCCCCTCCACACACTGAGCTCGGGGTGGTACCAAGTGCTGACCCGCTCCCTCCCGCCCCTGTGGACCCCCTGGTCCTGGGCAGGCACCCCTTTTGGGGTACAGCCTCAGGGAACCCCTGAACCCGACTACCTGGTGCAAACGAGTTCTGGGTGTGGCCCGGGAGGCGGAGGGGATGAGGGTTTTAACCCTCGGGAGCTGCGCAAGGGACGAGGGCACGATGGCGGTGGGTGAGGGGGGCGCGTCCCTAACACCCCACGGACCCCGTTTTTCTGAGCGCCAGAGCCTGCCCAGTCACCCTCAGAGCCGACCCGATCCCAGAGAAAGTCGCACATCGCTCCCTTGCTGCCCTCACCCTCGGCCCCACGCGCGGAAGGTTCCGCGTGCGAGTGGGAAAAAACACGGAGAAGATGTGAGCACAGCGGCCCTGACCCCGGAGGCCAGAAGGGAGGCCAGAACCCAGAGCAGCCGCCGGGGCAGACAGACATTCCCCTGCAGCCGCCGGGGCGCGGGGCCGGGCACTCCGCGGTCCACCCATTCGTCAAAAGGGGACAAAGTTAACCCTCCTCTCTTTTCCCTCCCCCAAAAACTCTGGCCTTTGCTCCCTGTGGGTTTTACCGGGCAGTTCCAATTCTCCCCCCAAAACCAGGTGGGGTCGGGGATTAGAAAAGAGGTGGGGGGGGGACACATTGGTTGCCAACTTCTTTTCGTTATTGGTTCTGACTCCCTCCCGCCGCGGCCCCCTTCCCTCCTCATCAATAAAAGAAGAGTCGGGACCTATCAGATCCTCCTCCTCCTCCTCCTCGTACTCCGGCGGAGCACTTTGCACAACTTACCCAGGGCGTCGCTCACCCCCTCGGCATCCCCCGTCGCCTCCCCTCTGGCCCCGAACCCCCACGCGGCACCTCCTTCCCTCCCCGCGCGCGCCCCGGGGGCGGGGGGGTGAGAGCCGGCGCGTAAGGGAGTAGCGAGTGTGGCCCGGAGAAAGGCGTGGAGACCAGTGCGGAGAGGGGGAGAGAAGGGGGAGGGAGGGAGGGAGGGAGGGAGGGAGGGGAGGGAGGACGAGGGAATAAATATATAAATAAATACGGAAAAAGAATCCGCTCCGCAGCCTCCTGGCTCAGAAACTTTGGCCGGGAGCGCGGGAGCGCGGCGCTCGCCAGTCCCAGGCTGGGGGCCCGGTCTGCGGCCGCGCCTCCCGGGTCCGCCCGGAGCGTCCGCCCGCACCCCTTCCCCGGCGGCGGCGGCGGAGCGAGCGGAGCGGGCACAGGCGGACTTGGGCTTGGCGTGTTTGTTTGTTTGAACTTCCCCGTCGCCACCTTCCCTCCCCGCGCCCCCTCCGCCCGCTGCGCTCCCCCCTCCCCTGCTGCTGGGCTCCGAGGCCGCCGCCGGGGGTGAGGGGCGGGGGGGCGGGCGGAGTGTTGTGTGGGTAGGGGAGCGGGGAGAGGGTAAGAAAAGAAGACGAAGAAAAGAAAAAAAAGAAGAAGAAGAAGAAGAAGGGGAGAAAGAGATCGCAGCGGGGGTGAAGAGCAAGGACGGGAAGCGCTTTTTTTTTTTCCCCCCGCCGCCGACTCCGGAGTCTCGTCCCCGGCGCGCGCGACAATGGCGGGCCTCCCCGGCGCGGTGCCCAGGATGATGCGGCCGGCGCCCGGGCAGAACTACCCCCGCACCGGGTTCCCCCTGGAAGGTAAGGGCGCGGGCTGGCCTGGCCGCTCCTCCGCCGGGACGGGGGTCCCCGGGGAGGTGGCCGTCTCCAGCGGGTGGCGGCGGCGGCGGCGGCGGCGCCGCGACTGCACGGGGGTCCCCTTCTCCTCTGGGTCCAAGTCCCGGGGGCCAGACCCAGGAAGTTCCTGGGATCGATCTTCCTCGGGTTTTGCGTTGGTTGGTTTCACTACCCCTCGGTAGGCTCTGGCCCTTCGCCGCAGAGCTGACCCGGTCGGTTGGGGCTCCTGGTAAATGTCAGGTCCCGGGGAGTCTCCGTTCTCCCCGCTGTCCTCGGATACTTTCCCCCTCCGATGCGATGCGCCCGGGCTCTCCGCGCCCCCCAGCTCCGGGCGCTCTACTCTTGTTTTTGAAATGTTCTTTTTTCCCCCTCTCCGGATTGTCTTCCAATCCCTTTTATTCCGAAATGCCAGCGCGCGTGCTATTTTAATGTCTAAAGAAAAACGGGGAAGGCGATCCGCTTCTGCCAAAGCAACTCTCTCCTGCCCTGGGGTCTGCAGCGAACCAGCTAGAAACGGTACATAGTAACGAATTCCCGCCCCCGCCAAACTTTTCACTGGGGCTCGGGGACTCTGGAAAGCTCCCGGGACGGAACCTCAAGAAGGCCCCGCGACGTGCAGACCGGGGGAAGCGTTCATTTTGTGATGTGTCCTCCCCACACGTCCAGCGCCAGGGTGAGCGGGGAGGACGGGCGGGCGGGGAGCCGGGCCGGCCGACCCGGGAGAGCTAGCGTGCGGTCCCTTTCCTGCGTCTTTGTTTTTGTTTTAGGGTTGTGGGTTTTTTGTTTTGTTTTAGTTTTTGTTTTAACGAATGGAAGGTCTTCAACCTGTCCACGGGGAGGTCATCCCGCTCCCGGGGGTAGGTGGCCCAGGGTGTCACAGAGAGGCGCGGCTTTTATTTTGTAACCACTCTTCTTGGGATTCTAGGAGGCCCCTGGCGGTGCGTGAGGCTGGGCAGAGGGAGGCCGGTGGGGATGGGCGGGGGGCAGCCTGCGATCCGGGGAGGAGGGAAGAGGAGGGGGTCCCTCGGCAGCGAGCCGGCGGCGCGGGTCTCGGAATTGGACGCGGCGAGGAGAGCGGCTCCGTGATCAAGTGCGCGCGAGCGGCCGCGCAGGCGGGGGGCGCCGGGCCCGGGGATTTGCCGCGCGCTCGCCTGTAGCGAATGCGGGGAAAACCGGCGGCCGAGGACGCGCGGCGGATTAGGACAATATTTGCCCAACATGACGGAGAATACTGAGGAGAGCCGAGCGCCGGTCGCTCAAGAGGCTCTTGAATATAAAGTTGGGCGCTCGAGAGCCCTCCAGCGCTAATGGCATATCCCGCCACGGAGACCGAGTGACTCTGAGTTGGCGACGCACGATTCCTGATTAAATCCAAGGGTGGCTTCAGACGCCCACGTTCGCGAAGAGAGCGGTGGGGGGACCGCCGGAGCGAGGGGGGGAGGCGGCAGGAGCCGCCCGGCAGCCGGGGCCTCTCCTCGCCTCCTCCCTTCCAATTATTCGTCCGCTCCCTCCGCCGCGGCGGCTGTGAAATCGTTCTAATCTGCCGGATCTCCGCAGCCGCCGAGTCCCCAAATTGGGGGGATCGAGGCCGGATTAGTGTACCGCGGGTCCCCCAACCTTCCCGAGCAAACTGTGTAGACTTTGCATTAAGGCCGCCAGGCGAGGCGCTTCCCTCCCCAGCACCCACCCACCCACCCGGAGGGCCCGTCTTCCTGGTTTCCAAAGAGACCCCCACCCCGGGGACCCTGGCCATCGGTGTGCCACCTCCCGGAGCCCGCGGGCCCACGCAGGTATTTCCTGTAGGAGACTGCCTGCCCATGATGCAGCCTGTACGTCCCCAATCGTCCCAAAACGAAATTAGAACTTGGCGAGAGGTTGGAAGCAAGAAGCGTGCCCGAGGCACAGCCCGGTGCCCCCAGAGGCAGGGGGGACAGCATCGTGTCACCTGTCCCGTTAGGGGTGGCGGCTAAATGGGGCTGTCAGCCCTAGTCGTCAACCAGCCCCTTCTCGCCCCGACACAATGAGCCTTCTTGACCTCTTGGAGCGTGAAGCTGGCCGGATGGGCCACATCTCCACCGCCTGGTCCTAGCCGGCGAACCCGCTGCCCAAGCTGCACCTCGGGGGCCGGAGAGCCATTGGTCCCAGAGGCCCCAGTCTCCCTCTCCCTCTCTCTCTCTCTCCCTGCCCTCCTCAGAGGCTCCAGACCCTCCAGGTGTGTTCTCTTCTGCTTAGGGTGGCAGGACTGGGGGGCTTATGGCACCCGGAGACTCTGGCAGCCAGCTGTGACCCCCTCCGTCCCTGCGGGCACCTCCCTCCACTTCAGGACTTTTCTTCCTGACTGCTGAACTGCCACAGCTCCCAACTCGGGGAGATCGACGCTTGTCAGAGGTCTTGGGGCTCAAGGAAAACTGGAGCCAAGGGGTGCACCCTGGGCCTCCTCCCCTCCCTCACCCTGTGCCCCTCTCTCTCCTCCCCTCCCTTCCCCAGTGTCCACTCCGCTGGGCCAGGGCCGGGTCAATCAGCTCGGCGGGGTCTTCATCAATGGGCGACCCCTGCCCAACCACATCCGCCACAAGATCGTGGAGATGGCCCACCACGGCATCCGGCCCTGCGTCATCTCCCGCCAGCTGCGCGTCTCCCACGGCTGTGTGTCCAAGATCCTCTGCCGCTACCAGGAGACCGGCTCCATCCGGCCCGGGGCCATCGGCGGCAGCAAGCCCAGAGTGAGTGTCTGCCAGAGAGCGGCCTTCCTTCCCGGGTGGTGTGTGTGTGTGTGGGGGGGGGACATGGACCCTGTCACCACCCTGTGCCATCCGGGTGACCACAGGCTTCGTATGGAAAATACAGCGGGAGGCTGTCCCCACCCCCAGCTGCCCCTCCCCACTGTTTGGATGTCGCAGGGATGGGAAACCGGGGGTCTAGGTGGCCTGGGACTTTGAGGCCAGGGAGTCATTCCTGGGGTGTCCCTACATCTGTCCCGATCCCCTGTCACCATCCCAGGCCGGGGACAGCGTCCCCCTCAGTGTTGTCTAAAACAGTGAGGAGGGGGATCTGTGGGTCGTGGGGAGGTTTCTGGTTCATTATCTCTACACACCCCCCCACTGCCTTCCTCGGAGCCAGACGGGTTCCTCGAAGGGATACACAGCCATTTCAGGAGGAGGCATGCCTACCAGAGCCATTGGCCTGGCCTGGCGCTCTCGGGAAGGTGATGTTAAAAGTCTCTCCCTCCCCCCACCCCGCCTCCCCACTCCCACTCCCCCACCTCCACCTCTGAAGCAGGTGGCGACCCCGGACGTGGAGAAGAAGATTGAGGAGTACAAGCGGGAGAACCCGGGCATGTTCAGCTGGGAGATCCGGGACCGGCTGCTGAAGGACGGGCACTGCGACCGCAGCACCGTGCCCTCAGGTGAGAAGGCAGCTGCGCCGCGGGGCTCCCGGGGCTGCGGGGCGCTGGGGGTCCGGGCGGGATGTGGGGGCGCTGATGGAGGGTGGGGAACTTGGAGAAAAGTCCGGGAGGGAACAGGAGGAGAGAGACACTGAGGACACAGGAGGGAGATGGAAGGAGAGAGAAGAAAGGGAGAGAGGAGGGAGGGAGGAAAGAAGAGGCAGAAAGTTTACTTATAAGATTGGGTGAGAAACGCTCCCTAGTATCTCTCTAGACAGTGGCCTGGAGACAGGGCTGTCCCAGGAGGTGTGACCTCCGTGGGCTCCTGGACCCCCTTCTTGCAGTCGCCCGTGTCTGTTCTGCTGCTGCCACAGCCATCGGTGGGTCCCCAATGTGGAGGCCCCGTCCTGAGCCAGGCTACCTGCGGGAGCGTGCATGGCCCTGGTGCAGGCAGGCCGGGTCACACCTGCGGGCGGCTGCAGCAGCCAGGCTGGGGCCTGCCTCCAGGGGGGTCCTGGGGAAGGGGGTGTGGGTGTGAGTGCACCCTGGGCAGGTAACCTGAAAGGCACAGGTGAGGGCGAGGATGCGTCTAGGGCAGGAACACACAGGGGGCTGTGTCTGCCAGTCTCATCACCACCGAGTGCGTGCCCCTGTGGGCAAGCCACCGTCCTCGTCCCCGTGTAAATGTGACCTGTGGGGGTGAGCCCCTGGGCAGTGTATTAGGGGGAAGGGGCCTCGGGACTTTATCCCAAGGGCCCAGGCGGCCTGCAGGGCCCGCGCCCCAACAACTTATACTCGCTCTGTTGCCTTTGACTTTCTGAGGTTTAGTGAGTTCGATTAGCCGCGTGCTGAGAATCAAGTTCGGGAAGAAAGAGGAGGACGAGGACGGGGACAAGAAGGAGGACGACGGGGAGAAGAAAGCCAAGCACAGCATCGACGGCATCCTGGGCGACAAAGGTAGGGCCCCTCGGCGGCCACCCCAGCCCCGCCGCCCCGCGCGCCGGCTGCGGGCCGGGCCTGGGTGACGCTATTGCTCCTGCTCCTCGCTTGTGCGCCCCGGACTGGGGGACAGAACTTCGGGGAGAACTTGTGGCTCGGGAGCAGCCTGGAGCCTCTGGGGTGTGGGAGGGCGCCCTATCGGGTTGCCCGGTTGCCGGGGAGCTGGGCCGCAGGTTACTGGCTTGGGCTCCGGCGAGAGTCCTCCAGGCCGGCGTTTGGCTGCCGGTCCCTGGGTCCATCTATTATTTATAGGAGACTTGGGCCAGGGGGGCGGGGGGCGAGGAAGGAGGAGCCGGCCTGCGGCTCCCTAAATGAATTTGTTAACCAGCCCCGCACACGCTCTCTAAACGGTCCCTTGAAACCCCGCCTGACAGCTGACTGACCGCCGCAATCAATAAAAATTAGCGCGGGCCGCGTGGGCCGCTGCCTCCCGAAGCCGCTGCCGCTGCCAGGCCCCCAATCGCGGCGGTGGGCAGGGAGTGGGGCGGCAGAGGAGTGACCAGAGGCTCCATTCCCGGAGCCTGGGGAGCAGGATCCCGGGAAAGGAGAGGGATTGGGGTGCTGCACCCCCTCTCCCCTTGTGAGCTGGGCTCAGGACTGGAGTCTAACCAGCGCCCCGACTTTCCTGGAGGGGAGCTAGAGGCGGCGTTCGTCCTCCCAGCGCCTGCGCGCCCGGGAGAGGGGATGGCTCCGTGGTTCATTGAGGCAGGAAATTTCGGGAGCCGGGAAAGTCCTTCCCCAGGACCTGGTCCCCTCAAAGTCGCCTTTGAGGCGTGGTAAGTGTCCTGCGTTAAGTGAGGGCGTGGGGAGAGAACGAAGCGGACGGTCCGGAGCCGCCGGCTCACAGAAAGAGAAGCAGGCCCCCAAGCCCACGCTCGCTCGGGGAGGCCGCGGGGAAGACCGTGGCCGTGGGAACCTGTAAAGCAGCGGCGTTGGGGAAAGGGCAGGGGCTTGCAAAGAGCGCATTGTGTGCGAGTTTCCCGGCAGGAGTCGGCGGAGGCTCCCCTCTCCTGCCTCCCTCCAGGGAACTCCTGGCTTAGGTCTCTCTCCAGGGCGCGGTGGCCTTTCCTAACCTTGGAGGTGAACTTCGCAGACAAAGCCCGGCCAGGCCCAGCCCCCACCGGCCGGGTTGGAGGGGGAGGGAGCGGGGCAGACGCAGCCCCGGTGCGAGCAGCTGGAGCGGGGACTGAGCGAGCGAGCAAGCGGGCTATTGACATTCAGGGCCCCAAGTGGAACCCTGTCCGGCGGGGACAAAAGGGCGAGGGAAGAAAGGGAGGGGGCTGTGCCTGACACCCCGCTGTGCGGGGCCTGCCGAGGGCCTGGGTCTCCAGCGGGAGGGGCCCTGAATGTCAAGCCCTGGCGGGGTCTCTGGACTGTTGGGGGGTGCTGGGGGGGGGAACGACCCAGTCCTTATTTCAGTCTGTATTGGAAAGGTACTTAGCTGGGCTTCTCTTTCTGTGGGGTGGGAGACATAAACCTTGAATTTTTGGGGGGTAGGAGGCATAATAATCTTGAATAATCTTTCCCACCAAACCCTGCACCAGCAGACAGCGCTTGTTGGAGGCACCCCGGGCGAAATGCGGGGAAATTTGGTTTTATTTGGAGAAACTTTAGGGGTGTGTCTGTCGTCTGTCTGTCTCTGTGGTGGGGGTATGCCCAACTCAATCTGTGAGGAAGCACCACAGACTCATTTCTTTTGAGAGGGAGAAAGAAGAAAAAGGAAATGAAGAGGAAGGGAAGATGGTGTGGTTTGGGGAATCCCTTTGGCTCCCAGTGGCTTCCGGTGGTGCCGGTCTGGGCTTTTGTAAAACCAGCTACGAGGCGGCGAGTTCGCTGGATAGAGGTTTTCCCTGCAGCGGGGCGGGAGGCCCAGGCCTCCAGGGATGGAGGAGGAGGAGGAGGAGGAGGAGGAGGAGGAGCAGCGTGGCGGCTCCCATGGGAAGGCTGAGAGCACAGCCCTGGGCCTGTGGGGTGGCAAAACGAAAGGAAAGCCGCGGGCCTGGTCTCGGAGAGGCCCCGTGGTGTTTGAGTGACAGTGGGCACGCCTGAGCTCGGTGGCCACGTAGGTGCTTGTGTCTGTCGGTGTGACGGTTTGCCCACGGGCCCTTGGGTGGGGTCTGAGCGTGAGGGTTGTATTCTGAACCGGTGGGCTTCTGTGGAGGGGTGCAGTGTCCCTGTAGATGGGCGTAGTGTAAGTGGGCTGTGTGCTGGTAGCATTGTCTGCACAAATCCTACCCGCTCCTGATGTGGCGCCTGGGCCAGGCCACGGGCACCTGGGTGAACTGTCCGCCTGGAGCCATTCACATCTCTGCCAGGCCCAGAAGCCTGTCTCATGGCCAGGGTAGGGGCTAAAAGACCTCCCGACCTCCACCCGCATCATCCTGGTGGGGAGAGGCCGAGAGGCCCCATGGGCAGAGCGAGGGGAGGGGTGCACAGCCACAAACTTTGTTTGGGCTCCTTGCTTTTGACAAATGCTTTCTCCGGGGTTGCCCCACTCGTGGCGGGGAGCCCCCGGAGAAGGGGTTTAAGAGCGCTCCTCTTTAAACGCTAAAGAGAGATCCCTCCCTGAGCCCGCATTTTCCTACCGGCCGCTTGGCATTTAATAACGTTAAGACTTATTAGAGCTGGTAATGAAAACTGGGGCTGCTGAATGGGAAGCGGTGTTGGAGAGGGGTGTAATAGCTCCCGGGCATGGTAAGAAACTATTTATCCGCAATCAGTCCTCACTCTCGGAGTTTGAAGCACAAACGTTCAGTTGAAGGGTTTTAAAGCAGATTAAATTGAGCTTTTATTTCTGTGCACTTTCATCTCTGAACAGCTCACTCCTGCTCCCCTTGGGCTGATATTCATGAGGCTGTTCATATTTTTTTTTTTTGCTCTTATCCTTGTTAAGACTGAGTTATTAGGATTGTTGGTTGTGAGACTGTGCAGCCCGCTACGCGTAGGGGCTCCGGCCAGGCTCTGCTCACCTGGCGAGGGGAGTGGACAGCCCGCCGCCCTCATCCGCTCAGACGCTCCTCCGAGCCCCTTCCCCGAGGACCAGGGGACCGACAGGCCAGGGACCCAACCAGGAAAGGGTTTGAGGAGGCACGAGAAAGAACAGGATTCTCCTAACCTGAGAGCCTGGTAGGAAACTGGAGAGGCGTTTGCACAGAGTCAGACCATTCTTCTGTGGGGATTGACGGAGTGCATGGGAAGAAATAAGCAATTAATAATAATAATAATAATAATAATAATGTAGCAATAAGCAATAATAGCACCAAAGCCTCCAGCAAGCATCTGGCAATGTGCAAACTTAGGCTGAAACTGACCACATCAGACCCGGGGCTCCACATTGTTCTCCAAAGCAGAACGCCCAGCAGGGTCACAATTAATAGGAAATGAGGGGAAAAGTAAAGAGATTAAAAAAGAGGAGTGTGCCTCTTCCTGGGGGGAGGGGGGGGAAGAGAGGGTTTGCCCAGGCCAAAGCCCATCCGAGCTTCTGCCTCATGAAAGAATGTGCCGGCTTCTGCCTCATGGAAGGCCACCTGAGCGGGGCCGAGGTGTGTGTCTGAGAGACAGGGAGACAGGTTTGTGTTTCCTTGCATTCTTCCTTCCTTCGTTCCTGTGTAAAGCGGCAAGCGCACAGGTGTGGTGTGGAGCGGGAAGTGACGAGAAGACTCGGGAAGGAAGGAGGGAGAGCCCGGAGTGCCGGTTTGAGACACTTGTAAAAGGAGGTGGGAAACAATGTAATTTGGCAGCGGCGGTAGCTGCTAATGCGGTTTTCGGTCGTTTGCTACACAGGAGGAAGCTGTTTTGATTGTGTGTACAAGGACCTGCCAAATTTAATTAGGCTCCGGGGGAGAATGAATGGGGGGAGGGGGCGCGGCTCCCCTCAGCCCGCCGCCCCCCTCCTGGGCTTCACACCTGGAAGGGGCCTTGTGGACCGGGCGGGAGAGGACGGGGCAGGGCAGGGGAGGGGAGGGGCGGGACCCGGGAGGGGGAGAGGGGCCTGGGAGAGGGAGCCGGGGAGGGAAGGAGATAGCCCATTTATCACGAAACAAGCTGCACTGATTTAAACCAACAAGTCCCCTCCTCGGCAAATGTGTGTTTAGAGAAAGGTAATTGACACTCCACCAAATCAAAGGATTACCCCGGGTTGGCAATCTAATCAAACAGAGTCCAGGCGGGATTTGAAGCTGTTCAAAGTGGGATCAGCTTCGCATAATGGGGGCGCGGAGGAAGGCGGGAGGGCGCCGGGCGGCTCCCCGGCTTTGCGCGGCGCGGGGTGGCGGGTGGGCAGCGGAACCCGAGGGGGAGGCCCGCGGGACGGGCCGGGGGTGGACGGGGCGAGCCCGGGGAGGGGGCGCTGGGCCGGCGAGGAGGACCCCGGGGGAGGCGGCGGCGGCTCCCGGCGAGTCTAGGCGGGGCAGACAAGACGCCCCCTTTCTTCCTCCATCCTCCCCCCCAGCCGACGGGGAGCGAGGGGAGGAGGGAGGCAGGCCGAGGAGGAGAAGAACAACAATGAGATAACTGTTACAAAGGCAAACGCCGGCGCTCGCTCGCTGGCAGCCCCAGAACCCGCGGCAAACACACCAAGTCCGCCGCCGTGTGCCAGATAAACTCGTGCCTAAATCGAGTGTGACGGGGCCAGGGGAGAAGAGACGGGGAGAGATAAGGTTGGAGGGGGAATGGACGAATATAATCTAATAGACGTTTAGAAAACAAACTTGAAACGAGGGCGAACAGGCGAGCG
Source organism: Vespertilio murinus (assembly GCA_963924515.1). Lineage (NCBI taxonomy): Eukaryota > Metazoa > Chordata > Mammalia > Chiroptera > Vespertilionidae > Vespertilio > Vespertilio murinus. Next base: position 9,568,157 of record OZ004706.1, read on the forward strand.
GAGCGTAATTATCCGCCCCAGAGACCCGGACGAGCCCTCGGAGGCTGGCGCGCTGCGGGTGGAGTGGGGGGGCCTCGGCGGAGCCTTGCTGGGCTGGAGGTTGGGGGGTGCCGCTGGGACTCCACTGGGAACCAGACGAATCGCCCCCAACCCCTTCCCCGGGGGCGCTCCTGGGGGGGGGGCCTCGGTTGCCAGACGGAGGTGCTGGCGCAGCCCCGTGCTCCCCGTCGCATTTCCCCACGGGGTGGGGTCCGGGGTCCCCTGCTGCCTGGCGAGGGGGACGCTCACCTCCGCCGGCACGCAGCACCCCACGCGCGCCGGCTGTTTCCAGGCGCATTGGGACCCAAAAGACGCGCCCGCACCGCGCGCGCGCGCGCCCGGCACAGCCGTTAAAGGAATTAGATATTTACCAGTTTGAAATAAGCCTGGCTAAGAAGAAGAAGGAGAAGGAGAGAGAGAGACGGTGAAAAGAGGAGGCTGGGGGAAGACTTCAAACGAATCCTTCCCCGGGAACGGCGGCGGCGGCGGGGAGATTTGCCGGCCAGTGCCGGGAAGTTATTTAGATATTTAATAACACGTTTTCCCGAGGCGCGACCGCGGCCGCCGCCCGCGCTGCTCCCCGCGCTCCGCGGCCGGTGGAAGAGGGGCGTCTCCATGTTGGGGAGAGATAACGCAATCAGGCTCACCCCGGTCCCAAAGCGGCCCCGCGCCGTAAACCCGGATTAGCGGCCCCCGCGCCCCCTCCCCTCGCACAGCTTTCCAAATATTTCCAGAAGCATTTACATGGGAGGATTTAAAAGCACACATAGCTGCCGCCTTAAAGCAGTAAGGTGATTATATGGGTTTTTTTTTTTTTACAAAAAAGAATTTTTGGAAATGATAGCTGTTACTCGTTACATGATCTATGAGTGATATGATATAAAAACATCGTTTTCCAGAGGGCGCGAGGGCTGAGCAAAGGAAAGCTCCCATTTGCCACGTTGGGCAAAGCTGGTGAGACTTCAACCCTCCTGGGAACCCGGGATACAAACGCGAAATGTACCAGGGCCCCTGGAAGAGTTTGTTCTAACGTCGGACAGATTCGCCCCCAGGAGAGGGGGTGCCCCATGCGGGGAAGCCTTCCCGCTATTCAGAGCCCAGAATAGAAGCCCCCAAGGGGAGTTTCTCCGGGGACTTTGGGGCCCCGAAGGCCAAGACAAAGGGGGACACATTCCATGAATTCCAGAAAAAAAAAAAAAGCTCTTCTCCCTCCCCCCACTGCAGACTAATGAGGTGATTAGGAAGCCCCGTTGGGGACGGGGTGAGCGGGGGCTGGCGGGTTAGGACGCCCCCCTCGGGTTTTGCGGTCCTAAGCCTTCCCTTCCCCCAACGGGGCTGAAAGGGGGGAAAGGTGGAAGTGGGGTCAGTGCTTTCTGACCTGCTCCGAGCGCCCGGCCCGGGCTGGGCCGAGCAGGGGGAGGGAGGGAACTCGCCTTCCCAAATCGAATCAAGGCAGAACGGTGACCTAAGGGGGAAACTTCGCCACTAGCAGACAGCGCTCTCCCAAACTTCAAACGGAGCGGCGGGGGGAAGGGGCGGCGACGCGGGGAAGGGGCCGCGGAGGCGCGAGGGGAGGAGGGGCCGGAGGAGGAAGAGAAGGGGTCGAGGGCAAAGGGGAAGCGGGAGCCAAAGGAAGGGGAGTAAGGACGGCAGTGTCAAAAGGGGGGGCTCGGCCGCACTTAGAACCTCAGCCGGCGCAGGGGGAGAGGAAAGCGCCCGGGCCGGCAGCCTGGGGAAGGAGGAGGGGAGGCTGTGAGCTCCCCGAGACTCGCTCCGGGCGCCTCTGGAGCCCGCCGTCCACCGGGCAGCGGGTGAGGGTGGGTTGCACAGGGCCCCGGGCGAGCTGATGGACTTTTCCAGGACTTGGGTGCCTGGGTGAGACCAAGAGAGGAATGGCAGTGGCCGGGGAGCAGAGAGGTGGACGGAAGAGTCAGAGAGGAGGAGGAGGAGGAGGAGGAGGAGGAGGAGGAGGAGGAGGAGGAGGAGGAGGAGGAGGAGGAGGAGAGCGTCTGGAGAGGGAGCTCCAGAGCGCACGGTCAGAGCGAGCGAGCGAGACCGAGCGGAGAGAGCATTGACAGGCGCCAAGAAAGGCCGGGCCGAGAGAGGCTGGGGCAGCGGGAAGACAGACAAAGGGACACCGAGCCGCCGGAAGGCTGGCCCGGGCCGGCACGTCGGGGGAGGCAGCCCGCGGGAGAGCGCGGGCGGAAGGGCGAGCGCGCGGAGCCGGGCGGCGGCGGGAGGCGGGCGGCCGCTGTCCTCCTTTTGATCCTCCGCGGCGTCGCCTTATCAGAAAGCGCTTTCGGTGACACGGGCACAAAGGCAGTTCATCACATTACAGCGCGGCCCGGCGGCTCGCAGCGATCCCGCCGCTTAATTAGAGGCGGGCGAGGCGGCCGGCGGGCGGGAGGGAGGCCGGCTCCCGGGCGGGGAGCGGGGAGCGGGGGCCCGCGCTCCGCGCTCCGACCCGAGGCGCGGGGAAGGGGCTGGCCTGCGCGCCCGCCTCCGCGGGGACCGGGCGAGGGGGCGGGACCGTTATTTAGAGCGTCGCTAGATAAAGCGAAGGAAACAGGCCAGGCCAGTTTTCACCGAGGGAGCCAGGCTCGCCTCCTTCCGGTGTTTTGTAGCCGCCCCTTCTAGGTTGTCAGTTTGGGGAGGCTGGCGCCCAGGCCACCTGCCCCACTCCCCACTCCCCACTCCCCACTCCCCGCTCCCCACTCCCCGAGCTGCGGACTGGAGGGTGAGTGAGGGTAAGGTGACAACTCAGGGCCAGCCTAAGGCTTCATGTTGCGCTGGGTCCGGTTCACACTCACCTCTTCGGGGAGACTGGGAGTTGGGTTCCCTCTCCAGTGGGCCTTCCCTCTCTACCTTCCTTCTTCCTTTTGAACCCAACTGTGCAGAGCAGGGAGGATCCGTGTGCACGTGGTGAGCCCAGAAATAAGAGTCCCAGACTCTGTCCTGCCCCAACTCACTAGCAATGTCTTGGGCCTCGCTCAAGCGCTCTGGGTCTCAGTTTCCTCCCACGAAAAACCAGATAACTGGACCCAAACACAGATTCTTGTCCTTTGGGGTAAAACCTAAGAAATTGGTCATTCACTCATGTTCATACAGGCAGATTTGTCCAGGCAGCAGGAAGGGGGGTCTCTGGGCTTCTAGGGGGGCACACCCCATAAGAACTCCACATATTCACGAGGGAGCTTCTGATCCCGGAAGCAGGAGCCCAGGATGAGGCAATGGATTTGGGCGGGAGGTGGAGGGGGGGGGCGGGGGGGGGGTAGCCTGGCCCTTGCTGCTTCCTCCTTTCCGAAATAGACAGCCCAGCCCACTGCCCTCCTCCAGGTGGTTGCTGGAAGGGTCTTTTTTGAGGTTGTAGTATGCAAAGATCAGGACAGATACTGACTCCCCCTTTTGTCTGTCCCAAGAAAGAAAGAGAGGGAAAGAGGGAGGGGGTGGGGAGAGGGAGGGAGGGAGAGAGAGAGAAGAAATTTTCCATCGGGGTTGAATTTCTTGATTCGTTGTGTAAACATGTTTTGAGCACCTACTGTGTGCCAGGCATTGTGTTAAGGGCCCAGGAATCCCGGAGACAAGAGGGTTTCTCCTTTCCTGGGTGCTGAGCCAGGTGGATGACTCAGAAAACAAACAAGCCCAGGACACACAGACTTGTCCCAGGAGGGGCGTGTGTGTGGTGTTAGCCTCCTGCAGGCTGTCTCAGTGTTTGGGTGTTTGTGAATGTTGTGTTTGGGTGGGGGTGGCGGGGAGGGGGGGGGTCTATGTGAGCACATTTGGAAGGCAGCCCCCAGCCTGACCTGGGGAGTTGCAGGCGCTAGCTGGGACCTCGAAGGAAGGGCCTCGGGTCCAGGCCAGCCGAGGAGGGAGGAGCGTGGGCCTCGCCTTGACAGCGCTCTTTGTCTGGAGCCGAAAAGAAGACCTAAGATCAAAGAGGCCCCAGACCCGACAGAAAAAGGGGTGGGGCTCTGGGCACAAGTCCTAGCTTGGAAAACACCCTGAGTTTTTTCTGGGGTCCTTTTGGGGGGACCCAGGAGCAGCTGAGCCTCAGACAGGTGGGCGGCAGCCGTTCCTCGGGCTTTCTCCACGGCCCCAGACCTCCGTGGGGGACAGAACCCTGCTAGCTGCGGGTGCAAATTCAGACCTGGAGTCCCTAGGTGACCGGGGAAGGTGGAGGGGAAGCAACATCCGGGGAAGTTTTGCAGGTCTGTGAGTTTTGCAGGGTGGTGTGTGGCGTATACTTTTGCGTGGAGATCGTGGGCCGGTGATCAAGCCCCGATTGCTGGAAACTCGTCCTAGAAGTCTGTGCCCGATTTATCTGGGCTGCACAGACATATTCAAGCTCTAGTTTGTCTCCAGAGTTGGTAGTGGTCCGGGGAGCCCGAGGAACCTTCTGGATCTCTCTGGTTCCCAGCGGAAGCCTGCAGAGTGCCTCATCCCCATCTCCCCTGCTCCTTGGTCACCAAGACCCCACAGGCAGGGACCCAGAGGCAGCGGGACCCGAGACTTTCCACGGAGACCCCCGCTTCCCTGCCCCTCATCCTGCCATTTTCTTCCTCGCCTGCACTTCTTGAGCTTGGATTCTCCCATCCGAGGTCAAAAAGCCCGATAATAAAAAGACCCCACCCCACCCGCCGCCCTATATGTGTGGGGGAAGGAGGCACAGCCTACACCCCTTCTCCCAGCCTCCAGCCGCCTGCAAATCCGGGGTTCGGCATCTCTGCCGCACCCCGGGGCCTGCGGATGGGGAGGATTCTGAAATACTGCTTTGGTGTCTCTGGGGTTTATTGGAAGTGCTGGGTGGGAACTCTAAGAAAAGTTCTGGAACTTTCTTTCATCAGTAGGGCTACCTGTATCTCCCTGTATCACGCTGTGCTGGGTGGGACTTCCCCTCCCAGGGTCTGCACCGGCGACACCGAGTGGGGCTAGCCGGTGCGCGCGCTCGGCCGGGGCGATGGTCACGTAAAGGCCCCTTTGCGTCCCTTCCCCCTCCCCGCTGCGTCGGTGGGTTTGAATCCGGGAGCGTCGCTCATTCCCGGTGCGGGAGCCTCAGTTTCCCCTCCGATGACTGGGGGCAGGGCCCCTCCTCCCGGCCCCGCGGCGGGAGGACGTGCGCGCCGCGCCGGGAACGCACTGCGGAGACCGGTCCGCGGCCCGGGGCGGCGAGGCGGCTCCGCGAGTTCGGCTCCCCGCGCCGCCCCCGCCCGCGCGCCGTCGGCCGAGTCCCCGCCCGCGCCTCAATGGCCACTTTAGAAATACAAACAACTTTAGAAATAAAGTAACCAAACCCCCGAGAGGGGCTTTGAAGGGGCGAATGCCTGGTGGCGCTTTACTATGCCGTGGGCCGGGGCCCGGCCTAATCCCGCTTTCATTTCCACCGACGGCCGCGGGGGAAGCGCCGCCGGCCCCCGGCCCCTCAGGAGGCTGATTAGGCCACAAAGAGCCCCCATTATCCCGAGAAGAAAACCGGGGGCGGCGCGGGGCGGGGGCGGGGGCCGCCCGGCCCGGCTATTGACTTAGCGGATGAAGTCAAGAGCGGGCGCCGGGCCGGGGGGAGGGGACGGGGCGGGGGCGGGGGGCCGAACAAAACCGGGCGCACAAAACCCACAACAAAACCCCGGCCCCGGCCCCCCGGCCCCGGGGAAGCCGGGCCGGCGGAGGGCTCCCCGGCTGAGCTTCTGCTGGGTCAGCTGCCGCCCGATGGCTGGGGGCGGGATGGGGGAAGGGGGGGCTCCGCCCGCTTCCCCGGGCCCCTGGCGTCGGTGGTTTTCTTGGGAGGGGGGGTCGGTGGAGGGAAGGAGAGAGCAAAGGCCATAGAAGCAGGCTCCTGGGCCCTTCAGGGCTGCGTGGCCTGGGCTCACGCTGGCTCCGGCTCTCCCGCCTTCCCTTCCTCCTCTGTGGGAGGCTAAGGCTCCAGAAGCATCCCAGCTGTGGCCACCTGCGGGTCTGGTCAGCGAGGGCTGCTGGGCAGAAGTAACGCCCGGGGAAAAGCTCTAGAGGAGGAGCCTGAGTGGGGGGCAGGGAGGTGGGGGTGAAGGAGAAAGTGGAGCCCCACCCCCCAGCCTGAAAGCTGTGGGCAACTTTGAATGCGGTGCCAGGCCCCAGAGCGCTCTGGGAAGAGGCCATGGGATTTCATAAAGCCCAGGACAAATCCCAGTCCCTCCCCCCTCCGCTCCTCCCCCCAGGGCTGGTTCCAGTCTGGAGCCGTTGGCCTGTCATTGGAGAAATCATAGGGGCTGCAGACCTCTAGGGAACGACATGTGTGGGGAGGGGGGGGGGGGCGGGACGAGGACAGATGCTCTACCTGGTGCAGCTGGACAGCGCCCTTCCTTCCCGGAGAGACCGTGGTCCCTGTGGGCAGGGGAGGGGGCAGAAGCAGCCAGTTCTTGGGGTGCAGCAGCCACTGTCCAATGAGTCCCATTTCCTCCCGGGGAGAGGCCAGGCAGCTTTGGTGAGCAGAGGTGAGCACCATGTGGTGATGAAAGGAGGGTCTGTGACATCCCCGCTGCCCCCCCCCAATCCCATCCCCTCCCCAGCCAGAGCTGTCTCCATCCCCTTGAAATAGGGCGGCCTCAGTCCTGAGGGCTGACTTGGCAGTGCCCGGAGGGCATCTGGCTCTTCCTTGTCCATCCCACAGCACCCCGGCTTCTGGTGCTGGGGTGATACCCCCGGAGTCCAGCCATGGCTGCTCTCAGCCCCGGGAAGGCGTTAGGACTCATTCCAAGGGCAGCGAGGAGCAAGGGAGCCGTGGGCTGGGCAGAGACTGCACGGGAAGGCGTGGAGAGACCAGCTAGGAGTTCATGCTGAGAGAGCGAGGGGAGGGGCGGGGTGCAGAGGGAGAGTGGAGGGGTGTAAGGAGAAGGCAGCCCCAGCCAGAGATGGGAGGAGGTGGAAGCAGCTCTTCCCAGACTCCTCCCACCCGACGCCCAGGTGTGTGGGACCCTGTGGCTGCTGGGTCAGTTAAAGAGACCGTGGGCCGAAATCTGTTTGGCTCAGTGGATAGAGCGTCAGCCTGTGGACTGAAGGGTCCCGGGTTCGATTCCGGTCAAGAGCATGTACCTTGGTTGCAGGCATATTCCCAGTAGGGGGGTGTGCAAGAGGCAGCTGATCGATGACTCTCATCGATGTTTCTAGTTCTCTATCTCTCTCCCTTCCTCTCTGTAAAAAGTCAATAAAATATATATTAAAAAAAAAAGATAGAGACCATGGAATTCCTCTCCAGGCTGAGTCAGAGTGGATGGATCAAGCCTTAGAGGTCATCCGGTCATCACAGGTGGGAAAGCGGGGGTCCAGAGAGGGTGGCATGAGTGAGCCCCAAAGAGGAGGCAGTGACGGGCAGTTGGCCTGGTAGAAAAGCAAAAGGAGCTGGTCTTGCTCCTGGGAACTCGAAGGTGAGGGCAGCCCCGGGGAGCAATGCCCTTTCCCATCCCCGCAGCCTACCACCCTCTGTAAGTTCCACTTCACAGAGGGGGGAAACTGAGGCACAGAGACTATCCCAAGGAAAGAGGGCGGGGAGGGGCCTCTCCTAATAGGGTGGCCTTTACCCTCAGACCGTGGTCAGCAAACGGCGGCTCCGCGAGCCACATGCGGCTCTTCGGCCCCTCGAGTGTGGCTCTTCCACAAAACACCACGGCCTGGGCGAGCCTATCTTGAGGAGGTGGCGTTAGAAGAAGTTTAAGTTTAAAAGATTTGGCTCTCAAAAGAAATGTCAATCATTGTCCTGTTGATAGTTGGCTCTGCGGACGAATGAGTTTGCCGACCACGGGCCTAAGAGGCTTGACGGGCACACCCCAGCTCCTCTCCCCTGCTCCATCTGGACAATCGCAGCCCCAGCACCTCCCCCCCGGCCCCCCCGCCCCCACCCTCCATGAACCCTGGATCTTCAGGCCCAGGGGACACAATGGCTCAAGCCAGCACCCCCTGTACCACCCAGGGTCGCCTGCTGGGATCGCGAGACCTGGCAGAGGCCACAGATGTGCCCTCCGAAGGGCCCGTTCATCTTCTGGGAAAAGTCCTGAGAGAAGCAAGGAAAACTCAAGCCCCGAGGGAAGGGACTGCAGGGTGGCGGCCGGGGCTGGGACTCAGTCCTTCCTGTGAACGGCCCTCGGGGGGACCCCGGCCTTCACACGAACTGCTGTGTGACCCTGGACAAGCCGAGTAACTTCTCTGGCCCTTGCCCCTTTGTGTGAACTAGGGTGAGGCACGAGGAGCCCAGTGGTTTTCAAACTGTGTTCCACGGCACCTTGGGGTTCCGGGCAGGAGGCGATGCAGCCGGTGAGGCTCCTGGCAACTCTGATCCTGGGAGCATGTATGTGTTGGAGGAGAAAATCCAGCGAGCTCCCCTTGATAGATAGAGGAGACTCTGGCGAGACAGGGCTTTGTCTGAGGAAGGAGCAGGGATCACCTTCCATCGGAGGAGGCTACTCTGGGGTGGGAGGAGGAGAGGACTCCTCCGCCGTGTTTACGCCTGGAATCAGAGCCCCAGGCTGTGGTTACTGGTCCTCAGAGATAAGCTGATATCGCTCATCTGGTGACAAATGATTCCCCTCCTCTTCTGTTCCCCCGATTAGAGAACTTTCTCTCCTGGCCGGGAGGTCTTGCTGGAGGACAGGCCTGGCTGGTCTCCAGGCGCCGGGCGCTGCCTGCCCAGGTTGCTGTGTGACCACGGGAGGCGGCACCCTCTCTCTGCGCTGCAGCGAGGACCGGGGGTGTGGCGGGGTGTCAGTGCCACCCTGGCACGGTCCCGGGAGGAGGACTGAGCGCAGAGTGTGGGAGCTGGGAAGACCCGTGAGCCAGGAGGGCTGCAGGGTGTGCCCGGGTGCTTTTGCAACCCATGCCACCCGGCATTTTCTCCATCTGGGCAGTGGCTTTTGGAAACACTGCCTGCCGTGGTTGGGAGCCGCGGGTCTGGTGCACCCCGTTTCACAGATGGAGAAACTGAGGCCCACAGAGGGGAGGGGACAGCAAATGGAGAGCAGAGTGAGAACAGGGACCCAGTCTCCAGACGGTTAAGCCAGGCACCATGAATGGGACATTCTTCCCAACTTGCTGGGCCCCTTACTTTTTATTAGTCGCCTGCAAGGGGCTTATCAGCAAGGGCATCAAGCAAGGAACAAGGGAGCCAAGAGGGCAGGACCCCATCTGTGCCCGACACCTGCCCACACTCCTAGGCTGCCCCTCCCCCTTTCAGACCCTCACTTCCATCCCAGCCCTGGGCCCTCAGCCTTTGCCCCCAGAGGTAGCCCGGGGACACTAAGAGCACCGGACTCAGAGTCAGTGAGACCCGGCCCGGCCTCCCAGCTGTGGGTCCCCTCAGCACGTCGGGTCGCTCCACCTGTCTGAGCCTCAGTCTTCTCACCCATCCAATGGGGATGGAAATCACAGAGGGGCGAAGCGTTAAAAAACACACAGGAAAGATGGCGGGCACCTGGGAGGTGCCTGTGGGACTGAGACGGAAGGCCTGGAAGTAACATGCGCAGAACAGCTGACTCAGAGGGGCTTCCAAGAGGAGAACCCCCCCCCCCCCCCGAGTCAGAGGCACACTGTCCTCTGTCAGAGGCTCCAAGATATAGATGGAATACTTTTGTCACATTGTTGAAAGGTTTGTTATAAAGTAACGAGTGCTTGTGAAAACTCAAGACAGAAAGAGTCTGATGTTGAAGGGGAGAGCGCTGCCCTGAGGGGTGATCTTGCTGAGTTTGGGAGGATAGCTGTCTGCACCTAGATCTATGTTCTATCTATTCATCCATCCATCCCTCTAGCTCAGTGGTTCTCAACCTCTCTAATGCGGCGACCCTTTAATACAGCTCCTCATGTTGTGGTGACCCCCAGCCATAACATTATTTTCGTTGCTGCTTCATAACTGTAACGTGAGGAAACTGTATTAAAGGGTCGCAGCATTGGAAAGATTGAGAACTACTGCTCTAGCTGGACGTAGACAGATGTAAGGGAAAGTGGCATCGTATCAGCTTCACCTGGGGACCAGAGGGGCTTCAGGGGTGGCCATGAAGCTCCAGAATGGAATTCTCAAGCGTGTGTGTGTGTGTGTGTGTGTGGATGCATGCATTTTCCCTGGACGGGGAACCTTAGCTTTTCCTGGGTCTCCTAGGGCCCGGGGTCCCCAGCAAAGCACCCCGAGTTCGGAGATTTGCAGGTGCTTGTCCTCTCGGAGGAGGGGCAGGCGGAGCCGCCTCCCCCTCCCCTCCAGCCCGCCAGCCTCCCCCCCTCTCCCCCTGGTGCACCTGCCAGGGCTTCCGGCCCCCTCTGCTTCAAAGAGCAGGCTGGGCTTTACCTGCCTCGCCTCTTTGCAAAGCAGCCAGGTTTGAAAGGGAAGGTGGCATTTCAGGCCCTTAATTAGACCCGGGGCAAGAATGGAGGGGAGATTGTTAGGGGATTAACACCCAGGTAAACTCATCAAGGCGCACCCGCCCCTTGGCCCCTTGGCAGGAGGCAGCAGAGAGAATCCGGGCCACAGCGGAAAGGCTGGTCGGCAGCGTGGACTCACATTCCGGAGGGGTGGGGTGTGTGCGGGGGGGGGGGGGGGGGGGGGGCGGGGCAGAGGCGGAGAAGGGAGGACCCCTCCACCCGCGCCGGTGCCCCAGGAAGGTGGAGCTAGGACTCCCACTTTGTTCTCGTAGCAGTGGACTGAGCACCTACTGTGTGCCAGGCGCTGCTCAGGGGCTGGGAGGACAGCCTCAAGTCGCACAAGGCCCTGGTCTCGGGGAGCTTACACACGGTGGGCAGTCGGGCAATGAGCATGTCATGGCAAACACTAACAGGTGGACAGGGGCCTAGAGGAGACAGGAAGTGACCGACCCGGGAAGCAGTGGTAGCTGGGCTATCAGGGAGGCCTGCCCAGAGGAGGTGATAGTTGACCTGAGGCCTGGGTGGCAGGAGAGAGGCACTCATTTATTGAACCTCCGCAGGAGAATCGCCAGTTGAGAGCTGACTGCGTGCTAAGGATGGAGTAAGGCGCTTTATAGGAATGAATTCAGGAAACCCTCCCAGGGGCACCGCGGAGGAGGGGTTAGTCAGATCCCCTTTGTCGATGGGGGAGCTGAGGTGCACGCAGGCGCCTTGGCCCTTGGGGCGCAGACGAGCAGGCGGGGCTCATGGGAAGCCTGCGCTCAGCTTGTCTCCCTCTTACTCTCCCCTCCTCCTCTCAGCCCTAAGCCCTGCCCCTGCCTGTCTGCTATCCCAACTTGGCAAACAAAAGCAGAAGTCAGAGAGGTTTGCTCCACCCTGGCTGGTGCTCTCAGTGGTTAGAGCGTGGGCCTGCCGATTGAAGGCCCCGGGTTCAATTCCGGTCAAGGGCACGTACCTCGGTTGCGAGCTCGATCCCTGGCCCTGCTTGGGGTGTGTGCAGGAGGCAGCCATCGATGTGTCTCTCTCACTTTGATGTTTCTCTCTCTCCGTCTCTTCCCCTCCCTCCCACACTCTCTAAAAAGCTACAGAAAAATGTCCTCTAGTAAGGATTAACCAAAAAAAAAAAAAAAACAGAAAACGAACGAGAGAGAGAGAGAGAGAGAGAGAGAGAGAGAGAGAGAGAGAGAGAAAATGCTGGGGAGGGCCTGGAGAGCAGACGTGGGTTTGTGCAGGACCTACTGTGTGCGGGGCACAGTCCCTTGAGTCCCACAGCCCCGTGAACCTCACAGGGTTTACTGATCCCGTTTTACAGATGAGAACGCTGAGGCACAGGGAGGTTAGGCCACTTGTCCAGGACCAGAGCTAGAGAAAGAAAGAAGAGTTTGAGTCCTGGCCTCTCTGGCGGTGGGGCCCAGACTCGGGCCAGCCCCAGGTGGCTCGGGAGGGGCCAGAGGGAGAACTGCTCTTGCTTGGCTGGTGCCTCGACGCCCCCGGGGACACCAGCTCCCCGGCCAGAGTGCAGATACTCCTTCATCCTGAGCATCCTTAAGGTGATTTCAGTTTAGCCCTGGCTGGTCTGGCTCAGTGGATGGAGCATCGGCCTGTGGACTGAAGGATCCCGGGTTTGATTCTAGGCGGGGGCACATGCCCAGTTTGTGGGCTCGGTCCCCAGTGTGGGGCATGCAGGAGGCAGCCGATTGGTGATTCTCTCTCATCATTGATGTTTCTATCTCTTCCCCCCTCCCTTCCTCTCTAAAATGATTTTTAAAAAATTATGAAAAAGAAAAGATGATTTGATAAGTTTAACGCTGCTATTGCTTCTGGCTGGTCTGCTTTGTGCAAGCTCCTTCCCACGTCACCTCATCGCCGCCAAAAATAAAGATTTCCCCTTTTAAAGAAGCACGCGCCGAGCTCCCTGCTCACAGCCAGGCGCCGGCCTCCCTGCGCTCCGGTTTGCACGGCCAGAAGCCGGGGCTGTGGCCAGTCCCAGCCCGTGACCGGGAGGCTGGGAAATGCAGGTGGCGCGTCCCTCCCACAGATGAAGCCACTTAATTACCACGCAATCAATATGCAAACAAGTGCCAAACTGGGTTTGAATCAAATTTCTCACTGGGGACCCGCTGGGGGGAGGCGAGTCCAGCAGAAGCGGAGCCTGGAGGGGTGAGCTGGTCGGGGGGGGGGGGGGGGCTGCAGGATAACGGGATGGGCTTTGACCGGGACCCCGGCACCCAGGGCCATGCGGGCGGAGGTCCCAGGAGCCTCCAGCGGCTGGCTCGTGGCCCGGGGCCCATTGAGGGGAGCGTGGGTCCCTGGCTCGAGGCGGCCCCCGCGGGAGGGTGTCCAGGCCTGTCAGCTGAAGTCTGGCGGCCTCCGCTAATTCATTTGACTCGGAAATCTCAACTTGACCAGGTCCCCCCTCCCTTCTTTAAAACAAACTCATTAAACTTGTCAACACTCATTAGGCCTGTAAAACATTGAACTAGAGCCACTGGGGAGAGCTGGAGAGGGCGTGTGTGTGTGTGTGTGTGTGTGTGTGTGTGTGTGTGAGAGAGAGAGCACTCCCTGCAAAGCTGAACCAGGTCCTGGGAGACCCCCCTCTGAAGCTTGGCGCGGGGGTTGGCAGCGGGGGCAGAAGTCAGATTCATTTGTTCATCTCCCCGCTTCCTTCTGCATCTGCCTTTCATCGAGGGCAGAGTATGGCGTGGAGGCCCAGAGTCAGGCTGGAGTTAGAATCGGCCTTGCCCTCCTGGCTGTCTGACATGGGCCAGTTTCTTAGCCTCTGTGCCTCAGTCAACCCATCTGTGATATGGGTACCCCAATCATAGGAACCCCCCTCTCGGTGCCGTTGGGGAAACGATGTGGGGAATGCACGTAGAACAGTGCCTGACACACTGTTAAGAGCACAGCTCCTGGCAGCTGGTGTCAGAAATAATACCTTAACGTGTAAGGGGGGGTTTGGATTGGATAAGGACTCGAGTTTGGACCTCAGCTTCCTGCTCTGGGACTCTGGGTCGGGGACCACTTCTGGGAGCCTCGGTTTCCCCAAGTATAAAATGAGCACAACAACGTGTGTGTGTTAAAAAATAAAAATGTGTGCTTAAAAAAATAGGATCGTGGTGAGACATGAGTTAACGGGGACAGAGCCAAAGCTAGTGTGGTGTCTGTTACTGTGCGGATATCAGGAATGCCCTCTCTCCTTTGTCCCTCCCCCGACTCAGCTCCCCCCCCCCGCACCCCCATCTTCGCCCCCACCCCCAGCACTTCGCCAGGCAGCATGGAACACGGTGTGCCTGGCTCTCACTCCTCTGGGGGTCCGTCCTACAGCCTGAAGCAAAGCCGGGGGACAGAGGCTTCAGGGAGAGGGGCTGGGGACTGAACCCCCGCTCCGGTCTGGGGGGAGGTTCCTGCGGTCTCAGAAGCCGATGCCTCCGTTAGGGAAGGAAAAGCTGCTCAGGGGGAGACAAAACTGGCCCCTCTACCCTCGGCTAAAAGAAAAATACAAAAACACGTCTGGTTTTTGAAGCCATCTGACGGGACGGGAACCGAGTGACCCCACTTGGAAAGGAGGGGCTGGAGGGAGGGGTCCGGCCGCTGGTCCTCCCCTCACCGACTCCTGCCTTCCCCCCGCAGCCAGGGGGACAGCCGGCGCCCCAGACCCTCCGAGGCCGGCCGGCCGCGCTCCAGGCCCGTGAATAGCGGTTTTGTCTGGGCTCCCATTTAGGATTTGCGGCTGCGGTTGTGACGGGTCCTTTCTCCCTTTAAAGTGGGGTGTCACAGGCTCTCTCGCCCCCTCTCTCCCAGTCCCCTTCGCATTGAGAATGCCTCCTCCTCCTCCTCCTCAAAAAAAAAAAAAAAAAATCACAAAACCAAAACACAAAACAAAACAAAACACAGCCGGCCGGCCTTCTGCTATTTTTCTTCTCTCCCTGAAAATGAGAACATCAGCTATTGAAGCGGATTGATGAACTCTTCCCAAAAGTTTATTAAGGGGAGGCGAGACAAAGCCCCAAGGCCCGCGGGCAACTGAGCAGTCAGTACATATACTGGGCCCTTTTGTCCCCCCAGGGCCGACGCATGAATACCCCTCAATGGCCCTCTTTAGAGTGACAAGATCAAGCCAGACAACGGCTTGTTAAAAGGACTGCCAGCGTTTTTTCTCTCTCCCGGGCCCAGGCTCCGCCCCCCACCTCGCCTGCATTAATGTACAGCTGCAGCGGGAGAAATAATCGCCGGGAATTCGGTTTTGTGTGGGTTTTTCTTTTTTCCCCCCTAAACATGCCCTTCCTCCTCCTCCCCCTCCTCCTTCTCTTCCTCCTCCTCCCCCCTGCCCCCACCTGCCCACCCCTCCTATCCCCCCGGCCCCTCCCCCAGCGTCCTGCGGCCATATGTTGTCCAGCACGGCCTGCTGGTGCCTCTGAAGGGACCCCAAGGTGGGTGTTTCAGGAGGCGAGAGGGGGTCCATGCCTCTGTGATATCATGTCCTCCCACCTGCCCCCCCCCCTCGTTACAGTCGGCGCCGTATTGGGGTGCCGTGGCTTATGCGGGCTTTCACGTGGAGGCAGGTGTCAGTTCCCCCAAGGGGTAGATGGCAAAGCCAGCCCCGAAAGCGGTGTCTTGCTCAGGGAAGCTGGGGGCAGGGCTGGGTCTCGGGGCCTGGCTGCCTCGAGCCTCACTCTGCTACACTCAGGACAGGGTTGAGGCTAAAAGTCAATTCCTTCCGCCCCCACACCCCCCATCACACGGCTGGCTTCTGAATCCGAGAGAATGGACATGTGCACCAGACCTGCACCCCGAACACAGGACTGGGTGAGGGTGTGGGAGCTCTGGCTGGGGCACCTGGGTGTGTGTGTGTGTGTGTGTGTGTGTGTGTGAAGTCGCTGGGGGAGAATCCGTTCTTAATGGTCTGCGGAAGGAGGCGGCGCTGGGCTCAGATACGCCAGTGCGGGGGGACCCCAGTTCCCTCTGACTCGGATGCGGAGTGTGTGTGTGTGTGTGTGTGTGTGTGTGTGTGGATGTATAGCATGTGCATGCATGTGCAGCGTATGAGTGTGTGTGCCCTGCAGAGTCTTGGCCCTGGCGAGTTTTTCCTGTGCTCCCGCTCCGGCCCCGGCGGGGTGCTTTCTTAGAGGGGGAGGACTGGTTACCGGGGTTAGGCAAGTAGCAGGTGGAAGGGAAGCGCTCACACTTTAAGAGGCAGCAGCCTGGCCCCTGCAGCCTCCCCTCTCCCTGCGGGACAGACTGGGGCTGTCCTAGTTTTAACCCCAGGAGTCCCGGGTCCCAGAAAAACCCCAGTCCTGGGCAACTGGGAAGGCCGGCCTCCCTCCTCCCTGGGCGCAGGGACCAGTCTCTGCTCAGCCCTCCAGGCAGCCGTCATCAGACGGAGGGGCGGTAACAGGCTGGGTGGGGAGGGGGGGCGGGCTGCAAAAGGACGTTGACATTATAGTGCGCCCTGCGCTCGCACAGCGTACACTGGGGACATCTGTGCTCTGTGCTCGGTGGCTGAGCGGGGCGTGCTCCTGGGGACCTGGGGAGCCCTTCCCCCCATGAAGCCTCCATGGGGAGGACCCAGGTCCATATTTGGCAGACGGAGCTGGGCCCTCTGCTTTAGACCAGTGTTTCCCAAAGTACCTGGGGGTACACACACCCCCAGGGGCACGGGAAGAGTTTGGTGGGGGTACGCGTTGCACCGGAGTTTGGCGGGGATATGCACTGCACCTTGCTTAGCTGTGCCTAATTCTACGTTCTCATGAGTCAAGTCAAGACAGTCTTGTGAGGCGTGAGATGATCTGGTATGCAAATAAATATTATTTATAATATAATTTTTATTTATATTTTATTATGAATAATTTTATTTTTTGTTTATTATTATTTTGTGTATGTACCAAAAATATATTTTGATTGTTATTAAAATACATCCTTTTTTTTTTGATGAGAGGTACTCAGTGTTACAAAAATTATAGAAGGGGTATGCATATGTCAAAAGTTTGGGAAACACTGCTTTAGACCAACCCGAGTTGCCACTAGCGGCTGGGTGATTTTAGGGGGGTCGTTACCCCACTTGTGTAACACAGGAAGTGAACAGAGCTGGCCTCCAGCAAATGCTTGATTCCTCCCCGTGTTTCTGCTCTGCTGTCCCAGGCCCCTCATTCTTTTCGGGCGTGAGGACAGTTAGAGGGGGCACCAGGGGAGGCCAGATGCTGAATCTATCCAGGGAGAGGGGGCGGGGCACGGGAGGGGGCTGAAGAATCATCATCACTTAAGAAATCTGCCTCCCCCTCCTCCCCCCCCAAGACAGGAGTCACTATGTCATGGATGATTCTGGGCGAACTTCCCCCGAGGAAGGCCCGTGACCCCTGACCCCAGTAACCTGTATTTAACACGTTCAAAAGCTCCCACTCGCCCCAGAGAGGTGACCTGAGCTGGCACCAAGGCAACGGAGCTATAAACAGGCGGGCTCCGTGGGCTCAGGAATCCTGAGCGAAAAAACAGAAGGGCTCAGAGGTGCCCCACCCCCAACCCCCCACCCCCACCCTGGACTGCAAGCACATGCACATGGCCAAGGAGGGTGGGTGGGGGAGGTGGGGGGAAGGGAAGATGCTCAGGAGATGGAAAGAGTTAGAAGAGGAAAAGTGGGGCGGCCTTCCCCTCAAGAAATGAATGTCTCTTTAATTTTGCAAACACATTTCCCGGGCATCTTTACAGAAACTTCTTCTGATCTCTGCTCCCAGCACTACCGCTGCCCACCTCGACCGACCTGCCGTGGTGTGTGCCCCTCTTGCAGGGACCTCATCTTCCCACCTTCCTCATGGGAAGGCCGAGGCTCTCCCGCCAGCCTTCTAGAAGCCCGCACGGGGCTGCGTTCTGGGATCCTGAGCTTCTTCCCTTGTTCTGTACTCTCAGGCAAGACACGGGCTCTCTGCGCCTCCGTCTCCTCACCTGGGGCATAGGGTGAATGACACCCACCTCACCCTTTTGGGAAGTGCCACGTGCCGGTGCCGCCATGCCATCTGCGCACAGTAGGCCCTCAGCGTGAGGGTGCCCGTGCTGCTTCTGGCAGCCCAGGGGCCAGGGCTCCTGCTCCAGGCCCAGCCTGGCCTTTGAAGCTCCGGGCAGCGCCTTGGCACCGCAGTCAATTACCCGGGACAACGCCGCTCCGCCCGCCCCCTGACTGCGCCTTCCAGTGTCAGGCGGGCGGGTGCTGGGCGGGGAGGTGAACGGCTGCTTGTTTGTTTGCGGGCACAGGACGCTTTATTGGTCTCCCACTGCAGCCTGCTTTGAAATCAAAGAACACGTCCAGGGAGGGGTGGGAGCCAGCCCCCTGGAGCGCGGGGAGCCTCAGTGTTCATGGTTTGGTCCCTGGCCGAGCCCGGCCTGGTCTCCGCCTGCACCTGCGTCCTCAGAGGTCTGCCCTGGGGCCAGGCGACAGGACAGCCGTTCGCTGGGGACAGGTGGGGGCTCGGGGACAGGTGGGGGCTCAGGGACAGGTGGGGCTCGGGGACAGGTGGGGGCTGGGGCCAGGGCAGCAGCCGCCTCTTTTCTCTGGGTTCCTGGTGCTTTGGGTGCCCAAACCCCAGGCGAGCACTTCTGCAGGGAGTGGCCCGGGGCCTGGCCAAGCCGCCCGTCCTCTCTGGGCTCCCGTGGTTTGTCTTCAAAAGATGACGACCCTGCCCGTGACCTTGACACGCATGCTAGGCGACATTCGGTGAAGTGATAACGAGAGGTAACCTTTGCGAAGTCCTGCGGTCGGCGTCTTCATTGCTTCGGTGGGTCATTCATTTAGTCATCCACTCACCGACTCTCTTGCTCTGTGAGAGAGCCTTCCACTTCAGATCAGAATTCTGCTTGGGATTAGAGAAAAAAAATATATACCTGGTTTCTAATGTCCAAAAACATTTTATTATTATTTTTTAAATATGTTTTTATTGATTTCAGAGATGAAAGGAGAGGGAGAGAGAGAGAAACATCAATGATGAGAGAGAATCATCAATTGGCTGCCTCCTGCATGCCCCCTACTGGGGATGGTGCTTGCAACCCTGGCATGTGCCCTTGACTGGAATCCAAACTAGAATCCTCCAGTCACAGACGGATGCTCTATCCACTGAGCAAAACCGGCCAGGGCGTTAGTTAAACACACACACACACACACACACACACACACACACATTGATTTCAGAGAGAGGAAGGAAGAGGGAAAAAGATATAGAAACATCAATGATGAGGAAGAATCATCCATCGGCTACCTCCTGCACACCCCCTACTGGGGATCGAGCCTGCAACCCGGGCACGTGCCTTGATAGGGAATTGAACCATTACCTCCTGGTTCATAGGTCAATGCTCAACCACTGAGCCACACCAGCTGGGCTTTCTTGGTTTCTCATTACACAAGAATGACCTGCTTATCGTGGGGAAGGAAGGTCAAGCGCTGGCAGAGCATAGAAAGTGAAAAGTCCACCATGGCCTCCCTCCCACCCCCAGCGTTCGATACTGTGGATAACACGGGGGTCTGATCTTCTGGGGGGCTCCCTGCAGGGCCCTCTGCACATCCCCCCGTCCGCTTGTCTTGAGCACTAGCTTGTGTGACAGGCATGCTCCAGACGTGACTAGTTGGTGTGCCGGGAGAGCGTTTGCTGGAAGCAGGAGCGAGAGGGGCCACCATCAGTGGGTGTGGTCAGTTGTTTTGTCACTGTCAATCCGATAGGTGAGAATTGATGGGTCCGGCAGGTCGCTTTCACCAGTTAACCCGGGGGCCCACTGTGTCTGCTTTACAGATGGTAAGACCGAGGACCAGAGAGGTAGAAGGTCCCGTCAGGCTTCCCGCTGGGACCTCACTGAGCGGGAATTCGAATCTGGGGGACTCAGGGGTGTGCGTAGCAATGGGCCCCATCCCCACATACACCTGCTCCGCTACCTGGCGGCGTGGCCCTGCGGAGAGAGACGAGCAGGGCTGGCCTGCTCCCGACTGGCCAGGGAGCGTTCCGTGGCTTCCCCATGGCTATGACGCTAAAGGCCGGCTCCGGAGCGCCCTTTCCCTGCTGCAGGGAGAGACGGGAGAAGAAGGGGAGGCTCAGTGCGCCCGCCCCTCAGCCACCGGCATTAGGCACCGGGACGCCCAGGCTACGGGTCCCTTCCCCAAACTAGGATCCTGAAACTCACACCAGGTCGCTGTACTAAGGTTGGGATTGGGGCCCCTCCAACACGCTTCCCTCCCATCAGACCCTCCTCTCGGGTCAGGTCTGCAAGCGTCCAGGCTGACCCTCTCACTTTCACAGATGGAGGGGCAGAGGTCCCAGAAAGGTTAAGTGACTTGCCCAGGGTCACACAGCTAATTGGCGACAGGGCCCGGACTGGCCCATCTTGCTGGAAAGATGATCTCCTTCCTCTCTCGCGGCCCCCACAGGGTCTGTGGCCACATCTGGGTTTTCCCTTCCCAGCGGTGGGGAGCCTTCCAGCCCCGAGGAGGCCAGGAGGCATAACAAATGGGGAGCTGGTGACCTGGAAAAGGCCAGACAAAGCCCGCGGTGGGGGTGGGGGAGGGCGGGGGCAAGCGGCTCCCAGGGGCCAGGGCCCGGCGGCCAGGCTGGGAGTTCCTCTCATCGGGCAGCACTTCGCGGTCTATACAGCTCTTCCAGGCTGAGAGCCTCACACCCTGCGTGCAGTGAGCCTTGTGACCCCCTGCTACACGTGGGGAAACGGAGGCCTACAGGTTGACATCAGTGGCTCAGAGTCACACAGTGAGCGATGGGGTGTCAGACTGGGTGGGGAAGAGCTTTGGGACCACTTAGTTCTCTGTCCCCATTGTATTTTATTTTTTTAAAGATAGGTTTTAATTGATTTTTAGAGAGAGAGGAAGGGAGAGAGAGAAGCATTGATGAGAGAGAAGCATCGACATCGATTGGCTGCCTCCTGCCCACCCGCTACCAGAGATCGAGCCTGAAACCTGGGCATGTGCCCTGACTGGGAATCAAACCAGTGACCTCTCGGTGCATGGGTTGATGCTCAACCACTGCACCACATTGGCCAGGCTCTGTTCCTCGTCTATATGAGGAAGGGGAGGCCAGGGGCTTCTTATTCTGGGACCTATCCCCCTAGACATGTGCTGTCTCCCTAGACATATGACAGGTGATCCCCAGTTCCTTAGGGGAAATAGCATAATACGTTTCCTTTCCCTGGGAACGTGCCAGCCTTTTGACAAGGCCCAGCCCGGGATGCCACCCAGCGATTCGCACATGGCGTAGGGTGGTGGCTAAGCTTCCAGGCTCTGGAGTCAGCGGGGTCCGGATTCCAGTCCTAACTGCGGTGTGTCCCTGGGGAAACCACCTCCTTCCTGTCTCTGGGACTCCGTTACCTCACGCGCAGTGTGGAGTCTGTTACGGACAGCAGTTGCGTGGGCTAGACGCTCAGACTCAGCAGAGAGCCTGCTCGGTAGGTGTGGGAGGCTGCTTGTTTTGTCATCCGGGCAGACTGAGAGAGGCTCCGATTGGCTCTGCTCTCACCCGCAGGGGCCTGGGCAGCACAGCTGTGGCCGCCGTGCCCGTCACTGGTCTCTGGCCTGCCCAGAACCAAGGAGGTGCCTGTGCCTGGAGCCAGACAGGCCGGGGAGCGGGCCGGCCCAGCGGTGTGCCAGCTGCAGGAATGGTGACATTTCCTGTGGAAGAAAGGAGGTGGCTCTTTGCATCTCCTTCCCCCAGAGACTGTAACAATTCAACTCCAAAAAGTACCACGTGCTCTGGCTGGTGTGGCTCAGATGGTGGAGCTTCGCCCTGCCCACCTAAAGGTTGTTGGTTTGACTCCTGGTCAGGGCACATGCCCAGGCTGTGGGCTCAATCCCTGGTTGGGGTGGGTCCAGCTGATCAATGTTTCTCTCTCTCTCTAAAAAAAAAAAAAATCAATAAAAACATATTTTAAAAATAATAACCGATGGGTGGGCAAAAAAGTAGGCTTACAGTCGTGAGTGTGTGAAGCGGTTTGTTCTTACATTATTGTTTATTAACGAGAGGCCCGATGCACCAAATTCATGCAAGGGGCTGGGCCCTCGCATCCCCGGCTAATTAGCATATTGCGCTTTTTCCGGACCATTGTGTTTTCCATGACAGCAACTGGGACCTGCCTCTGTCCCACCTTGCACAGTTTGGAGGGAAAACCCTGCTCTGCAGTCCAGGGGGGAAGGCCAACTCCAAACCTCAGGCCTGCCCTCCACACGACAGAGGGGAGACCCTGTGCACCCCCCGGCCGGTGGGGACCTTCCCACCCCGGGGTCTCCAGGGAAGTGTTTGGGTTGGGAGGGCGCTCTGTCCCAGACGGATGGCCGGCACAGGAGAACGCACCTGGGAGAGCCACGTTCCCCTACAGCTGCCCAGCAAGTGCCCGCACTGTGGGGACGGCTCCGGGGTGGGTGGGGGCTGGAGCCCAGGCATCTCCCAACTCACTCCCTGGCAGCAGCGTCCCCGGGGGGTTCACCCGTGGTGCGTGGCAGCGTTCCACCTGAAGACCGGCTTTGAAAGTCAATTCTTTGAACCCCGGGGAGCCAAAGCTTCCAGGGGCCTCTCAGAGCAAACAGGCTTTTGGCAAGTTCAGAGAAAAGCAAACTGGATTGAATTTCCCCTCCGCCTCACCTGGGGAAACATTCAGACGGCTGGGGGTGGAGGGGGCCATTGGGGAGCGTGGCTCCTGGGATGAGCTGAGGGCGCAGGGGTCAGAGAGAGACCCCTGAGACCTGCTACCGCCCCGTGGCCCGTGGTTCCCCTGGCGGCTCAGGGCTGCCGGGGGGGGGGGGGGGGGCGTTCTTCCCCGGGTCTGACTTCATTCCTCGAGGTGCAGATCAAAACAGGACGGCACCTCAAACGCTTGCCCCGGCTCAGCGGCTAAGTGAGGTGCTGAGGTCGAGTCCTGACCCTGCGTGTGGGCTGCGTGTGTGGCTGTCCCCACCTGTAAAGTGGAGGGTGGGGGAGTGGGGGCTTCACCTGCATCCTTCAGAGTCCCAGGGGGAGGAGGGATGCCTCGGTCTGCACACACCCCTGACTTTGCAGCGGCCTCCGGAAGCCAGCCCTCCACTAACAGTGGAGCCCACGGAGGACCAATCCCAGCGGGCGGATGGATGCTGGAGGATACAGGTGGAGGACGGAGAGTCCGTGTAAGGAAATGCACACCTTTCGTCCCTACAAGTCCTGAGTCCTGGGGGCCAGGAGGGAGAGTAGCTGGGATGGGGGGCTCTGTACTCCGGGAGGGTGATAGAGGCAGGGGGGGAAGTGTGGGGAGGGGTGTAAATGACCTCCCCAGCCCAGTCCCGGGAGCTCCTGCCCACCTGTCAGCCTCAGCTGGGACCCCTATCCCCGAGCCAGCCCAACCAGCACAGGGAGTTGGGGAGGGTCCAATCTTTGCCCTTCTCTTGCCCCAGCCAAGGCCAGTGGGACACATGCCCCCTCCCCTGCTCCCAGCTCTCCGCCTCTCTCTGAAAGCTCCACGATCCTCCCCCCACGCCCATCCTCTAACCAGGTAGCCTCGGGAGCTGAAGGAGGTGATGGGAAAATTCAGATCAAAACCAGGAGCTCTGGGGCAGCGGTGCCCAGCCGTGGCCGCACGGGAGTCGCCACGGGCAGCTTTTAAAAAATCGCAGCGCCACGCTGCACCCCAGACCGTTAAATCAGAACGGGGATCCATCTATCTCACAGCTCCCTGAGGTTTCGAACCCCTAGCCCGGGAGCCAGAGCTGCGATGGTCTGGCCACAGGGATGCCTGAGCCGTGCCCTCCCGGCTTCAGAGTCCTCACCTGCAAAGCCCGGGGCCCACCAGAACTGTCAGAGAGACAGACAGAAGGGGGGCCTGTGAGGAAGGCCGGTACCTCGGAGGTGCTCCTCAAATGCTGCTCACCATAGCAGTGGCTCCCATTCTCGGAGGCCTGCTCCTTGCCACGTGTTTGGCGTTCACTTATGTGAGCCTTTCTCTGGACTCCGGGTGATTCCTGGCCTGGCACATCCTCCCCCAGGGGGACGGCAGCCCTTGTCCGGGTCTGGGGCAGGCGGGGGTGTCTGGCGGCCCTGGTTCTTGTTGGGACACGTCTTAGGGACCCTTCGCAAACAGTGACTCAGGGGCCGCCAAGTCCCTCCCCACCCCCCTCCCCGCCGCCGGCGTCCTCAGGTTTCTTCCCGCAACAAGTCAGGGCCCAGGGGGATGTGGCAAGCGCCTGTGTCGGTTTTCCTGTCGGTTTTCCCGGGGGGCCTTGGAGGCCTCCGGGGCCCAGGGACAGGGGGGCCTCTCCTTTGCCTCCCTTTCCTCAGACACTTGCTTTGCCTGAGCACCTCCCTCCCTACCAGCCTCCTAGATCCTGGGGCTCAGAGAGGCGGAGTGGCCAGCCCGAGGTCACCCGGGGTTCAGACCTCCCACTTTCTGGTGTCCAAAGGCATCTCGCTGGGAGCCCGCAGTGCTACACGGGGACGAAGGAGCGAGGCCTCTGCACCCCCAGCCTGGCCAGACGCCGCTCGGCCCCTGGCGCTGGGCCTCAGTCTCCCCCTCCGACCCCCTCCCAGGTCTGCGGCACCTGAGCCTGGTGACAGCCAGTGGCACTGCTGCCAGGCTGGCAGGGGAGGCCGGGAGGAGCCCAGGGCAGCTGCAGAGACGGGGCCACACAGGATACACCTTCAGGGGGTCCTACCTGCGGAGGCCTGTGGTCGCCACCCCTGCACCCTGGGCTGACGTGCCCCGAGAGTGTCTGCACCCTGAGAGTGTCTGCGGCTCTCTGGGAGCAGCCCCAACTCTCCTTCCAATCTGCTGTGTGACCCCGGCTAGTCACACGCCCTCTCTGGGCTCAGTTCGCTGAGGACAGTGGGTTGGGAGGAGATGACCGCTTCCCAGTTTTGTTTTGTTTTTAAAATATATTTTATTGAGTTTTTACAGAGAGGAAGGGAGAGAGATAGAGTTAGAAACGTCAATGAGAGAGAAACATCGACCAGCTGCCTCTTGCACACCCCCTACTGGGGATGTGCCCGCAACCAATGTACATGCCCTTGACCGGAATCGAACCCGGGAACTTTCAGTCCGCAGACGGACGCTCTACCACTGAGCCAAACCGGTTTCGGCCGCTTCCCAGTTTGAGAAGGTCTCAGACGTTAGAGGCGAAGTCCATCTGGGGAGTGTGCTCCAGGCCCCAGGCTCCACCTCCCCGCGCCTCAGTTTCCCCGTCTGCAAATGGAGCAGTAACAGTTGCAGCCTCGGTTAGTGAGCTCATCCCCAAAGGCCCTCGGCAGTGCCCGGCACAGGAAGCGCTTCCGGCAGCTGGCGTGATCGTGGTCCTGGGTCCCCTGCGCCCGGAGCCCTGTCTGTAAAGTGGGGGTACCAGACGCTGCAGGTGGAGCTGGCGCCGGGACTGAATGAGAGAGTGAGGGCCCGGACCTCGGTGCCCGGCGCATGGTCCCGGGTGTGGTAAAATCGGGGATTCGCACGGTGTGGCTGCTCCCAGCCCCATAGCGGGAGCAGGGGTGGCAGGAGCTGAGGAGTGGGGGGTGGGGGGGGGGAGGTGGGGACAGGCTGGGGTGGCCCCACTCAGGTGCCAAAGGCGCTCTGTCCCACTCACGCTGAGTGCCAGGCCCAGGGACCTTCGCACCCCTCCCCACCCTCCAGCCCGTGGCTGTGGGCATGCCAGCTGCATCGCAGCCCCGCCCTAGGCCAGGCCTCGCTCTCCACCCTCTTGCTTCTGCGGGGGCCAGAGCCCTCAGACCCTAATTGATGAAACCTGAAGCCTGGAACCCAGACCCGCACTTCCCTCAGGCCCCGTCTGTCTGTCTGTCTGTCCACGCATCTCTCCGTCATGTGCCGTCTCTGGCCTGGCTCCGGGCCCTGGAGGGCGGTGCCCGCCGGGCGGCGGGGGCTGCGGGCTCTTTAGATGACGCCGGGCCTGGGAGACGCCACCCACCTGGCTCCCCGTCCCATCAGGCACCACTTAAGGGGATGTGCCCTGAAAATGCGGAGGGCCAAGGCGGGCTGGAGACGCCTTCAGAAATGGAAATAGGAGGCATTTGTTTATAATTTACCGCCTGACACGGAGCGGGCACCCGATGGGACCAATAAAGGCCCCACACTCGCCCAGCCCCTCCCTCAAAAGTGCTGGAGCCCGTCCAGCTCTCCGGAGGCAAAAGCACCTCAAAGCAGCACAGGCCGTTCCGCACCCCAGCGCCCCCTCCCCCCCCCGCCTGCCCACCCGACGCCCACTCCCTGCCGCCCGCCCGCCTCCCCACCCTCGGGGGCCAGCCCTTCTGAGCTGTGGGGCAGGAAGGCGGGGCGGGGGGCTTGCTCTCCAGGTAGAAAAGGGCCACGGAGGCCACTTGGAAACGCACTAGAACGTTCTGGGCCCACGACAAGCAAAGGACGAGCAAAGAGAGGGGGCGGATGATGGAGGAGAAATCCAGTTGCAGTTCTCCTCAAGAGGAAAAGGAGAGACGGAATAATTTTCCAGTGTGCAGGCCTAAGTAAAACCTCCTTGAGACAGTGAGCGTTAGTAGAGAGGAGGAAAGAAAGGTCATTGTAACATCAGTTTGCCTTTAAAACTGTACAATGCACCCTTATTTCCAGGGGAATCTAATTAGAGGGCAGGGCTGGCCCGGCCGGGAGGGGATGGAGCTGCAGGCGGGGGGGGGGGGGGGGGGAGGATGGGAGCTATAGGTTGGGGGAGTGGGGGATAGGAGCTGAGGGCTGGGCCGGGAGGCCCCGTGGGCTGCGTGGGAGGAGGGCAGGGAAGGCAAAGTAGGGCTCTAGAGAGGCGCTCCCTGCCAGCACTGCAGAAGGCTCAGTGGGCTTGAATTCGAATCCTGACTCTCGGCTCTGCCGCTGTCTGTGAGTCGGTGGTGCAGCCTCAGCAGCGTCTCTTCTGTTGAAAGTGGGGCTTGTCCACCCGTTGCTGGCGGAGCTGTCAGGAGGAGATGAAGGAACACGTAGCCAGAGCTTGACTCCCACTGGGTGCTCAATGGGTGTTGGTTTCTGTTCTTTCTTCTCCACCGGTGACCAGCTCCCTTCACCACGTCCCCTCTCTCTCCCCACCGACCTCTGCCAGCAGATCCCCTCGCCTCCCTGGCTCGCTCTGCTAGCTCAGCCCCTGAGACCACCAAACACCCATTCTCCTCCCCACACCCGACCTCTTGCAGGACGCTGAAGATTATTCTAGCGCGGCCGGCGGGGTTCAGTGGTTGAGCGTTGACCTATGAACCAAAAGGTTACCTTCTGATTCCAGGTCAGGGCACATGCGGGTTCGATCCCCAGTGGGGGGCATGCAGGAGGCAGCCGATCGATGATTCCCTCTCATCATTGATGTTTCTATCTCTCTCTCCCCCTCTTGCTTCTTCCCTGAAATCAATACAAATATATATATTTTAAAAGATTATCTTATTAGGAGATTGGTTAGCTTGCATAGGGAATACATAACGGAGAGCGGGTGTCTGGAATGGTCAGCGCCATGCACGCCCTGCACACTGACTGGCAGGTCCGGGGCGGACAGGAACCTGTGTCCCTCCACGTCGACCTCCCCACGCAGGGGACCCAGCGTCCCCCACATTCATCCGTGTCTCCGACGCTGCTTCCCCTCCTGCCCAGTGCAGCCCAGGCAGCAGAGGGAGGGAGGGAAAGAGGGAGAGAAGGAGGGAAGGAGGGAGGGAGGGAGGCAAAGGGGCGTAGAAAAAGAAGCAATGGCGGGTGAATGTTTGGCAGCTCCCAAGGCCTTTCCGCTGTCCTCACTGAAAGAAAGGGAGACGGGGTGGCAGACGGGGTCTGTATGTGGCTTCAGACTCCCGGTGGATGTGAGTTCAAGTCCTGGCCCCGCCACATAGAGCTGTGTGACCTTGGGTAAAGGTCACTGCCCGCCTCTGAGTCCCATGCTGAGAACTGGTTTAAGGTCCGTGAATCCTGCCGGCCGGGTCGGAGCTTTGTGAGTGCCAGCCATGCCCGCCACGCTCAGCTCCTGGCACGGGGTAAGCGCATCACCGATGCTCCATTTTATCTCCCCAGAGGAGCACTAGTTCTTCAGAACTGGGACAACACCCCCCCCCACACACACACATCCTCAGCTCCTTAAAAGAGACTGTTTTCCCCGCCCCCAAATATGGAAAAGCATGCTTTTGTCCTCTTGAGAACCAGCGCGTTTTCAGACCGACCCCACCCCCTCCCTGCGGTTGAATGCCACTAACCTCTGGCTGGCCACATTTGGGGGAAAATCACATTATTCTATCAAGATTCAGCAAACGGGGGGCCCAGAGCAGTAATTGCCGCAGGGTGCGAGTAACAGATTTTATTTTTATTGATCAAAAAGCATCTTTTTTAAAAAAAAATCAAAAACACATCAGATGAGAAAAGGCGTAAGCAGCAGGCTCAAATTGAATTTTAACTCCTTTAAAAGCTGGCTCCCTCCAGCAGCCCGTTCCCAAAGATGTCGGGGTCTGCAGTGAGATGCTCTCAGTCCGGGGCGCAGGGGGGCTCCCCAGGCATGGAGGGGGGAGCTGCTGTGCAGGCGGCGCCTCAGAGACACCGCATTTGCATTTGGTCCGCCCCCGCGTGGCCCAAACATCTGGGTCCAGGCTGGGGGATTCGGTGGAGGACCCCGTGCGGGTTTGCAGAGCGCCGGTCCTCGGACCTCTTGGAACTGTTCAGCTGGCTAGCCGCGGCATTCAGCGTGGGCCAGGCGCCTGGCGTTGCATAAATACATCTCTAATGAGGTGATCGTGCCGGATGAGCCCAGCTCTCTTCCGCGCGGGCTTGAAGAGCAGACCATCGTCGGCATCTGTCGGAACATTGCAAGTTGTTGCATCGGTCTGGGCATGCGGGAGGGGCGATGCATTCATTCCTAAATGTGCATTCGTCCGTCCAATAAATGTGTGCTGAGTTCTCCCCATGGACCAGCGCTCTTCTGGGCCTTGGGAATAAAGGGGTGAACAGAAGGGATACGATTCCTCGTCCTCGGGGAGAGGAAGTACTGCCCCATCCACGTTACTCAAGCTGGGGGGCTGGGAGGTGGGCCCCGGAGGAGGCAGGCAGGTATGCGGTGTGGTCCCTGCCTTCAGCCTTTGAAAGGCGGCTCTCCTGAGACTGTGACCACTCGTGCCCTTGCTGATCTGATTGCTGAATTCGGAGGGAAAGGTGGGGGCAGAGGGAGGGAAGGAAAGAGGACCTAGGTAGGAGCCAGGTGGAGAGGAGCCGTGGAAATAGGTGGGTTCAGAGGCTGGGGCGGGTCAAGGGTAGGTTGGGTCTTGGTCAGGGGTCCAGGCGTCCTGGGCTGTGGCCTGTCAGGAGTCTGACAATCCTGCCGCCACGGCAGGCAGCAGAGTTCACCTGCCAGGCTTGCCTCTGGCTGCGCACACCTTGGGCTGAGCTCCTCTCCCGCAACCCGCACCCTGCACCCCACACCCCGCACCCCGCACCCTGCCGCTCCAGTGTGAAATCCACCAGAGTTTTGGAGCCCTGGGGGCTGGGGGCTTGGCACCCTCTCTCAGGCCCTCGTTTTCCATTCTGATCAGGTTGCATGGTTTCTCCTTCCACAGAGCAGGAAGGTTTTCTTTTTTAGCATTTGCTATTTTTTTTCTCAGAGTTCTATAGCAACAGCCTCATCAGGGAACTTGCTGGAAATCAATTCTTAGACCCCACCTTCCTGCATCGGAAACTCGCACAGGGGCCCGGCCATCTGTGTTCGGCATGCCCTCCGGGGGCTTCTGATGCCTGGAGGAGCCAGGGAGGCCACTCGATTTACCTTTATTTTATTTATTTTATTTTATTTTATTTTATTTTATTTTATTTTATTTTTAAAGTAAATCTTTATTACTCTCGATTTACCTTTAAAATGCGCTCCGTGGCTTTGGCGCCAGGCCCCCGGGTCTGAAGGGAGGCTGTGCCGGCCTCTGAGCGTCTGAGCAGGTCTGCCCACCTCTCTGAGCGCTGCCACCGAGCCCGGGCCTGAGACCACGGCGAGGACACGGTGGGAAGACACGACGCCTCAGCTCCTGGCACACGGTAGACCTGCCGGCCGCCCCTTCTTCCTCTTGTCACTGGTAACCGGACAGAAGCCACCCTTTGCCAGTAGACAAACAGGCTCACGGGGCAAGTGCCGAGCAGCTCAGAAAACTCAACCTCGCCAACTCCGGGAGCAAGAGAATCCTAGCTTCTGAATCGCAGAACCGTAAGATATTAGACCCGAAGGGGACCACGCCTCGTGTCTCAGAGGCTCCCCGAGGCCGTGTACCTCCCGGCCCAGGTGACACAGCATGTCAGAGCCACCCCTCTTGTCCCCCGCCCCCTTCTGACCACACGGCCACCTCCGCCCCTCTCTGTCCTGCCCTCTGACTGCTCTGCACAGACCCCCAGCCAGCGAGCCCCCCACGAGCCCTCAGCTGCTCTTGGCAAATATCTCTTGAAGGTGGGCATCACGTCCATTTCGTTCTCTGCTCTCTCAGCCCAGCGAGTTCAGTCCCTACTTCTGTTCGGCACTCGATGCTGAGTAGACGTGTTCGTGTCCCGAATGCGTCCCGAGTTGGAGGCGTGACCCTGAGTTGGAGTTTTCCTTTGGTTCTTCGCCTCGTGCCAGTTTCTCTGGGGGCAGGAACCTGGGCAGGGGGAGAGGTCAGCAGACCCAGGGGGGACCCCTGCCCTTGGGGGAGTGCAGGGGATGCCTCCATGGGTCCCCGAGTACCTCGGCACCGGGCCCGGCTCCCGCCGGCACGCGCCTCAGGACCCAGGTTCTCTGGGGCCGTGCGTCCGCCTGACAGAGTGCGGAGCAGTAATTAAGAAGTAAGCCGCCTCGCCCAGCGTCACAGCGATCATTTGGCTAAGTAACGACCATGGTCCAGTGCCTCAAAAATCACCATTAGAGTACGCTCCTTATGGCCATAAAATTTCTCGTTTTCTGCCTTTCATCAGCCTCCCCCTGCCATCTTCGCCCTGCTTTATTTATACATTCGTCCTCAAACAATGGCAATAAGCCCTTTCCCAGAGTGTTGCAAATCAGAAATTTGTCCACATTTTTCCACCACCTTCCACTGTGGACCTGCTCTGCCTGGGAACGGCGGGCCCGGCCAGCTGCAGAGGCCGGGCGGCGGTAGATTGATGGGGGCGCGACAGGACGGGGTTGCTGGGGAGAGAGGGAGGGGAGGGGGCCGCGGAGAATGCACCGTGAGGGGCCTCTGGCTGCCCAGCGACCAGCCCGAGACAAGGGGCTGTGACTGGCGCAGGGGGAGGGAGCGGAGGGGAGGGTTACATTGCCCCGCCCCGCCCCGCCCCGCCCCCTCAGAGAGGAAGGAGGGCCTGGGGACTTCTGGGAAGCAGGCTTGGCCCCAGGCAGAATCTGAAGGTGGTACAATCCATCTCTCTTGCACCCCAGGAGTGAGATGCTCGCAGGGCGTCCTGCAGCCCCCACGGCACCCCCACTGTAGAATCCCAGTCCCCCCTGGAGCTCCTCACTGCCCCCATTGACCAGTCATTCTTCCCTCCAGCAGCAGGCATTTTCCCAAAAGCCCTACTGTGTGCCAGGAGCCATCCCGGGCTCCGCAGTGTGAAGTAATGAACGAATCAGCCACGACCCAGGCCTCCTTCTCAGGGTGACTCTTAGAGATCCAGGAGGACCTCTTGTTTGGGGGGCCCAGCGAGGGGTTAGGCTTGCCGAAGGTCACGCAGCAAGTTGAGGGCAAAGTCAGACAAACTTCAGGGTGCACACCGGGAGCCCCCTAGTCTTTCTAGCCAGCCCCCAGGCTCCCTGGGACCCTTCTCCAGGCCAGGTAATAGTCCTGTCATCTGGCGGGGGGCTGGGGGCCTGTAGCCGGTTTGGGGGGCACTTCTGCAGTGACTA
Organism: Vespertilio murinus; assembly: GCA_963924515.1. NCBI lineage: Eukaryota > Metazoa > Chordata > Mammalia > Chiroptera > Vespertilionidae > Vespertilio > Vespertilio murinus. Next base: position 9,599,370 of record OZ004706.1, read on the forward strand.
GCTGCTGGCGTTGGCCTTGGTGTACAGAGGGAGGACAGCTCCGCTCCCTGTGCTTCCAGCGGAAGCCTTTTGCTTCTGAGAGAGAGACCGGCCTCTGTGGAAGCCTCTCTCCCGGTGGGGGGCAGGACCCGGATGTGCCCCTCGCTTTTCCCATGATCCTGCTTGACGTCCATTGGCTGCTCCGGGTCAGCCCGCAGCTCTTTCACCTGTAGGAGAGTGGTTCTCTCCCTAAAAGGGGCAGGGGCGCTGAAACCGGTTTGGCTCAGTGGTAGAGCATTGGTCTGCGGACCGAAAGATCTCAGGTTCAATTCCGGTCAAGGGCATGTACCTTGGTTGCGGGCACATCCCCAGTAGGGGGTGTGCAAGAGGCAGCTTGTCGATGTTTCTCTCTCATTGATGTTTCTAGCTCTCTCCCTCTCTCTCCCTTTCTCTCTGTAAAATATCAATAAAATATAAAAAATAAAAATAAAATAAAAGGGGCAGGGGCGGCCAGGCTGGCGTGGCTCAGTGGTGGAGCGTTGACCTATGGACCATGAGGTCACAGGTCCATTCCCAGTCAGGGCACATGTCCGGGTTGGGGGGGGGCTTGATCCCCGGAGTGGGGCGCAGGAGGCAGCCAATCAATGATCCCAATCATTGCTGCTTCTCCCTCCCTCTCTTTCTCCCTCTCTCCCCCACACTCCTCCCCTGCCCTTTCCCTCCCCCTCCTCTCCCACCCTCTCCCTCTCCCCCTCTCCCTTCTTCTCTGAAATCAATAAAGACATATTTTAAAAAAATAAATAAAGGGGCGGGATCTGAGCTTCTGTGGGTGGTGAGATTTCACTGCTGGAGCTTTGGTCAGTGGGGGGGGGGGGGCAGCAGGAGCCCTGTAGATTCCAGGGGGGGCAGCACACGCACCTCTGTGACCTGCAGCACAAGGTTAGGCCTGGGAGTTTCCTCTGTAAACAAAGATGGAGGTGGGGCGGGTGGGAAGTGCATGAGAGGAGTGAGCCCGAGGAAGAGAAATCCATGCACAGTCCTGACACTAGGGAAAGCTTGCGCCCCAAAGTGTCTACGACAACGGGGGGGGGGGGGGGAGCACGGTTTATTTGTTCACCCGGCAGCTGCCCTTCCGGTTACCATGGCTGTGAACAGCCTTCTAGAAGGACAGCCAGAGAGCTGTTCCCGGGCCCCCTGCCCTGGGCAGCGCCCAGCCACACCAGAAGGAACACAGCTCCCAGCCTGGGGGAGCTCCCCGTCTCGGTGCGAAGGCGCCATCTCTGCACAGGGCGGGGCGTCCCCGGTGTGGTGGGGACACCGAGTTCCCACACAAAGCTCACATGACCCTGTTACAAACGGGGCGGCAGGGTGTGTTTGGGGGACAGAACAGCTGCACGGAAAGCTCGTTGCCAGTCTCCAGCAGGGGCCGATGCCAGGGGCCGAGGATGGCACAGGTGGCAGGTGCCGCGGGGACTCAAGGAGCGTCTCCGGGCATGACAGTCCTGGAGCACTTCATGGACCCCGTGGCCCTCGAGCCCAGATTTGAAGAGTGGGGGAGGGAGACGGTAGGAAACCGCATGAGGGCACCGCCCAGGCCACAGCGGTGGGCGGCCCGAGAGCGCCCTGCGGGGACGGGCACGCGTGGGCCAGCACGAGGGGGACCTCGAAGACCAGGCTCCCAAGTGCCACCCGGCGAGGAGGGGCCTCTGGGGCCAGTTGTCTGGATCTCCCCGGCCCGCTGCCACCGAGCCGGTGAGCCCCTCGGAGCCTCCCTCTCCTCCTCTGTGAAAGGCGGCCAATAACAGCGCTCACTGAGAGCATCCTCACCCCCTTGGGGCGTGGCGGGAGCCACGGCTTGCCACCGGACAGGCACGTGGAAGCTCCGAGCTCACTCGCAGCCATTTTTGGTTCATTCTCTGTAGCCTTGTCGCCCAGTCCTGCTGTAGGGGACTGTGTGTGTTCACACAGCCCAGGCTTCAGGGTACAGGGGAGCCCCTGGTTTAAGGACTGAGCCCAGAGGCAGGGGGTGGTTGATGGACAGAGGGAGGCAGGGGCTGGGGTCCTGAGGCCACTTTTCATCCTTCTTTGACAACTTTCCAACTGGCTGCAATCGCCTGCCCCCTAGCTCTCCAACACCAAGGATGGGGGAGGGGAGGGGAAATGAGGAGAGGAGAGGGAAGGGGAGGAGAGGGGAGGGGGCGAAGGAGGGTCCGGCAGGCTTGACTTCTCAGGCATATGGCCCTTTCACTCTGCCTTTGTGGGGTGCTGACGGGTGGCCGGCTGCCTTTTCCTGGCCATGCCCGGCAGCTTCATCTGGCCACGGGGGCCCCAGCTGCTGCTCTTTCCCCTTCGCTGGTTTTAAAGCCTCCCAGGCCCCCCCCTCCCCCGGGCCCAGCTCCCCGAGGGTCTGTCTCCCTCCGGGGCCTGAGCACCTGCCAGCGCTTGTGTACCAGCTGCAGCTCTCACCTGAGACGCCTGCACCCTCTCCTCTCGGGGGCACCATCTCACCTGGATGGCTTTCTCTGGGGAGGGGAGGGGACGTGGGAGTGTGGGCGTGGCCGGGGTTGTGCAGAACCCTCACCATGATAGAGTAAGGAAGGGATGACAAAGGGGTATTCATTCATTCATTCATGCATTCATGCATTCATCCCCATTTTGGAGAGAGACTGAGGCTTGGGAGTTTAAAAGCACATTAGCATCGCTAGCTCTTAGGAGGCAGATCCAGGATTCACAGGAACCCCAGGTCCATCTGACCCCACAGTTCCTCTCCCCACCTCCCCCCAGAGTCTGCCGTGGCCGTGCTCCATAAGAGACCCCGTGGCAGGCCCCCTTTCGGGAGCTGGCAGAGAGCGCCCTGCCAGTTGCCCACTGAAGAAGTCAAAGAAAGCTGTGACTGTCTTCAGGATTGTCTTAGTCACCGGAGGCGTGTAAAAGGGGACCGTGAGCTGAGCCTCTCTCACGGTGGGCTTGCTCCCGCCTCTCGGGCACCTGCCTACATGCCCCGCCTCCTCCCTCCCCAACCCACAGCTGCTGCCCCTTCCAAAACCCCACATTCGCTCCCCGTTGCCTAGGATACCAGCAGGTTAAGGAGGCCGAGTTGGAAGGGTCCTCATGGCATCTTCATCTCCACTCCTTGCCTTCAGGGCACAGGTGCACCCCAGTTTGGGACTCGGCTCCCAGGACGTCTTGCCAGACGCCTTTGCCTCAGAAGGTTCCAGCCCCCTACCAGCCCTCTCTCCTCCCTGTTGGTGGCTTGTGCTTGGTTCACCTGTGGAAAAGCTCTGGCTCCACCGTGAGAAAGCATGGCTCTGAGTGCCGGCAAGGCGACCACAGGGTGCCATCTCCAGCAGTACTACTTCCTCCTTCCCAGATCCGCCACTTCCTGGGAGGCATGTAGGAAGAGCGCCCTCCAGTGGCTGAGAACCGCATTGTGCTGTTGGCGCCAAAGCCATGATCCTGTTCAGAGTTTTTTTAAAAAAAGTGATGTGTGTGTGTGTGGTGGGGAGCAGCCTGATGGGTTAGATGCCCCCCTCTATGTGGCCCGGCCCCTTGAAGAATGCAGGCCAGGGGGGGTGGGCTGGGGAGGGGCTCCAGGCGCGGACCCAGCCTATGGGAAGGCCTGCAATCGCTGGGGTTGCTGGCCTCCAGGGCGTGGTGGGTAGGGGGTGGGGCTCACAGGGATCCTGGATCTCCTGGCTTTAGCTCTTGGCTGGTCACATGTGAGGTGTGAAGAGAAGAGAGGGGTGTTAGGGGGAGTGCCAGGTCTGCCCTGTGGGTGCCTGGGTGGCAGAGCCCAGATGGGCACCCAGGACAAGTTCAGGCAGAGGAGGTGGCCAGGAGGGGGTGGCTTCCCGGGAGGTCCGTCTTGGGGTTCGAGCCCCACCTCTCCGTCTGACCCCGTCGCCCAGCCCCGTGTGCGGGTGAGGTGGGGGTGCGCTCCTGCAGACGTTACCAAGATGCACGCGCCACACGCCCGCCGTTCCAGCCGAGCGGTTCCAGGGAGGCGCGGAGGGCGCCGCGTGGCCTGGCTCTCGGGCCCCCAGCTGAGCTGTAAATGGCTTTTCCATTTGCCGAGACCTGCGCCCAGGCCTGCTTGGTATTCAGGGACGCCCGGTCCACACTCGCCGGCTCCCGGCTCTGCCCGAATTACTTGATTAAAACGCATATCAACTATTATGTGATTCGTTTCTCTGCCGCAGCTCCGAGCCGGCCTATGTTAAACTGTAATAAAGGCCGGGTTGGGAGGCGGCGGGGATGGGGCGCAGGAACGGGGGTGGGAGGTGTCTGTGGGGGTGGGGGGGGTCTGAGGAAAGGACCCCACACCTTAAGGCCGTCGCTGGCCTCCCCTGGTCCGGAATGTCTGCCGGGGATTTGGAGATGGCCCATCCCTCCTGCAGGTCCAGGAACTGTGACCATCTCATTTCAAGGCTTTTGCTTGGGCAAAGGGAGAGCCGGGAAGGCTTGGGGGGCAGGGAGGTGGGGGTGGGGGGATGGAGAACAGCCACCTCTGTTTCCACGATCAGAAATGGAATTCTCCATCCCCCCAGAATTCACTTCAGCCAAGTCAACGGTCGCTAGGCTGGGAGTCCTGAGTCCTGGGTGCCCCACGGGGCTGTTCCTGCCGGCCTGGCCCTCGGGGGTCATGGGGACGGACTGTGTCAGGTCAATGGAAGGCTTGTGCGCTGTGCGGCGCGTGCACAGCTTAAGGTGGCGACTATTGCATTGAGGCAGGACTGTTTCGCAGAAACTTCGTAATCGTTCCCTCAAAGCCCCGTCCATCCAAGAAGCCTTTATTGGGTGCCTGCTGTGTGCCGGGGCCGTCCCTGTGGCAGTCAAGGGTCTCCTGGTGCAGTGGGACCCAGACACCCAGCGATGGTGGGCCTGGTGCCTCCCCGTGAGCTTGGAGAGCCCCGAGCACTGGCCCTGAAGCCAGCCTGGCCCAGGAAGGGGTGCTGGGGGCCCCCAGGACTGGGCTCTGCTGGCTGAGCAGGCGGCCCTGGTGACGGGAGGCAGTCCAAGCAGAGGAGGCTCCCGCTCAGAAGCTGGACGTGGGACAGGGCCTGGCCCGGTCACTTCAGGAGGCCGAGAGCTGGACGGGTACCACGGGGAGGGGCAGGCTGCGTGGGACGCGGGCAGGGCGCGTGGGGCGGGGCCTCGCTGGCGTATGGAGGCTTCCGGGGTCAGGGGCTGTGAAAGCTGGTGGTCTTCAGGGGAGGGGGGAGGCTGGGACAGGGCTGTGAGGGCTGCCCCAGCAATGTGCTCCCCACTTCCAGCAGCCTAGCCGGGGCTGGCCTCTGCCCGAGCGGACCTCATCCTGCCCACCCTTAAGGACCCCCCACTCCCCTGTCCCTCACTCCCTCCTCGGGCTGTTCTGTGGCTCTCCAGTCACGCGTTTCACACCTGCCCTGGCCCCGGTTCAGCTGGAGGCGGTTTCCTTCATCGGACTGGGACGTCCCGAAACAGGGATATCCGATAGCTCTTTCATCAGACGGGGAGCTTCCTGAGACAGACTGTTTCCCCCCAAAAGGTTGGAGGGCCCCACGGAGGGGCTGGTCTTCTTCCTCGCTCTGTGTCAGACTCCCCACATCCCTAAGCAGAGGGAGAAGCCGGGGACCCAGGAGGGCCCCTCCCCATATCCCTCTCTCCCCGGGGGGGGGGCATCTCCAGCACCAGCCTCTTCCTGTCTCCCAGCTGCTGGCGAGCAGGGACAGGGGTGCAGCTGGCCAGGAGGCTGCTCCGCTGCCCGCCCCTGTGCGGGCGCCTGTAATGAATGCGCTCCCATGCCCGCTCCCCCACAGCCCCTCCCCGTGCCAGCTGCCCGGGCTTTCGATGCGCGGAGGACTCAGCCCCCGCCGTCCGGGCCTCTCGGTGGCCAAGTCCACCTAATCCTGTTGATTAATTTAACTCAGAGACTAATGGGTTCTGGAGGCGGGGAGAGCATCGCTGGGGAGACTGAAGTGAGGGGTGTGTGTGGGGGGACATCAGGGCTCTGTGAGTGAGCCCCCCTCACTCAGGCTGCTTTGGCCCTGCACCCACCCTCCACCCTTTCTGTGACCATCATCATCATCACCATCATCACCATCATCAACACCATCATCATCATCACCATCAGCAGCATCCTTCTTGTGCGTGGCCCTCTACGGCTCCAAATTCTTCCCGCAGTCTTCACTTCTTTCCGTTCCCAAAGCCACCCCATGGGGCATGCAGGCATGTGTCACCATCCTCCTTGTCACAGCTGGGAAAACCGAGGTCCCGAGGGGGAGCCCTGACCCACGGCCACACCGTGAGGGGGAAAGACAGAGCCCACAGTGTGGGTGTCGGGCCTCCCAGACCAGGACTCCTGACCAGACCAGAGCTGCCTCAGCGGGTCCCCCACATCCTCCCAATCTAGCCTCCTTCTCCAGGAATGAGCGTGGACTTGTAGGCTGTGTGGCCTCCACCACGTTCCTGAACCTCTCTGAGCCTTTCCCCTCTGTGTAAAAGAGCCAATAGCCCAGACCGCTGTGAAGCTGGCGCAGACCAAGAGGTGGGGGCCAGGGAGGCAGCCTGGAGTTACACAGTCCAGGTCCCTCCGGACCTCTCTCCATCTCTGGCTAGTGGGACAGAGCCTTGCTCTCCTCACTCACCATCCAGAACGTTGTTATGGCAACCGTCAACATCCTAGAGCAGTGTTTCCCAAACTTTTGACATATGTGTACCCCTTATATAATTTTCATAATGCTGAGTACCCCTCATCAAAAAAAATGGGTGTATATTAATAACAATCAAAATATATTCATTTTTTTCTTTTTTGGTACATACACAAGATAATAATAAACGAAAAATAAAAATATTCATAATAAAACATAAATAAAAGTTATATTATAAATAACATTTATTTGCACACTGGACCATCTCACGCCTCACAAGACTGTCTTGACTTGACTCATGAGAATGTAGAATTAGGCGCAGCTAAGCACGGTGCAGTGCCTATCCCCACCAAACTCCGGTGCAACGTGTACCCCCACCAAACTCTTCCTGTGCCCCTGGGGGTTCGCGTACCACACTTTGGGAAACACTGTCCTAGAGGATTCCTCTGGGCCCCCAAAGACCCCAGGTCTGGGCTGAACAAGGGGTGGGAGGAGCAGGGGGATGAGGAGGAAGGAGACTCAGACGCCACAATGAGTCTAGAAAGCTGCCAGGAGCTTGGAGGGCAAGGGCATTGGATGCACAGGGGGTACGAGGGGCACAGAGGCTGGGCACTGAGGCTGGGCACTGAGCAGGCACCGAGGCTGGGCAAGGCAGTGTCAGAAGCACCTTGATTGCATCCCACAGCCGGCCAGTTGCTAACTGCATCCATGCTTTTGGGTTCAGCCCCAGAGCCTGGTCTGTTATGTCCTTAAAAATGTACACGAAAGCTCCTCCAACACTGAACTCAAGGAAACGAGTGCTCTCGTGATTGGAAAATGAGCATCGTGTCCTCTGCAGGCGGGAACCACAAAAGCAGTGCTGTTAATTCTACTGGAACCCGACCCCCTCCTTCTTAGAAAGAGAGAACAGCAGTGTTAAAGGTCGGATCCAACCCCCTACTGCCCTGTGTGGTAGCCACCAGCCACACCTGGCCATGTAAATGTGAGCGAACGTGAAATAACAAGAAAATTCAGTTCTTCGGTTGCACTAGACACGTGTCCAGTGCTTGTTGCCCCGTGGTGGATACTACCACGTGGAATCATGCGTGTCCAGAGCATGACCCTGTCGCGGCATTGCTGGAGGAACTGAGGCAGAGTCAGACTGGGTTTCTCTGAGGACAGGGCCACCGGTCCTCACTCAGCTCCTGTCAGAGCTCGAGGGCCCCCCTGGAGGAGGGAGTTCGGTGCCCGGTCCCCACCTCCTGCCCGCCACGCCCTGCTACCTCCTCTGGAGGCCCCAGGCCCCGAGGGCTCCCTCTCCCTGCCACCAGCCAGAGATGGGGAGAGGTCTGAAGGGACCTGGACTGTAACCGCAGTGAGTTTCGGGAAACGAATCCTTGCGATTAGTTGTCTTTGGCTCTGAGCCCCGGACGTGCTGGGGAAGGTGCCCAGGCGGCCAGCTGTGCCCACCGTGGCCTCCTCTCAGGGACGGGTTGACAGGCAGCCGGGAGAGGGCGGTGAGGGGGTTGGATCCGACCCCAGGCTCTACCTTTAGGAACGACGCAGGCAACGGTGAAGGGAGGGCTCCCTGGCCTGAGGTTCCCTTGTTGTCACAAGCGGGGACAGCCGGCAGTGGCCAATCAAAAGCAGGCATGACAGTGCAGTGGCCAAGGTAGCAGGACGGAGGGAGGGCACGCAGGTGGAGGGGTGTGCCCGAGCCGGGGTGAGCTCCCAGCGTGGATGCAGCCCCGTGAGAACACGCCCATCGTGCCCTTTGACACACCAGGCCTGTGCACGCCCTCGCCCCCCTCCCCCCTGCTGGAATGCCTTTCCTTCTCCTCCCTGTGCCGTCTCAGAGGCTGCAGTAGGCCATTGGGGTGCGGGTGGGGAGGGTGTCCCTTGTGGGCGGGGCCTCGGCCTATTATGGAACCCTGCATTGAAGCAGTTGAGTAAGAACTGGGGAGGAGATGGGACACTGTGGCATTACTCCCTCCCTCTCTCCCTCCCTTCCTTCCTGCCTCTCTCCTTTCCTTCGTTTTTGCAATCTTTCCCCCGAACGCAATAGCGTCGTTGTTTAAATGGTCCTCGTTTTAAAAATACCAAACCACCAACAAGTATAAAGAAGAAAAACAGCCGAAACCGGTTTGGCTCAGTGGTAGAGCGTCGGTCTGCGGACTGAAAGGTCCCAGGTTTGATGCCGGTCAGGGGCATGTGCATTGGTTGTGGGCACATCCCCGGTGGGGGGTGTGCAGGAGGCAGCTGATCGATGTTTCTCTCTCATCGATGTTTCTAGCTCTACTCTCTCCCTTCCTCTCTGTAAAATATTAATAAAAAAATTTTTTTTAAAAAAAAAAAAAGAAGAAAAACAGAGGTCCGGTCTCCAGGTGGCTAGCATCTGTTCGTCTTGGGCTGTAGCGTCCCATCCATACCGTGTCACCCACCCGCTTCCCAAAAGTGGGCTGTGCACACTGGTTGGTACCTGGCCTGTTTTGTAACATCAGGATTACTCAGGTGTGGTTATATCCCATTAAATTACCTCCTTTCTGGAGAATGTCGTTCCAGAAACGTTGACAAGTGTTTCTGGTCATGAAACCACCCCCGGACTCCTGTGTCACGACACCCTTCCCGTCCGTGGACATAACCTAAACGCCCTGGTGCAGGGGCGTCTCCTCTTTGAGGGGTGACTGTGCCATGAGGTGTTTAACCCGCCCCCCAGGCTGGGCATGGGGGCTGCTCCCACTCTTCCTCCTGAGAAACAATGCCCGGTGCTCCAGCGGGTGCCCCCTCAGTGCCGTGACAGGCGGGAAGGTGGGCCCCGGCACCCCTCCGTCTCACCGGCGCCCTCTCCCTCCCTCTCGCCCGGCCGTAGGGAACCGGCTGGACGAGGGCTCCGACGTGGAGTCGGAACCGGACCTGCCCCTGAAGCGCAAGCAGCGCCGCAGCCGGACCACGTTCACGGCCGAGCAGCTGGAGGAGCTGGAGAAGGCCTTCGAGAGGACGCACTACCCCGACATCTACACCCGCGAGGAGCTGGCTCAGCGGACCAAGCTCACCGAGGCCCGCGTCCAGGTGAGGAGGCGTCCCGGGGGTCGCACTGCGGCCCGAACCCAGAGACTGGAGTTAAGGCAGTGGGGTGCCCTGGGTCTGAGGGCTCGCTGGGCCCCCCGGGGAGTCCTGCTGCAAGTGGTCTGAGGACCGTGGGGCAAGCAATGCCACCGGCGATGGGTGCAGAGGAAGTGGCAGCAATCGCTGTTTGACTGACTGATGGAGGGGGAAGCATCTCTCCAGACAACAAGGACTTTCAAGAAAAGATGAGAGGAGGGATGGAGGGAGAGGTGCAGAGGAAGAGAAGAGGTCCAGGGAGGGAGAAAGAAAAGGGGGAAGAGAGGGAAAAGAAGGAGGAGAGGGTAGGAAGAAAGGAAGGAGGGAGAGCAGTATGTCAGCCAGAGGAGAGGCTCAGAGAACAAAAACCTCCAAGTCTCTGATGAGGGGAGAGAGTAGTTTGGAGGCAAATTTCTGAGCAGGCCTAGCTTCCTAAGATGGGTAGTGAGGTTTCCGTTATGGGAAGCATGCAAGCAGACCGGGCAGCCAGGCGTGGCGGGTTCCTGGTGGGTTAGAAACACAGAAGAGGGTGGCCAGACCTTGAACACCCCCTTCACGCCCTCAGGTGTCAGGCCCCCAACCAGCAGGGGTGGAGGAGGGGGAGTGCGGAAAGAGCAGAGCCTGCTGGGGTGCAAGGCCTGTAGCGGGGTCGGGGCTTGCCTCTGAGTGCGGAGAGCATGTCTGTTCGCTGGGGAGGGCTCAGGCTGGGTGGTGGAGGAGGAGGTCATGGCGGACAGCTCCCGTGGGACCCATTCCTGGCCTGTCTTCTCCCTGAAATGGAGGGGGGGTGTATGGTTCAGCAGGGGGGTCACCCCAAACTGCTCCCCGGGGGCACCTCCATCGGAGGCTAACTAGCCTTTGTTGGGCACCCCCCTTGTGCCAGTCGCAGGGCTTGGGCTTGTCGTGCATGACCTGGCGGAACCTCTGACCCCTTGCCAGGGTTGGCCACCCCCAAGCTGTGGGTACAGGAGCTGAGGCTGGGAGGAGTGGCATGCCCAGAGGCACAGAGCTGGTTCGGGGCTGAGCTGGGGACCCCCTGAGACCAGGTTCTTATCATCCAGGAAGTAGAAACGGACTCAGAGCTGCAGTCTGAAAGCAATGGGGAAAGTCCTAGAAGCAGGGTGGCGTTTAACCACTCCAGGAACCAGTGTAGCTCCCTCAACCCTCTCCACCCCCTCTCCAGGAGTGAGGTGGGGGGGGACTTGGCTGCCTTTGAGAGAGACCCAAGGGGCAGGCGGCAGCAGCCAGCTCATCTCATCGCCTCCCTCCTCTCCGGGTGATACCGGAGCCTGCCCCGCCGCCCCCCTCCCTCCCTCCCCCCCTCTGATCCCCCTGCAGCTGTTCTCCGGGCACATTCCTGGGTGCTTTCTCATCCCCACGTCTGGGCCCAGGCTGCTTCCCACCACCTTGAAGCCCGGCCGCTGCTTGTAAAATTTCCTGGCTGTCAGGGCAGCTTTTATTGGCCCAGGGGACCCGGGAACAGGTGTCACTCAAGGTCCGGGAGGGAGGGGGCTGGGAAGAGGGCGGACAGACAAACCCAGAGCGAGGGGCCCAGGCAGACATCCTCCACATGCCGACTCCCCCCCGCCAGACTCTGGGCTCCCCCTGGCAGGGCGGGGTGTCCCCCAGACTGTGAGCTCCCAGCCCCAGAGCTTTCCCTGCAGAGGGCAGAATGAGAAATGCTAAAAAAAACAAGAGAGAATGAACAAAGGGTAACAGAAAATGAATAAATAAAAGTGGAGACAGGAAGGATGGGACATTTGGCCCGCCATCTCCTCTCCGGGCCTGCGCTTGGCCCAGAGGCTGCAGGCCAGCCCCCCCCCTCCCCCTTTCCCTGTCCATGTGGCTCCCGCTCCGGGGGGCCGGCCCAAGCTGGGCATGGCAACGAAGCAAGCATTGACTGGGGGACTCTGGCGGGGCTGAGAGGACTGGGCACCACCATCTTGTGGCTATGGGCGCCGCCATCTTTGTGAGGGAGTGATGGTTAATTTGCCTATTATACTTTTATTAGATAAGATTATGGACTCTATTCCCTACGCTGAACTTCACATCCTCATGACTATTTAGTAACTACCCATTTGTATTTCTTAATCCCTTCACCTTTTTCACCCAGTCCCCTACCCCCTCCCTTAGGCAGCCAGCTTTCATGCCATCGTCCCTCAGTGCCCTGGGAGACGGGTGGGATAGTGGAGTGGTTGATTTGTCTCAGAGACAGAGGCCTCGGTGTGAATTCCAGTGCCATCAATTACTCCCTTCGCTCTCAGTTTCCTCATCTGCAAAGTGGAGATGAAGTAATAGGGTCTGAGGATTAAATGATGACATGGAAACATACTCTTTCTTTCTCTCTCTCTCTCTCTCTCTCTCTCTCTCTCTCTCTCACACACACACACACACACACACACACACACAAAGTGGCCAGCACACGGAAGTGCCACACGTGGGGTGTCATCATGGTTAAAGCTCCACCTATTCTTGGTGGTCCCAATCCTGGCCACTCTGGCCACTCCAGGTTCATTCACCTGGCACTCATTGATTGAGCACCTACTACGTGCCAGACACTGGTCTAGGCACCGGGGATTCGGCAGACAGAAATCGCTGCTGTCATGGAGCTGATACTCGAATAGACAAGTCAGCAGGTAAACCTGTGTCAGCGGGGCTTGTAACTCAAGTGTGCTCCCTGCTCTGGCTCCCCTCCAGCCCTGCCTCTGAGGCCCACGGGGTGTTACATGGCACCCTGATGCCTGGTGGAGACTCCCCTATCTCAGCGACTGTGAAGGGGGCAGTGGGGGAAGGGGTGCCAGGCAGGAGGACCCATGCCGGGGGACAGAAACCTGCTCTGGAGGAACCTTCACTTATAAACAGCTGGAGGCTGACCCCACCCTTGCACACATCTTCCGTGGAGGCAAGCAAACCTATTGTTCCTGTCCCCAAGATCCCTGAGCCTGCGTGTCTCCTAGACACCGAGGCCACCCTGAACTGAATCCCATTTTGGAGGGTCTAGGGCAGTGGTTCTCAACCCTCCAAATGCCTCCGCCCTTTCATACAGCTCCTCATGTTGTGGTGACCCCGAGCCATAAAATCACTTTCGTTGCTGCTTCATAGCTGTGACGTTGCTACTGTTATGAATCGTAATGTAAATATCTGTGTGTTCCGATGGTCTTGGGCGACCCTGCTGGCGGTTCTCAACCTGTCGTGACCCACAGGTTGAGAACCGATGACGGTTCATTAGCAGTAGCAAAATCACAGTTGTGAAGTAGCATCGGCAATAATCGTATGGTTGGGGGTCACCATAACATGAGGAGCTGTAACAAAGGGCCGTGGCACTGGGAAGGTTGAGAACCACTGGAGGGGGACTCGCTAACCAGCAACTTAAACCAAATCTTTTCACAACACTCGATCCCAAGTCTAATGCACTTCCATGCCAGGCACGATGCTCAGCGCTCGGCATACAGTATCTTCACCATCCTTACCATCATCCCAGGAGGGAGGGCGGGAGGGAGATAAGGTTGGTCTCCCCAGTTGGCAGGTGAGAAATCCGAGATTTAGCTCAGACCAGGAACTTCCTGAAGACACACTTCACAGGCCTCCGTGCTAGGGCTCGAACCCAAGTCTGCCCGTCACGTTCTTCTCGTCGGTGCTGCGTCGAGAAAGGGGCCAGATGAGATATTCAACTCAGGAAATGGGACGCCCCGAGGAGGCTGGGAGAAGTCGGGACTTCGGTTTTATTTGGGTGCCAGTTTTCACTCCCGACTTAGCGGCCCCGACTCCTTTCTCTGTGACTCGGGTGCTGGTGAGAGCCGGCTGCTCTGGTCACCGGCTTAGAAAGCTGAACCCCGTTTCTCCGCTGGGAGAAAAGACAAGCCATACCAGGCGCACATAAGACCCCTCCTTCCAGCTGGCACATCCTCAGGGGTGGTCTGGAGGCTAGGGGGTGGTCAGTGACCCTGTGCCAGGGAAGGCTGGGGCCTTCACCCCGCAAGGAGGGGCTGGCTCCCCATTGAGCCTTGTGGCCCCAGCCCTGCAAAGGCCCCTCCCTTCCTTCCCTTGTTCGTTCGTTCTCTCATTCATTCATTCATTCATTCAACAAGTATTGGGTGAGCACCTGTGGAGCAGTGAGCAGTGAGCAAGGGAGACAGGGCCTCTGCCCGCAGAACCTGGCGCCCGAGGAACAGAGAAGCATCGTGGGAAACCCCGCAGTAAATAGGATACCTGTGTGGGGAAGTGCACGTGAGGCCTCCGAGCAAAGGCGGCACCTGCCCCAACTTCTCCTCCAGGCAGGGCTAAGGAACTAGAGTCGGAGGGGACGACGCAGCTGAGCCTGCAGGCCGAGGGGTCCGTAGCAGGAAGCGTGTTCCCGTGAGAGGGAACAGCCTGTGCAAAGCGTAACGGCAGAGATGAGCCCCGTGAGAGCGTTTGGCACGCTCCTTCTCTGGCCCGGCCCAGGTCTTGCTGGCAAATTCGGACAAGTGGGCTCTGGGAAGTCAGGCTGATTTAAGTGGGAGCCTCAGGTCCGCCTGTGTGGCCTTGGCGAGTTGTTTGACCCCTGTGAGCCTCCGTCTTCCCGTCTGTGAAATGGGACTAGGAGGACATGTCTCGCGGGTCTGTGCACGGACCGGCCCGTGAGGCACCAGCGCAGGGCGTGGAGGGAAGGGAGTCGCAAAGATGTGAGGCTAGTTTCCCACGGACGCCTGTTTCCCAAACCCCCGAGACTGTGGAGGTGGCTTCCCCAGTCAAGGGGAAGCAAAGCCGGGCCTCGGGCTCCGGACAGAGAACTGCTTCTCACATCTGAGTCTGGCAGGCTGGTCTCGTCCTGGGTTCTTCTGGGTTCGGGGTGCATGGCTCCCCCACTGGGGGCTTCCCGGAGGAGGAGGGAGTTGGGTCTGTGGGAGCAAGGACAGTCTACCTCTGCCATCCCTCTGGGCAGGAGCAGCTGCCATGGGAAGAGCACTGTACCCAGAGCCACCTAGCCTGTCATGTGGGCAAGCCACTCCCTCTCCCTGGGTCTCAGTTTGCTCATCTGTAAAATGGGGGCAATGATCGTAAGCCCCGCTGGGAGGTCATGAGGACAGAACGGGGCCGTGCCTATGACGGCTCTCTGCAAACTGACCCCACACAGGAAGGTGGGGTGTCCTCCTGGGAGAGGATGCAGCCTGGACAGAGGGTGATGGCGGGGGGCAGGGATGGGGGTGCTTGTTCCAGCTGAGCCTCAGCTCTCCGCCAGGAGCCACACTGAGGACTCCCTTCTCCACTCTCGACCCCACAGGTCTGGTTCAGCAACCGCCGTGCGCGTTGGCGTAAGCAGGCAGGAGCCAACCAGCTGGCAGCGTTCAACCACCTTCTGCCCGGAGGCTTTCCGCCCACCGGCATGCCCGCGCTGCCCCCCTACCAGCTGCCGGATTCCACCTACCCCACCACCACCATTTCCCAAGGTGAGTGCCCGAGCCCGCCCTGGCCCCTTAGCCATGCCCTCTGTCCCCCTCTCCTCCGCCCACCGGCTCCTTCCTTAGCAGAGCTGGAATAACAAGGGTTGTATATTTATGGCCATGCATCGGCTTCCACGAGGACAGGCTATTAAGACAAAAAGGTGAGGTCCTGCCCTTGAACTTCTTGGCTCTGTCCGAGCATCCAGGGGAGGATTAGCAAGGTCGCCTCCAGGTCCACATTGGGAGCAGAGCTTCTCATGCTGCTCAGTCGCAGGACTCTCCTGGGTCCTATTAAGATGCAGAAGAGAAGGGGAGCTTTGCAGGAGGAGGAAGGTTCCTCCACTCCCTCCTTGGATCCCGTCTCCCCTTCTGCCCTCCCCGTGTCCCCTCCCCATCCTCCCCAGCACACATTAGGGATCCCACCAGTTGACATCTGCTTCATGAAGCCCCGGTGGCCTCCTCTTAAAGGGCTGGCAGGCTGGAGCTCAGGAGGCTGAGGAGAGAAACAGGGGGACGTCTCGGGTCCTTGGTGAGAAACTAAAACCTTTGCCCAGGAGGATGGTCCCGCCCACCGGAAGGCAGCACGGAGGGGCCCCGATGGAGCGGAATTGCAGCCGAGCAGCTAGGAACAGATGCAGCAGTGCAGACCTTAACCACACCGCCTGTCACCTCGCACAAGTGCCCTAGCCCCCCTGAACCTAGGTTTTTTCATCTATGACATGGGATCCATAGACTTGTTTCATACCCTTGGTATTTGTAAAGCACCTGGCAGGTGGTGGCTACTGGAACAATGATATCAGGGCATGCCTGGAGAGGTTGACGGAGGCCTGACTCCGTCCAGACGAGTTCCTGAGCGAGCACCCAGTGGGTGCCAGGCGCTGGGCAGCAGGGCCGGTGCAGTCGCCTAGAGGTGGCCTGGCAAGTTGGTTGTCTGTCTGTCCAGACCTGGCCAGTCTCTAGAGCCCTGCCCAGAAGCCAGCTTGTCCCCTTTCAAGAGAAGATGGTGCCTTCCCTCCACTGGGTGGGCACTGGGCGGAGGAGGCTCACAGCTCGCTTTCCGAACAGGAGGCTCTTTCCCTCCCTGAGGGCCCCTCCTCCCCGCCTTCAAGGTGCGGCCACTTGTTCAGCCCTCCCCTGGGTCTCTCCACAGATGGGGGCAGCACCGTGCACCGGCCCCAGCCCCTGCCGCCGTCCACCATGCACCAGGGGGGGCTGGCTGTGGCCGCCGCGGCCGCGGACACCAGCTCGGCCTACGGAGCCCGCCACAGCTTCTCCAGCTACTCCGACAGCTTCATGAACGCGGCGGCGCCCTCCAACCACATGAACCCCGTCAGCAACGGCCTGTCTCCTCAGGTAGGCCGCCTCGCTCCTCTGCCCGAGGCCCCGTGGCCGGATGCCCACCGGCCCCGCCTTCGAGGGCTCTGGGTGGCACAGGCTGGCGCTCCTTGGGGAGGAAGTTCGTGCTCCGTCCCCTTGGGGTTGTCTTCTCAAGCGGCAGGCCTGGGTGACCCAGCGGGTGGACGCAGAGAAAGGGTTTGCGTAAACTAGTTTCCATACTTCTTATCTACCACCCCCCCTGTCCCCCGTCCCCCGAAACCAACAAATATTGTGTTATAGACGTGCTCCTGGCCCCAGACCACCCAGAGCTTGTGAGCCTGGCCCACCACCCACCTCGTGGCTGTTCAGTCCATAGAAGTCAGGCTTTTTCAGCCAGTGCCTTGGAGGGAGCCGGGCACAGCTCCTGCGGGACTTGACTGGGGTCGGGGCTTGTTCTAGAACCAGGAGTCCTTCCTGGATTCCATCCTGTGCTCCGTCTCCCGCCTTTCACAGGAGTGGCCTTCGAATGAAAGGCGGGACCCTGTCCTGTTGGTGGAGAGAGAGAGTGTGTGTGTGTGGGGGGGGGGGGGTGCTGCATGGCACCCTGCTCCCATTGGGTCTCGGGACTCTGTTCGCTGGCCTGTGATTGGTTGCTGGTTAAGTCACTCATTGCCAGGTGGTGCTGTTACCGTAGAAGTCGTGGGATGGACATTCAATGCCGAGGCTGATGGTGGTTCACGGTGGGTTTGGGTATCAGGACTCGGTGATGCTGGACGTTCTAGTGAGTTTGAGGAACTGGTGAGTTCGTTCTTGTAGCCACAGCAGGCGCTCAGGTAGATGTGCACCAGGGAAGGGATTAAATCTGAGAAGGGTTTAATCCTCCCCGCTTCTGGGTCACCTCCCTCTGGTCTGATACAGACTGAACAGCTGCAGTGCGACGGGAAGGGGAAGACTTGGAGGGGTTTGAACCCAGCTCCGCTGCCCAGCTGTCAGGCAAGGTAGCATCCTTGAGCCTCAGCTCATCCCTGTTAAACAGAAGAGGGTCACTAACCCAAGAAAGGTGTTCTCCACACTCACGGGCCAATAGGTCAGAGCACCTAGCACAGGGCCTGGCACAAAATAGGGCCGAGGAAGCTTTAGTTCTCTTTTCCTTCTCCCCACCCCCTCTCATTGCCAAGATAACGTAATCAGTACAGAAACTGTTGCCTGAAATAAAGGGGGGCCAAAGGGGAGGTAGGCTACAACCGCAGCCCACTGGCCACGTCTACCCAGCTACCCATTTTTGTAAATAAAGCTTTATTAGCACACAGCCCTTCCCACTGATATCTAAAACACTCCCAAGAATGTTAATTCTCTGCATGTTTTTGATTCATTCCCATTTGCCTCTATTAACGTGTGCCGTTCAGAGCTAATGGCATTTCAGTTCCATCATTTACTTGTGGGTAAGTTCCCTTCTCTCTCTATGCCTTGATTTTCTCATCCACGAAATGGGGACGATTCAGCACCTACCCCCTAGGGTCCCTGAGGACTAAGTGAGGCCATCTGTGTAAAGCCCTTAGCCCGGGTCCAGGCCGAGGTGAGTGCCAGGCAAACATGCAGCTGAACGCAGAGCTCCAAGTCCCTGGGGACCCGCATGGCGGGGGGTGATGCCGACCAGCGGGACCCAACGGAGCTGCTTCGGGATTCAAGGCCACGACCTCCTCGGTCTCATTAGGGCCCAGGGCTGACTGGCCCAGCTCTCCCTCCAGAGTCAGGAGACAGACACAGCAGGGTCCCCGAGCTGGCGGGGGAGGATGCTGCAGAGACAAGGCATCCATTGAGAATGTGGTCCTGGCCTGGCCTCTAACAAGAAAAGTCAGAGGAGCACCGTTTGGGGATCGGAGGAGGGCCGTTGAGAGGACGTGGCCAGTTGTCTGGCTTGACAGATGGAGGGCCCAGGACACATTGGCAGGACCAGGGCTGAGTTCAGGGCAGGACCAGGCTGAGCTCTCTGACCACTGCTCTTCCCAGCCCCTGGTCTCCGTGTGGGCTGAGGTTTGCCCCCCAAGCAGCCCTTCTGCCACAGGGCAGAGGAGAGGCGGGGAGACCAGGGCCCCTGGCAGCGTGGTTCAGCAGGGGGTTCAACAACAATGAGGATGCTGCGTGCCCTGTTTGGCTCAGAAAGGAGCCTCAGGCAGGGAGGGAGGGAAGAGGGGAAAGGGACCCACCCACGTGAGCAGCCAGATCCAGCCCAGCCCTCCGCAGCCCGCTCCCCGGAGAGGCGGGAGGCGTGATGGATCGGGCGGACTTCGGACACTCGCCCTGAGGTTCCCACCAGAGGTGTGAAGACAGATGGAGGTCTGACAGGGGCAGAGGGGACCAGGAGGTGAGCAGCTGCTGGAGGGAGAGGGGGCAGGCTGTGTGTGCTTCTGTGCGCCGACCCGCCGGGGTTAAGCTGCGAACACTTCCTGAAGGAAGGGGGCAGCGAGGGGGGTGCTTGGGTCTTGTACGAAAGTTCCGGCATTTCTGTGCTCCGCGGCCGGCACGCCCCTCCTCCATCTGAGCAGCCCGCTGACATCTCTGTGGTTTGGGGGGGAGGAGGGGTTCTCCACCTCCCATGTCTGGTCTCCCCAACAGGAGGGGCCCACCTGGGAGAGAAGGAGATGATGGGCCCCTCTGGGGTGGGGTTTCCACCCGGGCTGTGGGCTGGCACAGGTCCCCTCGCCCAGGATGGCAGGTCGCTGTGACCCCTGCCCAGTGGCTTTGGCCTGAAGGGGTTGCACTGGGGGGCATGAAGTTGGGGCTCTGCTGAGGCTGGCTCACTGCTGCCTGGGGAAGATGGGGGTGCACCCCATCTTTGTCTCAGACCCAGCTCTGGAAGCAGGTGCTGGGAGCCTCGGGGACTCCACAGAGAGACCGCCCAGCAGAACTCCCCAAAAAGCCACTTACTCATCTCAGCTCTGCCTGGCCCCGCACTCCTAGTGTTTACAAGGTGCCAGGCACTGTTCTAGGCATGGGCCAGGCAGCAGAAGGGAGGCAGGCCCTGCCCCTGCCCCCGCCCCCGCCCCTGCGGAGCTGGCAGTGTCACAGGGCAGGAGGCCGGCAGTGAGCATCCTGAAACAGAAGCCACGCGCTACGTGTCTGGCCGAAATGGACAAGGACAGCTAGACTTTCCGAGCCCCTGTCACCCATACCCCGCTCAGCGCGTTCCTGTCTCCTAACCTGCTTCCGGGACAGACCCGGGACCCAGCCCTCACCTCCAGAGCCGGAGCTCCTAGCCGCTCACACTCCTGCCTCCGGAGTGCCCACACTCGCTGTCTCTCTTGGAGACTGGTTGGCAGCAAGAGGAAACCATCTCGGGAAGCTGGTACCTTCAGCTCGGGGGAGGAACAAGGTCATTTGGCCCATGTCACGGATGAGAAAACTGAGGCCAGGACCACAGGTTAGGACAGCCGTGGGCAAACTACGGCCCACGGGCCAGATCCGGCCCGTTCGGCTGTTCTATCCGGCCCGCGGAGCCGAAAGAGCAGAGGGTTCTCTTGCTCTCCCCTCCGCTCCTTCACCAGCAGCCCAAGCTGAGAGTGCCAGCAGGGTCAGGTTGCTTTTGTTCCGGCCCTCCGGTCCAGTGTAAGAACCCATTGTGGCCCTCGAGTCAAAAACTTTGCCTACCCCTGGGTTAGGGGATGACGGGCAGGGCTGACTCCAACAAGTAAGGCCTTCCTTGAGGTTTGGGTAACCATGAGGCTCGGTCCCCTCCTAGCCCAGCCCTCAGCCACCCCAAAGGCAGCCATATAGCGTCAGGCCCTCCGCACTCCGCACGTGCTCGTCCCCAGCTTTGGGCACTGGGCCCTTCTGGAGAGGAAGCCAGCCTCTCTCTGCATGCTTGCTGGAGCCTGGGACTCAGAGACTCCAGCCCGCTCTGTCCCCTTCAGGGTGGGCCACTTGGAAAACAACCTAAGGCAGCTTAGGCCAAGAGGA